>BSBM01000706.1:882500-1482500 GCA_027924585.1 Larix kaempferi
GAAATATCGAAGTGTCCTACATCGATACACCTGAACAGATATGGAATTCATGGACATATCCTCACTAGGATCTGCTTATTGATATGCTATCAAAATAGAGACAAAATTTTAGAAAAATAATAAGAAGGATTTTGGGCCTACAAATTCGTCGCAACATAAGCATGGCAAAGGAAGCATAGAGTCACAAAACAAAGGACAACAAAAGGATAACCGACCTAAAGGAGAGTTGTCCAAGAAGAGTAATGGGAAGGCTAAGAAGGACACTGTAAAGTGGTGCAAGTCCCACAAAATCCCCTAGAACAACATTGTTGAATGTCGCAGAATGAATTCATTGTTGGTCGAGATCAAAGCTTCATAATCAGATCTCAGTTCTAACTCTGATTAAGAACCCAATGTCATATCCATAGACATGTGGAATTGGATAATTAATGCAGAACCCCGTGTCACCATCGCTACCACATAAATTCAACCAAAGGAACTATAAGAGTAAGAGGCAAACAAGCACCTCTTCCACTCACAAATGTGGGTGAAGCGAATCACATTTTGTTGTCAAAACTAGTAGCCAAAAGAACTTGATCTCAGGAGAAGCTATCAAGAGATTGGAGCTACCGGAGACAACACCACTACAACCATACACCATCGATTGGCTAAGTGAAAGAAAAGGTATTTGTGTCAGTCATCAATGTCATCTACCATACATAATCAAGCCTTTCAAAGATGATGTATTGTGTGATGTGGCCCCACTTGAATTTTGTGATGTTCTTTTAGGGAAGCCATATATATGGAAGTGTCATGATGTATATGAGTCATGACCTTGTAGCGTAATTGTCACTTTGGGAGGACAACTCTATCAGATACTAAAGACAATTGCACCTATTGTGGTCACTTTGACCTCAACCAAGCAGAGCAAGAGGATAATCTCCCACACTGGGAAATTTTCCCTCTTCACAATTGCCTCTGAAGGTGAACATCATATCATAGAGACCTCCACAACTTTTGCACAAGGTCCTCTACTCAGTAGAAACAAGAAGAACACAAAGGAATTGTTTCCTTGCATTGGTGCACTTGGCCACACATTCAAGGTGCTCCTCTAGAAAGAAATCATCCACACTGATTCATACCAAGGATAATAAGGAAACCAAAATTTTTGAATGGGTCAAGCACATCCATCAACAACAATTACATCCGTCTTAGGATGTAGAATAAAGGCATCCTTTTCACCTTATCAAATTCCTCACCAAGAGCTCAACTCAACACATAGTCAGCATATGATAAGGGACTCGATGCAATGGAGACCATTTCTCCTTAAGGAGGGGGGGAGACTGATCCATATGGGTATTCATTGCCACCCACCTATTACGCTAGCTCAAAATAAATTTTCCAGTTTGGAATTTTGTTGGTTCGAAAGACTGCTCCAGATGCATATCGGTGGCCACCCTCCTATTCTAAGACATTTTTTTAGTTAGGTAGTTTTTATGGATTTTCGTGTCCAAAAATTATGGGGCTATTTTAAGACCTAAAATGATATTTTTTGGAGATGCCACAGTATAAATGTAGTCAAAGTCATTCAAGATGGGATACTTGTGTACTTCTTGGATAGACCTTTCCAATGGGTTATCAAGCGCCCTAAATAGAGATTGTATGCAAAATTTATGCCATCAAGAAGCTGACACCTTAACTAACCACCTAGGGACCCACAAAACTTTTTACGGTTCATATCCTAGGGTTAGGTGTTTTATGTTTATGGTTTTTTCCCTCATGCTTATGATAAAAATGTCTTTCATCCTCCTTTTGCAATCAACTTGTGATGAATGAGCATATCTGCCACATCTCTTCTCAAAGGTATAGCTACCACCATTCTAGTTACTTTATTTTACATTATGTTCTATTTTATTCAGTTAATAGAAGTTGAGTTTACTGTATCAATGTGTTTCCTATATTATATCTGTGTATGTGATTCTATATATGCTCTTTTTTTCATTCTCACATAAATCCAAATCACACAATTAGTCAATACCTTAGCTTACCTACTACCGTTTTGATCATTACATAACCCACCTAAGCTAACACCTATCCCAAAAAATTATGGAACTCACACCTAGACAAGCCCATGGTACCAATTAAACTAGAAGAGAAGGTAACACATCATCCCAAAGGAGATAACGACAACCCCAAAGAGACAAAATGACCCCACAATGTTTGGAAAATTAGTAGTGATTCATTTTTATAAAAAACAATATCTATTGAAACCTTATTTTTATTTGCCTATAGATGAAGGTTTGCTTCTAAATGGTTGAAGAATTCACTAAGGGCATTCAATAATATTCTTTAGGTATATTCTAGCAGGACCCTATTTAAAGAATTTGTTATGTATTGTTCTTTTCATTTGTGTCCTGTCATATGTAGTTTTATTTTTTTATTTTTTATGGGCTAGTAATTATTATGGAGTAGCTTAAGTTGTGTTTTCCACCCTAATGTAGTATTTCCTAGACTATGTGGTGATTCTATTGAGGAAACTATTTATGGATATGAGATTTTTGAGATGCACAATAGCCATTTATCATTCCTAGAGGGAAAATTGTCTCAATGATTCTATGTTAAGATATATGGGACTCTTTTCTGGTGTTAGCAATGTTCGAGAACCTAAATAATGTAATTTCAATTCTTTCTTTGAATAGAGATTATGAATTTTTTCTTGGAAGAAAAAGGGTAAATATTTTGTATGTAAGGCATTTTTGTTGAGTTGGAGCACAATGAATGGCTTATGAACCTTATATAAAACTAGTATCACTTTTGAATATAGTTGTCAAACTTAGACATGGGCTTACTCTTAACACTAGTACAAAATGGGTAATGAGTGACTAAAAACGACAAAAAATTGAGATAGATGACTAAATTTGAGGCGGTGACCACTCCTAACAAATTAGAAGTCTCTTATCACCCCCAAAAAATAGTTGTTTATCACTTAGTAGTTAATTTCCGTAATTGTTTCATCATCTGGTAAATATCGTTTATTTAGTCATTAACTGTCACTATTTGATTGTTTGTTTGGTCATTAATTGTCACTATTTGGTAGTACATTTAGTCGTTTATTTGGTCCTTGGATGCCACTATTTTAGTAGTACATTTGCTAGTTCAATCAGTCATTAATTGTTGTCATTTTGTAGTATATTTAGCAGTTTATTTAGTCATTATGTTTTTTATCATTTTTACTCTTATATTTAGTTGCATTATAAAGCATTATGGAAGTAGTATATTTTGTATCTGTATTGTTTTATATTCATTTTACTTTTGCTCTTCATTATTATTCAATATAACTATATGAAGTGAATAATTATAAAATATCATGAATTTGTATAGTTGTGTCACTATTCAATATTGATGCAAATCTAATATAAAGAGATTAAATTTATATAACATCTAAAATTAAGTCTAAACATATATAATTTAAACCACATAAATATTAGTTATATATAAAATTGATAAAAAGTCAAATAATACAATATTTAAGTTTTGAATTAAACATCGACACTAATACATTATCATTGATCTATTAATCCATGACAAAAATTGTCTCTACACTCTCAACAATATCAAGCTTTCCAATGTCAAGTACTCGAAAATCTTCTACATCAATGACTTTTTCAAATATTTCAATAACCATTAAGTGAAGCTTCCTTCTTTCTTCAAATGTTTGCATCTATCTAATTTATCTTTAGGAAAGAGATATATTTATATCCTAAAGTTTACATTAAAAAAAAATACATACATAAATATTAGAAATTTTTTATTATAAGTATTCTAAAAATATACAAATAATTGCATTGAAATTTTCTCAAATTCTAGGTATCAATATTACAAAAGATGATATCAGAATCACCTTCTCGTATTTAAGATTACTGAAAAAATGGTGTTCACCTTTCAAAGTTTGACAACTCTATACATGTGACATGAACTTTTAATGCCCCTCAATTAAATAGTATTCAAAGGTATTACCGACAATAATTTCCCTTAATAAAGTAAAGCACCCTACAAGTTCAATTTTTTTTATTTTTTAATCAACATTCCAAGTGCCATAACATTCCAAGTGCCATAGGGTAATAATAGCGATGGCCCGTCTTTTCAAATTAAAAAAAGAGAAAACTTTTGAACTTGTAGTCACCAAATTAAATCAACCAAAAGTCACCAAATTTGTTCAACCGATCAAAAATCAATGTTCAAACCAATTCTGTAATTTCGAATCCAATTCCGTATACGGTTTTTCCTTTATATCGGATTAGATTATGAGATGGGAGAGAAAGCATTAAATACCTATTTTATTTTTTTCCTTTATACGTATTTTTTGGTTTACATTTTAAATTTGTAGGTAGATTTTTAAAATTTTCAAAAAATTGTAGGTTTTTAATAGGTTTTGTTTTGAATTTTTTATAATTTTTTTGGATTTTTTTAAAACTTATTTTATTATAAATTTTATTTTATTTTTATAAATTTTATAATTTTTATAACTTTTATAATTTTAAGAAAATATTTAAACTTTTTTATTTGCTTTTTCATTTTGTTTATTTGTTTATTTATTTATTAATTTGTTGTTTCACTTTTTTTTAATTTCATTTTCATAAGTGTTTGTTAGTTTTTTTTTGGTTTTCTTTAATGTTTTTTGTTTTGTTTTTTATTTGCATTTTTATTTTTCTAAAAAAAAATTGTTCTAGGAAAACGTAATTTGACAAATTTTTTGAGTCACAGATTGATTTTGGTCTTTGTGTTAGCATTGACGTTAACTGTTAAGACGACAATGTGGATCAAGTTGTAACTTTACTTTTCAATTTGGGGTTGATTGCAAGGGCACTCGACAGGGTTTCAAAAAGTTTTAAATTTAGCCCATGAAAAAAAAGGGTGCTACCCATAGCACTACTTTTCAAAATGGAGGTAAAAGTAGCTACTAAACGTGACCTCCAAAAAACTGAGAACTTGTGCTTGTTCTCATTCTATAGTATAGTAGGTTTTATAGGTAAGAAATACTACAATTTCATGCTCATGTAGATGTTATTTAGTTGTACTTGTTATCCCATGACTAAATTAGTCGTTTATTTTAGTCACTTTTAGTTGTGATCACTTAAAATTGCTCAAATTTTGTAGTATTTCTCTTAAAAACACTTTGGTGACTAAATTATTTGGTGGTTTAGTCGTTAATTACTCATGGTGACTAACTTTTCGGTTCTCCTCGCCATTAATTACCCATTTTTCTACTAGTGTAAGAACTATTCATGGGATTATAAATCTCAAAATGACTACCATATCTAACTTATAAGTTAAATATTCCCTATGTAGGGCTTGTGTGTTGACAAGGTCAAGGACTACCTACTTTTAATAAGTTGTTTGGGTTCAATATATATGCCCAAAATTTTGTTAGTGATGATTGCAACCAAATTAGAATTGGATCTCCTTCTATATAGATGTTGATGCTACACAACATTATAAGTCTCATACTCATCTTCCAAGTGTAGTGTTAGTGCAAGCTATATAAGATCTTTGTGAAACCTATAGTTCACCTCCAACGCTATAGTAGTAAGGTTTTTTATAAATACCCTCAAAGGGCTTGTGAATGTTAGTTTGTATCTTGGTCTAGCAAAAATTACCAATGTCCCATGGAATTCTATCAAAGGAATTGAGCCTATGAATTTACTTGTTCATAGATGGTTTCTCATGCCTTGAGTATATACACGATGCTTGACTATCCACCTTGAATAGGTTGTTTAGATTCAATAGCCTCATGCGGCATGTGAATGTTTTGTATCTCAGTCTAGTTGAGTCAAACAAGGTCTAGGAAGAGATAGAGAGAGCATTTTTTAAAAGGTTTTAGAAACTTAAAAAGTCTCAACTCTTTTAACAAGTTAACTATGAAACTATCAAATAGTTTAATGTTCATTTTCAAGTTTCTTGTAATAAGCTCAATGCTAAAGCTTGTTTTTGCTTGCCATTGCAATCATATATTATTATTAAACGTATAAGATGGACATAAAAATATCCATTGTTGTGTAAAATGAAAATAAGGTAGTGGATTTGCAATTGCCATAAAAATTTAATCCCTTCAGTGGGAATAGTGCCTCCTTCATTAAATGTTGATACAAGTCCTAGGGCGTCGGGCATATTCATTAAGAGCATTGCAGCATTACCAATTTCTTTATAAATGGACCATGAATTGGTCCCAGTGAAGGGATTAAAAATCCATTGTAATTATTGATCCATCAACATATTTTCATTTTATACAACTCATAATATGTTTATGTTGACCTTATCTATCTAATCATAATATATGATTGCAATGCTAGGGACTAACTTGTTCTTACTAGCCTCCTAGACACCTACTTCCTTGTCAACTACAACTGGAAGAGCATGCTTGGAAATGAAATTTTTGTGGCAAAGCAAACCATAGGTGCTAAATGGCATCATTTTAGTTCAACCATTTGAACAAAATTAGACAATTTAATCAATCTCTTTCAACTCTTTGTTGAAAGCACATGGCTTAAATGTAACTCTTGTCTTGTTATGTAGCCAAGGTTTTTATCTAATGTTTGTCTTAAAATACAGATTACAGAAATGGAATGAAGGGAACTGGAAATGTTTTTTTTGGTAAGAAAGTACCCACGGGGATTTGAACTTGTGACCTTCCATTTGCAACTTCTCATCTTAATAACTCATTACCAATTGCTCTACCCACTATGAGTGGGATTGAAAACATTTATCCATGTTTGAATATATGCATATTGATTTTATCTTGCTAACATATCATTATTTATGTTATAGTTTGATTATGGGAAAGACAATGACCATGCGTAGGTCAAATAATATACGACCATTTATATGTTATTTATGATCAATGTTTATTAATGTCCTAATTCAATGTTTATCGTTGTTTATCGATGTTATGTGTTTCGATCCTTTACAGGATCCCAAAGAAAGCAATCAAAGAATACAATTCTTGATTTGAAGAATATAACAATTCAATGTATGCAATTTTTAAAATTGGATTCAATCAGTGCATTAATGAATTCAAGTGCCTGATATAGAGTTGTCTCCTTCTTAAGAACAAATGCCCAGACATTGGGAGTAACAAATATGCATATGCTATTGGAGCCTCTATTCCTGTTGCACCTACAACTAATTCCTTTACTCTTGGTATCGCTTCGAATATCCCTCATTTTGCACCTAGTGTTGGTGTCATCTAATCTACTACAGGCCCAACTATGACTACCACTACCCATACTCATGTGCCTCCTTCATTAGATGTTGATACGAATCATAGGACACCGTACATAGTTTTCAAGAGAACTGAGGAGTTACCCATTTCTTTGCATATGGACCATGAACTTGTTTTAGTGAAGGGATAAAAACTCCCTGGTAATTACTAATCCATCAACATATTTTCATTTTATACAATGAACAATATTTTTATGTTGATGTTATCTTTCTAGTCATAATATATGATTGCAATGCCAAAGAATAACTTGTTCTATCAAGCATTGCAAGAAAAAAAAAACGAATTTGAACCCCAAATGTAGTAGTGGCAATTTGCACAAGCAAGTATGGAAACTCTTGAGACTAATTGGAAGAATGATGGCGAATGACTAAATAGACCTCTAATTCAATTTCCCACATTTTATATGCATGTTTCCAACTTGTCATTTGTCTCTTCAAGATGTGGTCACTTTTCACTCCTTTAATTCTAACTTAGAATAATCAAGTAATAATTAAATAAATCAATCCCCATAAATTTGGATTTAGGGAGTTTAGATTAAGTTCCTAACCAAGGTTGACAAATGAGGCTAAAGACTTGGGTTAATACTAACTAGAGCCATCTCCCCTCAACCCCATTCACTTTCCCAATTGTAAAATCATAACCCACTATCTCTCCTTTGTCCTTGTTCATTTGCATATATCAAAGATTTTTATTATATTATTAATAAATTCACATCATTACTATATATTTAGTTATCCTAGACCATTTAGTTTGACTTCTACCTACATGAAATTGTAGACCATTTGGTTTGACTTCTACCTACTTCATGAAATCGTACATGTGTACATTTATAATAAAAAATGAAATAGTACAACCTTTGGAGGGATGGTACCATGCTGAAGCAATTGATAGTAAGAGAGGTTTTTTTCAATCAACAAGAAAAATAGCTGCAAAGCAGCTAGTCCCTGCTTTAAAATAAGGTTTATAATTTGTTTAATTGTTTATAAAAATTTTAAAAAATTATTAGAAAAAATTCTATTTAGAAGGTGTTCCGTGTTTAATTTCGATTTGGAAGGTGTTGGTTGCTTTATTTGAGGTATCTTCCTTTAAGCAAGCCATTGGTTCTCCTTTCTACGGACCCCCCCTTAATCCTTTCTCTCTATCTTGGGAAGCGATTCTAGGTATTCAGATAACTACGCATTGACACTAAGGATAGTAAGAATAACTTCAAATTCTAAGATATACATCAATAAAGTTACCACTGCCAAAAAGATTTTAATAATAACTATCCGCACTACAACCAAGTCTATTATCCACTATCGAGTGACCTTCAACATCTTAACCAAGCATTCACTGTAACCCTTGTAATGAAACTTAAATACTTATCATATTATCAAGATGATTATCACTGACGTCATTTAATAAGCGGCTCATCTAGTATTCAATGACACAACAGCTTAAAGGAAAATATGAGTTTGAGTTACAAGAATACCACTTTCTCATGACTGAAGGAGAGTAATTATGACGGACCACAAACATTACTGTTAGAGCTGCCAGGGCAATACACTTGTCTCCAATTGGTCCAACAAGGTTTCGATCGTAGAGGCAAAGGTTAAGGTGTCTTTAAAACACACACTCTAATTTTTGAAACAGTTCAACTTTTCATAAGAAGGTCGAGCACATATATTACAAGGTTATTAAGAATTCAAGAATTATCAATTACAAATAGAATTAGGAGTCCTATCCAATTTCATCACTATATAACAATATTTAAATATCAACACAGAATTGACTTCTATAAAAATAACTGCTTTTCTTATCTCTACTCCAACAGTAACAAAAGTTAAGCATTATCAGTCTTCACAAATTAACAATACCTGATTATTAACACATAATCGACTTTCATTAAGGCATTAATTATTCCATGCACGCCCAGATGGAATCCACGGCGTACTGGCTATGCGTGCATGATGGACACATGTTACCAATGACTTAACACTGATAAGAAGTCGACAGCAGAACAGGAAACCCAGCTATACTATTCAACAGCTGTGAGCGCTTTCCTCCAAGTGTCAAGGTATATCGACATCAACGACTTTACACAGTCTAATTAATTTGACAGGATTCAAATAGGAATTAGGTTGTAACTTTAAGCATCGGCAATTTTGAATTCATAAGATGAATCCTGAATAAGTCATCCCGATCTGGAGGCAGAGATCTTTTAATGTCGAATTTCAAACTGGATTATGGATATGGAAGAATACGCCGATCAACATTTGAATCAACACACAGAGATTGCATATGGGATGGGTAGAGTCCGGGTTAAATTCAAGATGCTCGGGTTACAATTCGCCTTAGCCTGGAAACGCGGAACACCTTCCAAATTGAAATTAAAAACAATTGTATGCATTCCTCGCTTGTTTTTTTTAATCATTTGATCTGTGTATGTTGTGGACTATCTATGTAAAGCTTTGATGCTTACGCCCTTTTTCTTCCAAGACATCTTTTCTCATGGTGCCTTATATGTGCAACAGTTGCTTTATGATAAGAGAATACTTATTTTTTTTTCTTTCCTTTTGACGTAGGTGGCAGATTCTGGCAATGAGAATATATCAGAAATAGACAAGAATATTCCAACAATGTTCAAAATTTTGAGAAAGCATAAGCGTGCTAGGTTGGATGCTCTGGTTCTTAATAGACGGTCATTTTCCCAGACAGTAGAAAACATCTTTGCATTGTCATTTTTGGTGAAAGACGGCCGAGTTGAGATCGATTTGGATGAAAATAAGAACCATATTGTTGGTGATTTCCGTATACCTTTGCTCTTTGATGTTTTTTCAGTTTTATCTTTTGTGCTTATCGAAGCAACTATATAGTATTTTGTTTCTCTCGTCAGCTCCCAAAAATGCTCCCACAGCTTACGGACTTTCATTAAGGCATTAATTATTCCATGCACGCCTAGATGGAATCCACGGCTATTTGGCTATGCGTGCATCATGGACACATGTTACCAAAGACTTAACACTGATAGGAAGTCGACAGCAGAATAGGAAACCCAGCTATACTATTCAACAGCTGTGAGCGCTTTCCTCCAGGTGTCAAGGTATATCGACATCAACGACTTTACACAGTCTAATTAATTTGACAGGATTCAGATCGGAATTAGGTTGTAACTTTAAGCATCGGCAATTTTAAATTCATAAGATGAATCCTGAATAAGTCATCCCGATCTGGAGGCAGAGGTCTTTTAATGTCGAATTTCAAACTGGATTATGGATATGGAAGAATACGCCGATCAGCATTTGAATCAACACACAGAGATTGCATATGGGATGGGCAGAGTCCGGGTTAAATTCAAGATGCTCGGGTTACAATTCGCCTCAGCCTGGAAACGCGGAACACCTTCCAAATCGAATCTAAAAACAATTGTATGCATTCCTCGCTTGTTTTTTTTAATCATTTGATCTGTGTATGTTGTGGACTATCTGTGTAAAGCTTTGATGCTTACGCCCTTTTTCTTCCAAGACGTCTTTTCTCATGGTGCCTTATATGTGCAACAGTTGCTTTATGATAAGAGAATACTTATTTTTTTTCTTTCCTTTTGACGTAGGTGACAGATTCTGGCAATGAGAATATATCAGAAATAGACAAGAATATTCCAACAATGTTCAACATTTTGAGAAAGCATAAGCGTGCTAGGTTGGATGCTTTGGTTCTTAATAGACGGTCATTTTCCCAGACAGTAGAAAACATCTTTGCATTGTCATTTTTGGTGAAAGACGACCGAGTTGAGATCGATTTGGATGAAAATAAGAACCATATTGTTGGTGATTTCCGTATACCTTTGCTCTTTGATGTTTTTTCAGTTTTATCTTTTGTGCTTATCGAAGCAACTATATAGTATTTTGTTTCTCTCGTCAGCTCCCAAAAATGCTCCCACAGCTTACGGACTTTCATTAAGGCATTAATTATTCCATGCACGCCCAGATGGAATCCACGGCTTACTGGCTATGCGTGCATCATGGACACATGTTACCAAAGACTTAACACTGATAGGAAGTTGACAGCAGAACAGGAAACCCAGCTATACTATTCAACAGTTGTGAGCGCTTTCCTCCAGGTGTCAAGGTATATCGACATCAACGACTTTACACAGTCTAATTAATTTGACAGGATTCGGATCGGAATTAGGTTGTAACTTTAAGCATCGGAAATTTTAAATTCATAAGATGAATCCTGAATAAGTCATCCCAATCTGGAGGCAGAGGTCTTTTAATGTCGAATTTCAAACTGGATTATGGATATGGAAGAATACGCCGATCAGCATTTGAATCAACACACAGATATTGCATATGGGATGGGCAGAGTCCGGGTTAAATTCAAGATGCTCGGGTTACAATTCGCCTCAGCGTGGAAATGCGGAACACCTTCCAAATCGAAATTAAAAACAATTGTATGCATTCCTCGCTTGTTTTTTTTAATCATTTGATCTGTGTATGTTGTGGACTATCTGTGTAAAGCTTTGATGCTTACGCCCTTTTTCTTCCAAGACGTCTTTTCTCATGGTGCCTTATATGTGCAACAGTTGCTTTATGATAAGAGAATACTTATTTTTTTTTCTTTCCTTTTGACGTAGGTGATAGATTCTGGCAATGAGAATATATCAGAAACAGACAAGAATATTCCAACAATGTTCAACATTTTGAGAAAGCATAAGCGTGCTAGGTTGGATGCTCTGGTTCTTAATAGACGGTCATTTTCCCAGACAGTAGAAAACATCTTTGCATTGTCATTTTTGGTGAAAGACGACCGAGTTGAGATCGATTTGGATGAAAATAAGAACCATATTGTTGGTGATTTCCGTATACCTTTGCTCTTTGATGTTTTTTCAGTTTTATCTTTTGTGCTTATCGAAGCAACTATATAGTATTTTGTTTCTCTCGTCAGCTCCCAAAAATGCTCCCACAGCTTACGAGAGGGCTTCAGGAGAAGGTTCTTATAGTCAATTCATTTTCTAGTTTGATTATATGGATTGGAAGGCAAGTGACTATTTAAGGTGATATTCATTTTGTTTAGCAGTATGTTTAATTTTTTACCAGCTTTCTTATTACTCTGCATTTTACCAGCTTTCTTATTACTCTGCATTAGCAGTATGTTTAATTTTTTACCAGCAGTATGTTTAATTGGCATAAGGCGCCCATAATCTTACTTTGGTTGTTCTGCTTTAGAGGGACTTTCCAATTTGGTTAGAACCGCTAATGCTTTGATGGGATTCGGAGTCAACTAACATTTGAGAGCAACAGGAACTGCAAGAGTGGGTGTCGATGCACCTTTCTTAAGGCATAATTTATCATTACTTCTTAGTTATACTAAGAAGCTCGATGAGCAATAAAATGATGAATGTGAATGCGCCTACGCTCGAGCCATTGAAGGTGAAGTAAATGCGCCACTCTCGAGCCATAAACTAGAGTCAGGGATAATTAATGCAAAATAATAATGATTGAGTGAAGAGCTGGGATAATGATGGTCCACGTCAAATCAACCATTAATGCACCACGTATAAACCAATTTCATTAATAAATGATTGTTTACGTGGCGTTTTTTTGTTTTTTTGTTTTTTTTTTAATTTTTCAATTTTTAATATTTTTATAATTATAAAAATTATTTTGCACAGCAGGGGAAAATAGTCTATTCTTTGTACGGCACCAATCACAAAATTGGATAATCTAATTTAGAAAATTAAAAAAAATAAAATTAATTGTTCAAAAATCATTTTAATATTAATTTTTTTTTAAACTTTAGTTAAACATGAGGCTAATAAATTAAACAAAAGAAAGTCAAAGGAATATGGCGACCAACCGATTGCTATATTCCCTGCGGAGCAGGGACTAATAATGAGTAGGGCATAGTAGAATGAGTTTGAAATAAGAGGCCAAAGTGGAAATGTCACCATCCGAAGAGACACATCTTTCACTTTCATGCCACGTGCCAGGTTTGTATAGTGTGATAGCTTATTGATTGTGACCTCTTTTTAAATTCGAAACCTCTACACCATAGGCCCGGATGAATTGAGGGAGGCCAAGAGATTCTATTCATCATCTAAGCTCTCTATGTACAGAATCCCTCCCGGAGAAGGATCATATTCTTTGATCTCCCATGATGGGATGGTGAGACATTCCCTTAATGGTGTCAGTGAGGGTGGAAAATGGGCATCTGCCACCAACCACGTGTCATAACTTGATAGTGAGTGGGAATGCTCCTCTGGCACGATCTTTTACCTAATGCCCTCCTATTATCTTTACAACCTTCTCGTAGCTATGAGGGCATGTATAGTCATGAGGAAGGCCCTCCAAACGTAGACCCATTGCTACCATTCCCTTCGTAGAAGCTTTATTTTATATATGGACATGCCAAAATGATATTGACAACTTCCCTAGCAAGGGGCTACTTCTACCTCCATGTTGTAGGGCCATTCCGTTTGGTGGAGAATTGTATCGGAAAAAAGCCCATGTCTTGTCAAGCGCCCTCCAATGACAGGTAGGAGGGGCCTCATGAGATGACAAGAGTGTTAGTTGGCGTAGTCAAAGACTAAAAAGGAGGTATGACATTGTCCTTACCGATGAGATGTGCTCTTAGTGGCTTGGGGGTTGATCAAATAATGCTCTAAAGCAACTCCACTCTACTCTAAAGACATGACCCACACTAGAGCTAACATATGCCATTTGTCATTCGTGAGTGGAAGCGTGTCGA
Source organism: Larix kaempferi (assembly GCA_027924585.1). Classification (NCBI taxonomy): domain Eukaryota; kingdom Viridiplantae; phylum Streptophyta; class Pinopsida; order Pinales; family Pinaceae; genus Larix; species Larix kaempferi. The sequence continues at coordinate 896,488 of BSBM01000706.1, forward strand.
GGAGGTTGCGTAGTTGCTAAGGTAATGTTGTGAGAGGGGGGTCTACCCTCCACCATCCCTATGTTATGGTCTAGCAATTTGGCTTTTTGACTCTACGATGCAAGATTCCCACCCACCTCTTCAAAGCTTTTAATTTTGTTTACCATTCCTCAATTTTTTTTTTTACCATGTAAATCCTTCGTTTTTTTACCATGGAAATCCTCAGCTACTAACGATCGCATATTAGAGGGATTATCTGGGCGACCGCTTTAACTGATGATTAGGGCGAAAACCATGGTCTAAGCCCAACCTTAGTGTTGGCATAGAAGAGCATTTCCTCCAGCGAAAGTTGACTGTCACTGTCACTGTCACCGTGCAGGACATGAGGATTTGTAGGGTCAAATTGCCTCACCCTCAAGGTTGATACCTGAGTCACGTCATAAGACCCTGCTGCTTTCTAACCTCAAACCCTTATCATTCGTAAACCTAAAGTGAATACTTATTTTTTTTGTTATTTATTATTCAGATTTAGTAAACCTAAGATGAATAATTATTTTTCTGTTTGGACCATAGATGACGGGACCTATGGGCCCCCACCCCACCATAGATATTAATGCACCACTCCATCGTATATTGTTACATTACTAAATCTTTATACAAATCATAGTGTATAAATAGCGCTTAACCATCATAGATCCATCTTAAACCCGTATCTATCAAGCACCGAGAGGGATCCAATTTCTTGAGGTGTATTTCGCTTTTTAAATTTAAACTCAAGAAATTTGATCTCTCTTGATTGATAGATCCAGGTTTAAGTTTTAAGTTCTTATTTTATAAACGAACGTCTATTTTTTAATTACTTTTCATAATATTTTATTTTATGAACCAACATAGATTTTTTTAAAATACTTTCCATAATTTAATTTTTTATTTATGAACCTACATGAATTTTTGTAATTATTTTGTTATTAATAAACGTGACATCACACACACTACAACAGCTCCCCCATACTGAGTTGTAGAGCACCTCATTTCACTCGGTGCAGTGAGCTTTCTAATTTTATATTATTACTTACATTCCATTTATTATTATTATTAAAATATTTTAATAATTCATATATTTGGTTTTTAATAAAAATACAGAAACAAAATACTTATGCATAAATAGATTCAATACTCTCAAACTTTTATTGTATCTAAATTGTACAATTTCATAATTATATATTTACAATTTAATAATTTTTCTCAAATTTTAACTAAATTTTAGAAAAAAAATGATGAGAAAAATATAATAAAAAATTTAAATCTTAACTTATTAAAAAATATGATTAAAAAAAAATCCAAATCCTAACCTATCCTAACTTATTTAGATTAATGAAAAAAAACATTTAATAAAATTTTCTTAATATCTTCCATATTTTAATCTTATTTCAACCTCCACCCCTTGTAATCAGATACTACTTGTAATTATAAAGTTATTATTTATACATACCAGCAATCATACACATTTATATAACTCAACGATCAGAGTGATCATCCTAACATAAAACAGTACATTCTTGTTATGGTGGGCGAAATGGCAATACTCCTTTTTGGGAGGGAATAGACAACTTATATGCTAAAATATATACAAATATATTTGGCCGTATACAAATAAAGGTAATTTAAAAATAATTTTTATAAATTATTATCTTAAATTTATTTAAATTTAAATTTTATCACGGTAATAATTTTTTTAAGTTATAAACATTTGCTTAAAGTTTTTTACTTAAAATATATAATTATTTAATAAATTTGAAATTAAAATAAAAAAATATTTAATTTCTATTTTTTTTATTTCATTATTAAATGAGATTAATGCAATTCAATTTTTTTCTTATATATTATGAAAATGAAGCTATGTTGAAATATCATACTTTCTATAAATAAAGGTAACATGTTAAATTAAGATACTATGTTGATTTTTGTATCGAGAGTAACTAGATGCTTACAACTTAGTGTGAAGAAGATGTTGTCATGTTTGTCGAATTAGTCACTTTACGTAATGCAATTAAAAAGTAATTAAAATTTTTTATGTCGACTCATAATAAAAAAATTAAAATCAACATAGATCCATCTTAAAACCAGATCTATTTATCACGGAGAGGGATCCAATTTCTTAAGGGGTAAATTTTTTCTTGATCTATTCAAAAATTAAGATAAAATAAAATTACACCTCAAGAAATCGGATCCCTCTCGATACTAAATAGATATGGATTTAAAATGGATCTATTCTAATAAATAATCATTACATGTATTAATCCTAACATCGACATTCATTTGTTTGATAATAATTTATTTATTTTTCAACATAGTTCTTTGATAACTTACTTAGTTCTAGTAACCATCTTTATTTATTTGAGGCCTTTCTTTTTCTTTTCTTTTCTAAAAGCAAAATTATGTAGATAGTGATGTAGAGCATTATTTGGGGAAATTATAATAAGTTTCATTATAATGAATTTTACGTAGAGCATTACTTATTCATACTATAAAAAATAAAAAATCACTTCGATGATAGCAAAGGAAGGGAGGATGTAAAAAATGACCTTAACCTTTATAAGAAAACTTCCCTACATATTTATTCTTTATATAATATTTTTCAAAATTATATATATTTCAATTATCTCTTGAACCAAAATATGAAAAAAAATGAATAAACCACTAATCTTGAGCATTATAAATACCCTTTTCACATATGCTTATGTGTCTAATGTTTTTGGTAATATATAGAGAAAGAGAAGCTCAACAAAATTGAGAATCCACTCTAATTTTCAGTTGCAAACGAAAGTTTTAAGAGATAACGCTAATTAGGGACCAAAGGCAACTGATAGTAGGACTTGTTGAGAGCCTTTGGGAAGAACCATAAAATTTCCAAGTGAGATGGTAAGGTTACATCTTATGTGTCTATTATTTGACCAACACTGTGAACATAAATTGATTATGCATTCAACAATTGGACATACATGTTGTGAAGTCAAATATGGACTTCAGAGTGTGTGCATTCATTGAGATAAATGCACAATTGACATGATGAATGTCTATGCAATTAGCATTAAAGACCCATGTTATATTTTTTTTGTAATTTGAATTGATTTTCTTCCACAAATGATGTTAAGAAACTTTTCTATCCCATAAATTGATTTTGGAAGGAAAACATTATCAACTAAAGAATATGAACATATGATAACACGACATTGAGCATTTGCAATGAAGATTGGACATTAATTTAAAATACAAAACTGAAATGTTGAAATTGATGATAAAAAGACCAGAGTTTCATCTTAAGTCACCTGGTTGACTAATAGTATTAATAAAGAATGAAATTAACAAGAAGTTCATGGCCATCAAAATGGCCCATTTTCCATATCGAGTGTCTTAATAGAGAAAGAAAAGCTTGGTAAATTTTGGAATCCATTGTAATTTTCAGCTGCAAACTAGAGTCCTAAGTGATAAGGAAAATTGGGGGCCAAAGGCCACCAATAACAAGACTTATTGAGAGCCTTTGGAAAGAACTATAAAATTTGCAAGTAACATGGTAAGGTTGCATCCTTGTGTTTGTTTTCTGACCAACATTGTGAAGTTAAGTTGATTGTATGTTCATGTATTGGACGCATGTGATGCAAAGTCAAATGCTAGTTTCACAGTGTGTGCATTCGATGGGTTGAATGCATAATCGATATGACCAATGTCTATGTAAATCTTTATACATTAAATAATAATGAAATACAATTTTATTTTATTTTTAAAGGAAGGAAACCAATAAGAATATTTTGAATAATTCTGGCCATACTATTGACAACTTCTAGGGAACTTTCATATCATAATGATTGGTAGCCCCTATCAAGATCCATGTTATATTGTTTTTCACATTTTGATTTGATTTCCCTCACAAATAATGTGGAGAAACCTTGCTATCCCAGAAATTGATTCAAAAAAGAGGATATTATCAATTTAAGAATATAAACATTAATAAGTCAGCAATGAGAACTTGAAGTAAAGATTGGATGTTGATTTAAAACACAAAACCGGTATGTTGGATGTGATAATAAAAAGACAAGAGTTTCTTATGAAGTCACTTAGTTAACAAATAAATTTAATAGAGAGTGAATGCGAAAATCTGATGACCATTCAAATAGCCCATTTGCAATAATCAATTTTCTTCATTATTTCACCCATTTTTAATACCACAACTTACTATTCAAATAGCCCATTTGCAATAATCAATTTTCTTCATTATTTCACTAGTTTGTAATATCACTAACATACCAAACTGTTTTAACTTGGAAATAATCATTTTTCTTCCTTATTTCACCAATTTTTAATATCACAACATACCAAACTAAGGGGAATATTTCTTTGTAACAATCATTTATTATTTCTTGCATGCCACATGCAACATAATAGCAACAAAAAATTAACATATATTGACCTATCATATTCTTTGCATTTTCATGATTACACATTATCAATCATAATTCTTACCACCAACCGTGATTCATGAAATCTTGCAAATAAAATGTAAAGTAAATCATTACTTACCTTTGAGCGTTTCAGCTCAACTTATATGTATAAATGCTTTTATAATCAACGTTCCTCCTTGATCATGTCATCCGTCGAAGTTAAGATTACTTCGTGAAATGTTAGTATAAAGAGAAATTTATTTGCTTCAATTGCTCGACAATTGCATGCTTGTTCAATTAGCTTAAGCATCCTCTTTATTCCATTCCAATGTAAACTCTTCAACATCCTTAATGTCAACCTAAGGTCAAATCAGCTAAAAACATGTTAGTATTATAGTTACATATAGATTTACTTCAAATTAAGACTTATCATCTAAAAATTCTAATAACTTTTAGATGTAAAAAGATCCCATGCTCAATCAATCGCAACAAGATTATGATTCTTCTTTTCCGATAATCAAAACTCCTACTATTAACAATACCTTTTAACTTGGTGCACATCAATCTTTATTCGAAAATATAACAACCTTAGAATCATATGCATAATAAAATTATTTAAGATTCTAGGAATCACTGCTTACCATACATTTCAAGGCCTTTCCTTAAAATTCTAATATCGATAAGAAATTCTGAAATGAAATACCATTGATGTTAAGTAATAACATTCTAATTTTTAACAAAATGACAATTTTTCGTAAGCAAGAATAATATTCAAACACATCCGTCATCTTGTTACATGAACTTTGTCCATAACTTTTGACCTAATATGCCAATTTTATTCTGGCTATCAATACTCAAAGATAACAATTACTTAGGTGACTTCATACAGAAGAGAAATGAAAGTATTTTGACATATATTTTGCAACTGCCAAAACTTAAGTAAAACGATGTTCAAAGAATGCACCTAACAATTATGTAGCTATAATTTCTTACTCCCTAATTTAGACTAGTGTCAAAAGTATATATGATAGCTTTTCATGAACTGTTGTAGCAATTTATGCAATAATAACTAAGATATAGTTTTTCTAATTTCGCCTACCCGAACAAACTCACTTATTTGGAGTATACTAGTAATACTATATTCTAACCAAATGAAGCTCGTAACTAGTGCGCCTAGTAATAAAATTTCAATAACTAAAATGTGGAATTAAATGATACTTCTATGAATTTTTGAATTTCAACTAAGTGTTATGTTCACAACATTTTTCATAATCCCTTGCACAAATACGAAAATTATTTCCACAAGTTACTACTTTTCCTAACAGTACCATACAACAATGTAAGTATTTGCATATAGCAAAAGAAAAACTCACAATAAAGGAAAACATACCCTATTCAAAATTTTGTAAGAAAAACAATTATGGAATACTTATCCTTTACCCTTTGGAGAACTTGGAGTTTACTCAAATAACATTTTCTCCCTGGTCCATTCCATCTCATGCATCCAAAACAAAACAACTTGAATGATTAGTTTATCAATCTTCATGCTTTACTCATTCCATATTGAGCCCAATAGATCCAAGTGTTCATTGCTTATTAGTCACATTGTTCATACATGATAGATCAAGGTTATTAAATGCATGACGCATAATAAAACCCATGCAAGAGGTAACATATTAACCATGCGTCACAGGTAACATATTAACCATGCGTCACATCGAAGAGGAAATTTAGATAGTCAGATTTCGGATATATTCTTTAGTACTCACATTAATGTATTAAACATTTAATTATGCCTAATTGGATTTTTATTATTATTGTGCATTTCATAAGAAGGTTATATGCTATAGTGGTAAAATGTCACGCGAAGTCGAATTCATTTGTATTTTTCGTTAATTAAATTGTTTTGGATTAAAAAAATTATCCATATGTATCATTGTTATTTAAACAAAATCATTGTATTTTTTATTTAATTTTGACTTCATCCATTTGTCTTCCTTAATCTACTTTAGTTGTTTTCAATATAAAAAATTAATTACTAAAAATATATTTTAATATTATTTAAACAAAATTTATTGGATTAGAAGAGGTTTAATGAATTTTTTTTTCTCTTACAACTTAAATTATTTTTTTGAATGCATAAATAGATTCAACACTCTCAAAAACCCTGGTCAATCAAGTTACACAAATTTGATAACTATTATTTATAATTCCCAAAAATTATTTTCAGATTCTATAAAAAACAAACCAGAAAAAAAAAATGATAACAAAGACATCATCTATTTAGACTACAGTATTGTTATACCCAATTTTGACATGATTTTTATTTTTTATTAGCTATTTAAATTAGACCGAAATTTAAAGCGAATGTTTAACTCACATTTAACCATGGATACTAAAATTAATAAGCATATATACATGATATTACAGGCATCATGATATCTACTTCCAGTCAGTGATGAACAATAATTTGACCTCTATTAATAAAATAAAACAAATCCATAGTTTCATTTAATAACGGAAAGCCATGGTTTATGCAAGAGAATAACTCATCGCTTGCATAGTCTTTTTTAATAAAAGATTTATGACCAGCACAAATGACACCTAGTAATCAAGATTTATGATTGCCACAAACGAAAGCCATGTTTTAGACAAGAGGATAAACATTAAGGTGCGTAACATTTTTTAATTTAACATTTATGTTTTCATAAAAAGTTTTCGTTAGCGGTTTGAATTTTTTTCCCAAACATAATAATAACATTAAATCATTAAACCATTAGTTATAGGTCTTTATTAAGTAGGAAATATTATAGTATGTGAGTTCATATTGGGGGATTTAATACTCTAAAAAATGGAAACAATATATTGCCTAATTTATAGGGGTCCAGTAATATTTTCAATATTAGGGGCATTTATAATTATGTATCTAGGCACTTGAATAAGGTATTGGGAGGTTTGAATAGGTATTCTACTTTCGAATTTGATGTGAATCCAATTGTCTGTGAAGTTAGATTAGTGTTTGAATAAGTATGATATGTGTGTGAAGGTAGTGTGAATTCGATTGTGTTTGGACTTAGAGTGGTGTTTAAGTAGATATGATATGTGAGTGAAGGTGGTGTGAAGTAAACTGTAATGATTATGTATGAGGTTGACCTACGTTGATGGGGTTGCTCCCCATCTTGAAATATATGCTCTCATTAAGATTTCATATTTCACCCTACAAAATTTCTAGGGGTTATAAGAGTTGTTTCATGCCACCATACTAAGGGTAAAAATAAAAAAGGAGTATTAAAAATGTCATCGAAAAATGGATGCTTATAATATCTAGTGAAAATAATTTATTTATTTTAATTGTAAATTTTATTGGGAAGGAGTTCAATAAAAGGATTTTTTGAGGAATTCCTAAACATCTAATGAAATTAGGGGTATTCTTTAATATCATATGAACACATGTGCTATGTCATAGGTTTGGAGAGTGAAACCCCCGAGCCATCAGTAGCAAACATACTAAATTCAAATTGTATTTTCTCTAACAATAATACTAAAATTAAATTCTTTGTAGCGAGCATACTTAATTCAAACTGCAACAACAACAAGAATTATTGGATTCAAATGAACCTTGTAACCAACAAAAATCATATTCCGCTTGCCAACAAGAATTTATGGCTTATTGCTTCAACAAAATTATAACCAACTAATCATATTTTCATTATTGTGGTTGCTCGCTTCAACAAATTATGACTAACTAATCATATTTGTGATATTTTGAACCAATGGATCTAGAAGCTAAATGAAGCAGTAATACAATTAACAATACAAAGAAGAAAAAGGAAAACACTTAATGATCCAAACAATGTATTCTTTAATAACCAATGAATTTTGAAAGAGGGCACATGAATGATTACTCCATCAATGAGATGAAAGCCTTCATATATAGGTAACTAATATAGGATTAATTACCTGCATAAGAATAAAAGCTAGTGAAAATCAAGAGAAATCTACCTGAATAGCTAAGTGCATCCTTGTGAAGTAGTTATGTTGGCCATGCATGAACAATAGGGAGTTAACTAGCCCAGAATAACCAAGTCAGCCATATTATGTAGTTAACTAGGCCATGCATGTGCAATTAGATTTAACTGGTCCTTAGAACTAGTACCAACTAATATGCATTAAACCCTAAAATAGGGAGCAACTCATGTATGGGTTCCCTTATCCCTAAAAAATGGAAGAACTCCAATAGGAGTGCTCTTGTCCCTAGAAATAATGAAAAATATGTATGGACACCAACACCCCTATTAAGCCTAACTTAGGTGTGTATGATGCACACAAAAATCTGTCTCGGCAATATGAATCCATGTTAGGTTCCCAAGTACAAAAAAGTATCCCTAGAAAATGAGGAAAGAGGGAAAACCTAGTGGGAAGAACCCCCCCAAGAAGTGGATAGTGTTGATATCCAACCAGAAGAGTCAGAGGAGATAGAGAAGGGGAGCGTATCTTCCATTCACAACTATGGGTGCAAGGGAATCCACTACATTTCATTGTTGATAGTGGTAGCGAAAAGAACCTCATCTTGGTCGAGGTTGTCAAAATATTAAATCTGTCGATGATGCCACACCCCCAACCATACACCATCGGTTGGATGAGCCAGGGACAAGACATCAATGCCAATCAATAATGCCACCTATCCTAGGAATCAAGCCCTTCAAAGATGAGGTAATGTGTGATGTTTCCCCACTTGAAGTTTGTGATGTTATTTTAGGACAACCATATATGTGGAAATGTCATACTGTGTATGAGTCTAGACCTCGTAGTGTCATTACTACTCCGAGAAATTAAATATGCAGGATACCAGAGACAATTCCCACTATTGCAGTGTCCCTCATCACAGCTATGCAGTGCAAAAAGGTAATCTCCTAGACAGGTAAATTTTCTATCTTCATGATTTGCTCTAAAGGTGAATTAAATATCACAACAACATCCACCACCTCCACACGGGATCCCTCTACACAACAGAAACAAGTGGAGAAGATCGTAGAAGCATACAAAGTCATCTTCACCACACCTTCCAAGGTGCCAGTACATTGCCAAGTCAAGCATTCCATTGATTTGATACCCGAGGAACCTTTACATAGCGAGCCAGTATATAGGCATTCCCTCATGGAAAATGAAGAAATCAAACATTAGATTCAAGAATTCATCCCGAAAGGGCATATTAGACCCAACTCCTCACCTTGTGGGAGTCCAATTATGTTGGTGCACAAGAAATATGGGACATGACAACTCCGTATTGATTACAAAGATCTAAACAAAATCACAGTCCAGAATCGGTATCCCATTCCCCAAATCGATGACCTTTTGGACCAGCTCAAGGGTGCCAAATATTTTAGTAATATTGATCTAAAGCATGGCTATCATCAGGTGCAGATTGAGTAGATCGATGTTTGGAAGATTTCCTTCAAATATCGGGAAGCCCTTTTTGATTGATTGGCCATGCCTTTTGGCTTGACTAATGCTCCAACGACCTTCATGAGGATGATGAACAATATTCTCTAGTCATTCACCAATTCTTTTTTGGTCATATATCTAGTTTCTATCCTTATCTAAAACAGAGCTTGGGAAGAACATTTGTAGCATATCCACCGGGTCCTCAACACCCCACGATAGCATAAGTTATATGCTATCTAGAGAGGTGCTCATTTGGCATAGAGAGGGTTCAGTATCTCAGATACATCGTGGATTAACATGGTGTGCATGTGGATTTGGCCACTATCAAAGCCATTCGCAATTGGCCGACTCCGACAACTCTCATAGAGCTTCACAAATTCCTAGGACTTGCCAACTTCTATTACAGATTTGTGTTGGGATTCTCTAATATGGTCCCTTATCTAGGTGACCAAAGGGGGATCTAAGGCCAATTTTTTTTGGTCCAAACCACAACAACAAGCATTTGAGGAGCTAAAGCAATGCTTATGTTTGACACCTGTCCTTACCTTACCAGATCTACAATATCCCTTTGAGATTGAGACAAATGATTCAGACTATGATGTTGGTGTAGTCCTTACTCAACATGGGGCCATCAAATGTCATATAATAGTGAGACTCTTTCAAATACAGTCCGCAAGTAGTACCCCACCTATGACAAGAAAATGTATTCCATTGTCCAATCCTACCACCAATGGAAACATTACATCCTAGGAAAAGAGACTGTCATCCACACTAATCACAATCCCCTGCAGTTCATGCAAACCTAAGGAAAGTTATAGAATGATCGCTACAAAAATTGGTCCACCTACTTGTAGAAATTCCACTTGAACATTAAATATAAGAAGGGTAGCACCAATTGAGTCGTTGATTGCCTCAGTCGATCTCTAATAGTGACATTGACCACGATGCTCAACTCTTGTGGCCATGAGACCTCTAGGTGGCCTGAACTATATGACAATGATCCTGAATTTGCTCCCATCTATAAAACACTATGTGCATGCAAACTAGTGGTAGACTTTCATCTCTGGGAAATATTTATATGCCAACTGGGCCATCTATGTGTTCCATTAAGCAAGCGTGAAAAGTTGATTTGGGAAGCCAATTACAGTCGGGTGGAAGGGCACTTTGGAACCGAAAATATAGTAGTGGTAGTGCAAAAGTATTTTTATTGGCCCAATCTCTGACAAGATGTCATCTGATATATCGGATCCTACACTGTTGTGCCATCGTGAAACCTTCCATCAAGAAGCAAGGGTTGTACACTCCTCTTCCTACTCCCAATGGGGCATGGAAATACATCTCCATGGATTACATGTTAGGAATACCTTCAACCAAGCATGGCAATGACTGTGTGTTTGTGGTCGTGGATCACCTCTCTAAGATGGCCATTCTGATAGCTTGCAAGAAGAGCATCTTCACCAAATCCGTTGCTAATCTCTTCTTCGAGTGTGTTTGGGTTCATTTAGGGATGCCACAGAATATCATTTTATATTGGGATAGCAGGTTACTAAGAACCTTCTGGTCCATCCTATGGTCATTTATGAATACCAAGTTCACAAAATCGACTACCTTCAACCCCCATACCGATGAACAAACAGAGGTAGTCAATTGGATGATTGTACATATTCTGAGAATGTACAATTCTAAACATCCCCGTACATGGGATGAGAGCCTTCCATATTTTTAGCATAGCTATAACAGAGCCCGTCATAGCTCTACCAACCACAACCCTTTTTAGGTGTGCCTCAGGTTCCAACCATTGGCCCCAATTGATGTAGTTCTTCCCATTTCATCCACATGGGAGGAATCTTCCATGCTCAGACTGAGGTTGATAAGGACACCATATTTGTTGAATAAATCCAACACATCTTCCAACATGACCATGATATTTTGGAAAAATCCAATACCAAGTACAAGCAACGACATGACCAGCATTGATTTCCACACAAGTTCCAAGTGGCGATAAGGTTTGGTTGCATTTGCAGAAAGAAAGGCTCACAGTACCCCATTGAACTCTTCATCCACTTTGATATGGTAGGTACACCATCACCAAGGAAGTCAGTGAGAATGCCTTCAAATTAATCATTCCTCCATTCCTTGGCTTGCACCCAATATTTAATGTGGATCTCCTTCGCCCATATTTTCCACCATTGCTGGACACATCGAAGGTGGCAGAGCATTTGAAACCTATAATGATTAACCATGACTACATCACTAGTACAAAATGAGAGATAAGTGACCAAAAAAATGACCAAAATCCGCATATAAATGACCAGTTTTGATTTGGCGATCACTGGTGGCTAATTTTTGGTCTCTTATCACACGACCAAAAATGTGGTCATATTTAGTTTGGTCATTTATAGGTTCTCTTGTGGTTATTAATTTGGTCATATATTTGGTCACAATTAATGACCAAATATACGACCAAATTAGTGACCAAAAATATGACCAAATTAATCACCACATACAAGCTACAAATGACCAAACTAAAAGCAACCACTTTTTTGTTCGTGTGATAATAGATCGGATATTAGCCACCAAAAATGTCATTTGGTTGTTTATATGTGCATTTTGGTCATTTTTTTGGTCGCTTATCGCTCGTTTTTTGGTTACTTATCTCTTGTTTTTTGGTTGCTTATCGCTCGTTTTTTGGTCACTAATTTAGTCCTTTTTAACCATTTTATATGCAAATATTCATTTATTTTTGTAGATAGGGTATGGAGGAATCAAACCACCAATCTACTGCTTGTAAGGAAGGTGCTCTTCCATTGAGCTAATACCCTTGAAGTCGTGTAATGTATTAAGAACCATGACATAGATTTATGGAAGCATTGCAATTGAATCTTGCCTCTAAATCTTAATTTTATCTTAAATGTTATTTGAATAGTTTATAATACTCGAGCATATTTAACTAAAGCAATGTTAACATTGGGAATGCTTTGGAAGACTCACCTCAAACCCTTACGAATTGCTCATGTGAACATTGGGAATGCTTTGGAAGACTCACCTGAGGTTCACACATGTGAGGGAGGTGGTTGGTGGGTGGTTAGGTATCCAAGGAGAGGCCAAATTTAGCTAATTTGGGCCCAGATGTCTAGATAAATGCACGAGCGTCCTTGGTCAAAGCAGTTTCCTTAAAACAGGGAAAAAGGGTGCCTTAGGCAAAGTAGCTGCAATAAATACATGAGGTGGTCATAATGAGGGCGACTTAGGCTAGTTTGACCACCCTTGGCCCATACTTTGGCCCATACTTGCGCAATGAGTCATCAATTAGCCTAACCAACTTCTAACAACCTTGTTCACACCTTGGGATACAATTATTAACCACTTTAGGACCAATTAATTAATAATGTGATAATGACTAAGGTCCTAGGTGTAATATTGTTCTAACAAGTTTATTGTTTATGAGGTGTGGGTCTTTCTTCATCCAATTTTTGCAAGGCAATAAATTTCCAGGTTACTGCTATATGAATTCTCAATTTGTCGGTTTATGCATTACATAAAATTTTTATCATGTACAGTATGAAATATTCTCTATAACATTCTCTTGCATTTTTAACAATGAAGACAATGAAAAGCATTAATTGAAATAATAATAAAAAACCATCAAGGAATCCTGATATAATTAAAGGAGGAATGAGTTTTACATGCCTTGAAATGATAACGTTGTATAAAAAGAGAATATGACCACCCTTGAGTATTGTAGCAAACTCTTATGAGTTATAAGACTGATATTAATTGTTTGTAGAAGATGAATGCTTGACACAATGTTTCCCAACCTCCTGTAGCAACTTGTATACTATCACAAGGATCCCAATTCACTATTGGTTTCTACCACTGTATTCCTACCTCCAAATCAAACTAACAATAACTGACTATCCCTTTTTTTACAATATAGAACCCAACATTGAGTGAATGTTCCAAGTTTCTTATATTACCGACAGTATTTTTAGCATTAAGATTTTATAGGCATTTGAGACCAATAAAAATTCATTACAGAAATAAAGAGAAGACTATAATTTTATTTTGGCATGTCATGACAAGGAACTACACACTACAGCTTGATTTTAAAGATTTCTATAAGTTTGAAACTTCATAAACAACAATCACTTACTTGTAGAAATAGATCTAGTCATTGGTGAAATAAGACAAGGATGTATGCTTAGTATTTGAAGGTAAACATTGAAATTGACCTTAGCACTATACTGTCCTTTTCCTTTATGCAAGCTACAGGCTGCGTTGTTTCCTTGAGTGCTTATGTTGGTCTAAAGTTGACGGTGATATACAATACTAGTATTGTTCCCAAATGGTCTACAACAGCAAGTTCCTCTTCATATTTATCATTGGAATGCATATGGTTATCTTCAGACTCCCTTCCTAACTCGCAGCAAGTTCCAGGACTCACTACCCAAGGATTGCAACCTCATGAAGGGGTTACGCAGTCCATTACTGAGATATGATAACAATACACAGTGAAAAGTTTATTTGCTGCTTATGAAATTTGAGCCCAACAACTGTATGCCAATGATATCTCTAATATAAATCACCCTTTGAAACTATTAGTTGATAGTAAATCAATATCCCTAAGTGTTACACCATATTTTTCCACCTTGTGAGCATTAGCACTCCTTGGACTCCCTTACTCATTTGTAGACTCAACACCATATTTTTGGTTCTCCTTGAACCCATTTTTATCTGTTTTTCCTCCTATACACTAGTTGCTTCAGTATAACCCGCGTATATGCAGGTTTCATCACTACAGCCTACGTACATCAATGTTTTTGGTAAATAAATGTAAAATATCTATTTTTCACTCCAAAAAGCGCCCATTGTGACCTTTGGCCCTCCATGTATCTTGAAATGACTTGATCCGACCTTTCAATTTCCTTTGGAGGGTTATATGTTGAGCTATTGTGGTACATCGAAGGGGGAGAAAGAGAAGAGCATTGAAACTCTATCGAAATTTTTCCTTGCTTGAGTCTACATCCATTGATCCTAGTTGTTGTGAACCATTTATGTTCACCTCCCAAACTCTTTCATGTCTTGTGAAGGATTTGTTTGCCATTGTATGGGGCATTGAAGTGGTGGTGGCACAAGTGGAGGGACCTAGTACTTGGTTCATATGAGTTTCCGACAGGAGGTTGTATCTTGTACTTCTTGTTCATATTAATTGAAATACTCATTTTCCCGTCCATTTATATTGTGAGTGATCATTTATTATCATTGGGTACATTTGCTTATATATATAATGGATTATGCTATTGTATATGCTGACCTATTTTATATATCATATGCACTTGTTTGCGTTTGTTGTTGAGACTAAGCTGTAGGTTCAAGTGTTGTAATTCAAAATCTCAACGAGATTCTTCATCAGATGTCCGGATTGAGGTAGGTCCTTTATTCTAATTATCCGCATTTACATTTATATAGCATATGTTAGGAAGTGAGTTGATTTCTTGAGTCCATTTGTATGTTGTGGTCTACCCCGATCCATAGGATTTTTTTCTTTGTAACACTAAGTGCGCCCTCTTGGAATGGAGTGGTCATTCAGAAAGGGACATGACATAACCATACAAAAAAAGAAAAAAAACTATAATTATTTATCTTAGAATTTATTTAGTAAATAAATTCAAGGCATAGTTATGTCTTTTGAGCTGCCATCCCACCTTCTATATAAGGAGTAGAAGAAGACCTAAATAAGAGGGGGGAAAGAGTAGGTATGTCTGAGTTTTGCACATGAAAATCAATTATACATACCTTGCTGATATTTTTAAAATGGATGATAATCTTGCAACAAATGGTGAGCCTACCTTTGAAGTGTTCACCCATTTAGTCTCCTCTAACATCAAGCTAATTAAAAACCAAGTCAAAGTGACAATGGTAGAGACAAAGGTTAGCATTGTGATGAGTTCATTGTCTCATTTTAGATATCTCTCTATATTCTTACAATATTGGCTAAGTATATATCTAATTCAATCAACTGAAGGTACAACCAAATAAGTACCTGTCAGATATTTCTTCATCCAGTGAGGAAAGCTCGGGACAAACAAAGGGAAATGAAATTTCATGTAGTAGATATGTTAGGAAAAGAATGACCAGAGGTGAAAAGGTTAGAAGAAAATTCCGTAGACGTAGGGAATTTTTTCTTTCCAAAGGAGGATTATGCTCCTACAATGATGATAGCATAGGAGACATCAAGGTGCCACCCAAGTATCAGCATTTGGTGAAATAATGGATACGTAAGGAAATTCCTCCATTGGACACTGACTTCAGTGTCAACAATAGGATGTATCGCATTGCACCATCCTTCCTACATAGCCTAAGGCTATTTTCCATGGATGGAATAACTATAAAATACAATACATTAATTGAATTGATAGACTATGTCAAAGCATGTTGTGATTACTACGATTGGATGTTGTTGGTCTGGTACATGCGAAGTATGCAAAGATATGCATTCACCGCAAATTATATGCAGCTAATAAACAACGATAAAAATAAGGGAGTGACTATCTATCTTGATGGAAGTCCTAAATCTTCCGACAATATCACTTGGTTTATAAACAGCACACGACCCGAGACAACAAACAAGCAACCAAATTGCATATATGAGCGACGCAAAGGAAATCGGGTAGTCGTGTGCGTAATAAAAAATATAACTCCCAGGGAAGGGTTATTAGTGGATTATCATTTGAATTGAATAGATACATCGACTAATAGTGTGTGGGTACTTATGCAACACCTATTTAAGCAACCTTTACTTATTGCATTATATATTTTTTTATCTTTAATAATGTATTAAATATTTCATGGTTCTAATTTTATTGTAATGTGGTAGGCTGGTTGTGGAAAAGGAATAGCCTCGGAACAAGTAGACAATTAACAATTTTGTTTTACATTTAGCGTGAATTTTATTATTCGTTTATATTATTTTATTTGTGTGGCGATCAGTTTTTTATCTTTAACAATTTTTTTAAATATTTCGTGGTTCTAATTATATTATAATGTGGTAGGATGATCGTGGAAAAGGAATATCCTCAAAAGAGGTAAACAATTAACAATTTTGATTTACATTTAATGTGAATTTTATTATTTATTTATATAATTTTATTTGTGTGGCAATAGGTTTTTTTAATCTTTAACAATTTTTTAAATATTTCACAGTTCTAATTATATTATAATGTGGTAGGATGATCATGGAAAATGACCAGCCATAGAACATGTAAATGAGTAACAATTTCAACTTACATTTAACGTGAATTTATTTATGTGTTTATATAATTTTATTTGTGTGGCAATCGGTTATTTTATTTTTTTACATAACTGAAATAAAATTTATTTTGTTGAAATATGTAGTTGACGGGCCATGATGCTCATGATTCGCTCGGCCAAGTGGATTTGTACTCATCCCTCGACCCAATGGTATTAATAAATAAAAATATCAATAAAGCGAATAAGGAACTTGATCACTTGTTAGACATTATAGATCAAACTCCTGAAATTGAAGAAATGATATTTCAAGTTATGACACAACTTAACACATATAAGGTAATAGCCATAATTTAAAGTAATATTTTTATTTTAATGTCATAAGATCAACTATGAAAGTTTTTTTTTTAACTTTTAGATTATCTAAATAAAGAAACATTTTCTTTC
This sequence comes from Larix kaempferi, assembly GCA_027924585.1. Lineage (NCBI taxonomy): Eukaryota > Viridiplantae > Streptophyta > Pinopsida > Pinales > Pinaceae > Larix > Larix kaempferi. The sequence goes on from BSBM01000706.1 coordinate 914,046, forward strand.
TTATATAGAGATTTTTGAAACCTGTTGACCCTAGCATGCATGGTCTCGGTAGTAGTGGGACTGCACAAATGCCATAGATTCTCAACACAAGCCTGTTGAAGCCTAGGATATGCTAGAAGTGTCCAAAACGTCAACGCAAGGGAGATAGCCCATCCAAAGGCTTCAAATAATCCCACGCAAGGATTACCCTATCCTCAAGCTGTTTGGTATAACTAACTCCGACTAGTTTTACAACTCTGTTAGCCACTAAGTGATGGTTGCTCCTCAAAGAGGAGACTTTGAATCATCACTGAAACTAAATCCTAAATGAAAATCTAAACTTAATATGTAATTTTATTAAATGTGATTGTGATAACCAGTTCATGTCAATCTATCAATCTATGATAAATGATAAAAATAATCACCGAATAGAACTAAGAGAATGAAAACAAAAAACGTTTTTCTTATAAACTGATTATGAGAAAGGAAAAATATTAGTTTTAATTAGTATTCAATTAATTATCAAGCTGACAAATCACATTCATATCAATTGGCGTGTTAGAAGACATTAGAGGTTATGCAATGAACAAAAATCAAGATAAATCAAGAATTCTACTCATCATAGATTGAAAATGATTCATGCTGCCATTGAAAATAACTTCTGAGGTCTAAACATAGGCAATCGAATGTGAATATAAGATGGCAATCAGCATATTCTGAAAATAAATTGCAGAAAACAAACCAAATTCAATTTATTAAATAAACTGATGAAAACCTTACAGAAGATCACCAAATCCAATGAATCAGCTTACTGAAAAATCACAGTGTCATCCACTGATCTAAATAGAAAACTACATGCATAAAAATGCATAACAATTCTATATTACTAATAGGAGAAGATAAGATCAGTTTCCCCAATTGCTGAGCTAACTAGCTGAGTTATCCCATTTAGTAAATCCGTCCACGAGAAAAATCCGAGAAAATTCGTTTTGAAAAAATAGTCGAATATCCCAATGAAGAAATTTCTAAGGATTATGCTTGCAATTAAGTTAATAGGGCATATTCTGTAGGAAACCCATGTCTCGTATTTTCCTAATTCTCTCCAAAATTCTAGAAATTGCATCTAAAAATCACTGATTTTAGCTTGACGTTTTTTTTTAATTCTCCATGATCTGGGATGTTAATTAATCTCTTCAAGTCCAAATCCATACTAGTACAATTAAAAAGAGAAATTATAAAATAGAAAACAACATTCTAAATCTAATGAAATAAAACCAAATCCATAAAAATCCATTTTCAAATCAAATCATAACAAAAATAGGACAATCTAAGTCATCCGAAATTTATTCTAAAGCATATTTTTAGGGTGGTTAAGTTATCCATTTCATAAAATAGATATTCCAAAATCATTCCTAATCCTCTAATCTTTCCAACGAGCCATCATGGGCTCAATTTGGCCTTCTAGAACTCAAGATATTACACCCAGAAGTCGAGACTCAACAACCATTGATTTTATTATTGGGTGAATTGTGACCATTGATTTGGATGTCAAAATCATTATCCCACATGCATTGAGCCAAAATAACTTTTATGTTTTTATAATGATTTTGCTACACATAGTAATTTGTAATAGAAGCTAAGAAATTAATAGATCATAGGACCCAAACCAAATATTTTACCAAGTAAAATTATAGGTTCCGCAAAAATAAAAATAAGAAAAAAATTAAAAAGGTTCCGCAAAAATAAAAATAAACAATTTACAAGCTAATTCTTAAGAAAATAGGGAAACTACCAAGCTACAATCTAGTTTTATTCTCAATATTTCATTTTGCATAATGATAAATAAAAAGTTTTTAATTTGCAAAAGAAACCAAAGATATTTTATATTTTCAATATCAATTTAAACTTAAAAAGAAAAAATGAAATCCATAATCAAATGTTTTATGTTTCTCATACGAAAATATAATTCCAAATTTATAGATTTTCTAAATCATATTAAAATTGGAAACATTAAAATGTTGGTTTTATTAAAGTATGTGAATTAAAACTATAGTTTTGGTGAAAATATTCCTTCAAATTTGCAAAGAATCTAATCAAAACCAAAGCATGATCATGAATATTAAAAATGATTTAAATAAGCTTAAATTAAACATTAAAAATATTAAACTAATATAAGCAAACAAAGCAAAAGACTAAGATTATTTACAATACATATATTATGATTCTAGGCATGCAAAAGTGAAAAAAAAACTCCATCAAGCTCAAATATCACACTAATGCAGTATCTAAACCCATGAGAGAAGAAACCATAAGATCAATCAAAATCTCAAAATGAAGGTAATAACTAGTCATCATCTCGAATAATCAGTTTATGCAACGAAGACAAAATCTAGGTGGGGAATGTGAATGATAACATGGTAAGTTAACCACCAAGATCATGAAACCAACTCAAATGAATCAAAAAGCAAATACAAACTAGAGATCAATAAAAATGGAAACAATCCAAATTATACCATAGATCTAGGAAAATGATCAAGTCAATGGTGAAATACAAAAATGGAAATCCAAACAAATAAGAAATAAAATGGGCTCCTATCTTATGTTTAAGATGGGATATGTTGTGCATACACAAAGGCCCTTGTATACCTTCCAAGCTATTAATTTCTCCACCTTCCACACCTGTAGTTGGGAGCCATGACACGCACCCCCAGGAAGCCACACAGCCAAGCTCTAGAGGTGTTGACAGAGATGAGGCTGATTATATGGTTTCATTTCCTGGAGCGAGAAGTGTTACCTCCATGGGGAGCCTTTCAGGCACATTTATGGTCAATGATGAAGGAATTCCATTAAAGCAAGTAAAAGTGCCAGGTAATTTTTAATATTTGAATTGTTTCATGTTGTCCAACTCAAACATAAATCATCTAGATTATTAATTTTAAATTAATGTTCATATCTTTTTATGTGTAGGAAACAATAATTTTTATAGGCACTTGGAGACCAAAGCATTGGTGATTTTTGGGACCACCGTACGCATGAGGTGGCGTATGAGGTGGAATTCATAGAATTGCAAACTCGAAAAAGAAATTTGGAATTACCTTGAAGGCCTCTTTGGGGTAGACACATTTAATAAAACTGTAGTCACCTACACAGTTGGCCAACATTTAAAATATATGCGCGACAGTTATAGGGTTCACTTGGAAAAGAACCCTAGGTACAAGCATACTCTCATGATTCCAGAGAGGGAGTGGAAGGCACTCATTGAGGATGCAAAATAGAAGAAATTTAGAAAAGAAGGAAAAACACCACCTGGTCATGCAAGGTAAATTACATCTTGAATTCAATACCTTAAATTTTCTTTAGATCTAAATAAAAGTGTGGTGCATAACATACTTGAAACATTTGTTGATAGGTTTCCTGACACTTCGAAGGAAACAAAAGAAAGGATTTCCAAACATGGCCAGCACAAGCTAGGCCATGGAAGCTACTTGAAGTTACAGTCATGAATTGTAATTACCCAAATACATTCACAATATTATTTGTATCACCTTCCAACTTTTAGGTAATTGCAGCGAATAACATAAAAAATACATACTCTTATGCAATGCAGGGCGACGACTTCGGAATTACAACCGTGGAGGAATACCTCAAGCTTGGTTACAGTTCCATCTATCAAGTTGTAGTTGAACGGAGGGATATCTTGGGGAAAATCCCAAGATCTAGTTTGCAGGACAAGGTAAACAAAACTCAATTCACATTAACCTTTCATCACTTATAAAAATACATCCGTGTTTGATATCATCCATACATTTAATGTGGTACATCTTTGTTTTAATCATGGGAGAAACACTATGAATGAGCCCATAAGTACTAGAGAGCAATGCGTTGATAATGGAGTGCCACCACAAGATGGTGCTCCCATGCAGCCCCACGATTGTGATACGACTAAGGTCCATGATCATAATATGGTTGGATATTAATCATATACTTAATAATTTCATAGTTATAGATTTTTTACTTCTATTTTTTTTTACTTATACATCTAGGATTGTGTCCTTATAAATTTTGTGGTTTCAATGGCAAAGAATATTGTACTTGAGGGTCCTACAACTAAAGAGGAGAATAAGGAAGCAATTCCAACGATGTCGACCAATGTACTAGGTAAATAATTACATTGCAGAGGTTTTTTTAACATTACTAAACTACTTCAATGATATTTAAAAAATGGCCATATAAATTTAATATTTTTTGTTTTTCTAGGTGATGCCCTATCATAGCGGCCTCCATGCCACAAGTACTAGACCAGGCATGCTTTGCGTGAGAGGACGCAAGCACAAACAACTTCCGAAGAGCACCCAAAAAATGAAGATAATATGGATGATGATGAATTACTTAAGAACTATAGGAAGAGGGATAAAAATAAATGATGGTGTATAATATTATTATAAGATAGATAGATGTACTGTACTTGGAACATATTTTGGATGATAAACCTCATTAATAAAAACGATTTTTTTTGGCATATGCCTTTGAATGAGTTCTTGCATACTTTTTGTTGCATTGTCTTTGAATGAGTTATTCCATACTCTTTTGTACTCGTGATAATAAAATATGAAATATAGATGGTTAGTACTTAATTATGTTCGAATAAAAAGGAAATCAAACAAGTGTAAAAAGGAAATCAAACAAGTGTGTACTTATTTGATCTCAACTTTCTTGCTTAGATTTACAATCACATTTTATAAATTTTGTATCATTTTAATGCATATTTTCTAGTAGAATATAGAGTGGGTATTGGGGTCCAATTGAGAGTGATTTCAGGGGTGGGGGTGGGCCATAATATCTTCTACCTTCACGTGGTTGACCTTGTTCAGTAGAGAATAATTTATTGGATCCGTTTAATCTTGGAGAAAACTTTCCTCGATCAAATGGAGCAACAACAAAGTCAATGTTGACTTCGTTGTTACACCGATCGAGGGAGGTTTTCTTCAATATTAGATGAATCCAATAAATTATTCTCTTAACCAAGAGGAGCTTATTCAAGAGCGTTATTAAGCTATTTATCTACCAGGTTTGTATTTTGTTCTCATCGAGTAAATCCATGTTTGAAACTAGGATGATGAGGGGCTAGTCCAAAATGAAGACTTAGAATTTACTTGGAAGCATTGTAAAGGTATGTTCTCACATTATCATAAAAATGCATCTTAGACTAGTAAATAATGGTACAAATATGATTTGTATTGATTTTGTATATATTTATAGTGGTTGAATGATTTGGAACTGTAGGTAATAGACAAACATAATGATGGATGAGTTGTGATCATGGGAGGTATGTTATTCTACCAGTGTTATTCTATAAATAGTGTGAGAAGTTTTCAACTAGAGAATATCACTTTCATATGCAAAAAATTCATTATTTGAAATATAAATGCCAATGGTTATTAAAGCATGTTTCCCCTAATGTAACATCACATAATAATTTGTTTTCTCGCATCAGATCCTAAAATGGGGAGATGGGTACAACAATATTTGACAGGGAGCTATTAGAACCACACATTATGTGATCAAAGGTTAAACATTTCGGGCCTATGTTAAAACTATAAATGCAAACTTCCATTTCATAATCAAGGTAACCATACCATCTATATACTCATATTGAAAAGGACATTTTTATGGGCTTTCTCTCATGCTAACACAAGGTTAGAGGCTGCAAAATATGGCTTCTTCTCACATGTTTGGATGGGATTTCATTTTATAAATATGGTGGCCTAAGTTGAAGGGTTCTTTAAAATTCCCATGTATCAGAAAGTTGATAGTACAAGGGTTATAAGTGTTGATTCATATTTCTATAGTAGTGGGGATGCAAAACAAAAACATCTTCAACAGCAAAATAGCATTTTTTCAAATTATGGGTTGATCTATGGATAAGAAAGGCGATTTCTACACATCCTAGGCACTCCTGGATGGATCAGCAGCTAAAAGTAGCAATAAAACTCTATTATTTCTAGATCTTTTCTTTTGGGTAAGAATATGGATGAAACCAATCGTAATATGGCCTATCCTCTAAGACTGGGTAGTTCTTGAGGTCATAACAAGAAACAAACCACCTCATCTAAAGTTATGGGAAGCATAACATGAAAGAAAATGGTAAAACTAGCATAAATTAGCAGTAATGTGCTTTGTTCCAAATTTGGGTAACAAGAGAAGCATTTCTCGGTACTTGGTCAACCTAGGCATGTTTCGGCCTTGTTTAACTATCAAACAATAGTAGACTAGCATCTCTTTCAAATCTAGGCGGTCTTGTGGGTTAAATCAACAATGAAACCACATCATTTTCAAATTTTGGGCATGAAAATAACCTTAAACATCATATATAGGCATTTTCCTAACTTTCCTGTGCATTAAGAAGTAGTAAACAATAATTATTGGTCTATCTTGGTAGGCTATGTGTGAAATAGTAGTAAAACAGTAGTTGATTATTTCAAATATCGGATTAAAAAATAGTAAAGAAACCTCATATCTCAAACTATGGATGATCTAGGAAATAAATAAGAGGATTTTCCTATATTATCAACCTATGTGGTGACCTCATGAGCAACACCCATCCATAAAAAATTCAAATATTTCTAAAGCTAATGTGGATAAATCTCCTTGCAATTTATACCAATATTGAGGGACATTTTTGTCCATTTAGTTAAGCATTTGGTCTTCTTAGAAGATTTTAGTCCTCGTTTATTGGAGGACATTCCCTTTGGAACCCACACATTTATCCATTTAGGCTAGGTTTGAGGGCAACGTCCACACTTGGAGACTTTTTCTTCAGAATGTGGTGGACCAATCCTCTACCTCTAGTAGGACATTTGTATGAGTTTTAAAGGTTAATAAATCCTCCCTTATGCTTTTAGTGTTGGATAGTAATGATAGTGCAGGAACATAGGATATGGTTGGTGGCACCAAACAATTAGATAATCACTTTGATTTTTCAAAATGTAGGACATTTGAATATTTTTGTGGAGGTTTGGTGGCTATTTTTCCATGGAAATAGGTTGCATTCCATATTTAGAAATGTATAATGTTAGAAGAGAGGTTTAGTTTGCTATAATATTATAATTTTAATATACTTTCTCATATGAGGCATCAACATATTATAAATGGCTAGGGAAGTACACCAAGGTCATAACCTTGAGAGGAGTCTCTTCCATCACAGACTCATAAAATTGCTTGTTAAAGAAACATTGACTTGAGAGGGAAAAGGGTGGGAATACTTTTTGACAACATACATAGTTCATGAAGAAACTACGAAATATAAGGTCTGAAAGGTTGAAGTATAGGTAAGTTCAAGCCTCTTCAAAATGATTGAAAGAGAAGAAAAAAATAGAATATGAATTCTACTAAAGCCTTGAACAAGTAAGCTACAATAGACAATAATGTGGTATAATCTTCCAATGCTCAAGTATGATGAATAGGTAAGTGTTCAATTGCACATAAATGCTTCAATAATCCATGGAAAAATAAGGCAACCTATGGTGAATTAGTAAAAGTCAATAATATGTTGAAGGAAAAAACACCATAAACTCCATCTCAGGTTGTTAAAATTTGAAAAGAAAGAAGGGTTTCTAAGGTGTGACCTAGTCTAGATACTCTCCTTGTGGCTATTGCCAATATGGAAATACATACAGATGAGACAAATGCTATTGTTGTATAAGAGGGCCAATATTGTGCTGCAGAAACCTCAAAGTCACAAGAGCTCGTGGGTGACATCCTAGATGATATTTTTTCAAAGTACCCATGAAATTGTTTATCTTAAGAATATAATTTAAAAATGGAAAGGAAAGGTTGAGGTGTATGATTTGGGTATCCTTTTAAAGGAAACACATCAATGTGAAATGAAAAACCTAAAACCAAAATGGGTAAGCCATTAATTGAGAGAAGAAAAGAAATAGAAAGAACAACTGAAATCCAGTAAGGGAATGGAGGAAGTTTGATTTCAAGAAATCAAAAGAACTTACATGCCATCATTACAAGGTATATCTTGTCTACCACCAACAAGGATGTATGTGAATTTCCTTCATGAATAGTGGACAAGATTCAATGTTTGTTGAATTGTTGTAAGGAAGCCTTATGGCCTTAATAAGATCCATGATTTTGGCATTATCTATCCCACTTCAAATACCTAGCAACACGATATAATTTATTAATTGTATTTGTTTAACTTCTTCATGGAATCAAATCCAAGGTAGAATTTCAATCCATATGTTGGGGATATCCAATTATGAGAAATTTTCCTTATATCATGAATCAAATATAGCATAAAAAGGAATGGGATCGTCATTGTATTATAGAGAGACATGCAAGTTTGATTGTTAGAGAAGAATACTCCTTCCAAAGTGATAGATGGCCACTATGAATTTATCTTCAATTTTCGTCAAGTTATGCATTGCAAGAAGGAAAACATTTTTCAACATATGATGTAGATTTTCTTGTTTACCTCCTTTATCATTTAAGTGGTGGAATTCATCAAAAACTAGAATCAATAGAAGTTGCCTTGCATTGGAGATAGAGGTCTTTGGAAAAATGGCGCATACAACAACAACTTGGGGAATGTTGGCCCGATTTTATGACCGAGGCCAATGAAGGAGAGATAGCCCACACAGTACATCAGCTTCCGATGTGTTTGAAACAACTAACTCTCACAGAAATAAAGGCCCTAAAATAGCTAATTCTCACAGGAATAAAGGCCTTGCTGCCTTATGAATTTGCTCTCAAAAGAGAGTCTCTCAAAGTACTTATCTAAATACTTAAAACTGCAATTGAAATCTTAAGATGCAAATTAATCTAATCTATGATGCAATTAAAAAAAACTGAAAAACATAAAATTTAGTAGCTCATAAACTGTAAACAACAATTTAGTAGCTCCTAAACTGTAAACAACACTTTAGTAGCTCCTAAAAATCTCATAGGTTCAACTACAAAATAAAATCGAAAACTCTAACTAATCTATTCTATCCTAACTGTCCCGATCAGGAGCAAGCTTGAAAGTTTTGAGATGTAAAAAAATAATTTTAGTTTACTGGTTTATGTAAAACAAAGTTTAAATAAACAATTAAACATTTGAAGCACATCAATATCATAAGATTAACAATAACCTTTTACATATTGTTTACACATCAAATGTGCAGTCATCTGGCATGATCAATTGCGTAAAGAATATTGATTTATAAAAGAGCATAAAATCTCTCAGCAAACTTCAACTGTAAAAATAAAATCTTACCGATCTCAATCAAGTACAAAGATGATTGCAATGTCAATGATCTCTGGTTTTATCCTGGCAACAATCCTGGAAGTCTAGCGATCTGGCATAACAAGCTCGGCGATTTGATATTTATTAGGAGTAATTTGATATAACTCTGTATCAATCTTGTGATAACAAAATCACAGAATTTACTCTCCTGCAAGCAAGTCACGGCTTCTTTTACTGCATATCTGTATAAACAAACCTTCGTGACTTTCGGAATTGGTGGCACGATCTCAGGCTGTGTGATAGTGTAACGGTCCCTTCCATAAACTTGTGTTAACAACCCTTTTGTGTAGAACAGCAATGCATACCTGGCTTCCTCTATCTTTATTTCGCAAGTACTTATCCTCATTCTGATGACTGTGCAAAAACAACTCATAACAACCTTCATCTCTTTTACGTGGCACTCAATCGTATGTGAATCTTAATTTGAAACCTATTCATGGATTTGGTGAAAATCTGACAGATAAGCACGACATCCTTCGCTGCGAACTTGCATAACTGTTTCAGCAATTTGATACCTCTTTCAACTAACCAAATGAAAGAATATAGGTAGTGTTTACTCATCCATGATCTAATAGAAATTGCCTCAACAGCCTCCTCCTATGAATAATGATCTAATAAAAATGTATTGAAGTTTTAATTAAAGTATGATTTATTTTATATTTTCAAGACCTTATATGAGTTAAGAGTTCAAAAATGAAAATAAAACAATGAAAGAACACTTTTACTTAATATTAGAGAGCTTAGTTAAGTTGATATTATATATCATTAATAAAAGATATAAAGATAAATAATTATTAATGATAAATAATAAAACAATTTACACTAAGTTAATAAAATAGGTAAAAAAAAGTATTGCATGCCATAAAATCATTTTATATTACTTTAAGTTAAAGAATCATCCAAAACTAGAATCGAGGGTAAGCAAGTATTATCCAGCCACGGGAAGTTGAAAAGCTCAAACATCACCAAATCTTTAAAACCATGAAAACTAAGTCAAAGAACAAGCAGCATAAAGAATGATAGATCAAAGAAAGAAGGCCACGAAATCACCTACCGATCCAAGAAAGATAAGAAAACTGAAAGCTAAGTATTTACAAAATTTACACGTGGGCCACTTTATTTGCAAAATCAAGGGGAGTTGTTGGGGTGCCAACAGGGAATTAAATACTCCTTTGAAATACTGTAGCTATTTTGGAGGAGTTATACTACCTCAATTCCACTAGATGGAGGTACATTGGATAGTGCATAATCAATGTATAGATGGTAGGAATTGTTCCAGCTGTTAGTGATCTCGAGTCATGTTGTAGATCTATAAATAACATTTATGATGTTGACAACATTGGGCCCTGAGGGACATAGTTAGAAGTACTAATAACCTACAAGCATGCAAATTAGCTGTGAGTGAATGAGAATAAAAAGGGTACAAGTCCAATTCAAATTTATGTGGGAAGGCACAATTATGCAGGGAAAATTTCTAAGCAAGCTATCCCATCTACCTAAAATGTGAAGTATAGGAGGGTGTTTCTAGAAAGGCCATTTAAAGGATTGTTTCAACACTCAATAGCTAGCACTATGTGGGATATTCTGTATGAGGTTATTACTTAACCCAATATTTCCCCATTACCATTTACCAAATGATATTTCTATTGAATCATATAGATGTGTGGATCAATTGATCCAACTTATTGGTTAAATCCCTTGTGAAAGAAGGTAATCCCTCTATCTTACAATGAATATTGAAGAGAAGAGGCATAGATTAAATGTTTTAGATTTAAAAAAATAAGATCAATTGCATGAGGAGAAGGGACTAGTAGTTTCTCATCATTTCAACTATTTTGGAACTAGTGGATTCCTTACATCATATCTTCTTTATCATAGAACTAGCTCTCCATGAATCAACATAACACTACATTCTTCATAAAAAATGACTAGTAGCAATGGGGGTAGTGTCATACGATGAGAGCCCATGGTCATTAGCATTTTTCAACAATTGGTGGTTGTATGCATCAAATTTTTGCCACGTAATGGGGGTTGTATGCATAAAATTTCATGCCCTCCTTCGGCCCAAAGAATGCACTTGTTGTATTTTCCGGGGTCGTGGCCCTATTTTTTTGTTTGTAAAAATATTTTCCATTGTCGGAATTGTGACATATATCATAACGGATACAATCGTTGGAGAAATGGCCAAAAAATTCGACAAATAGTGGATTGCTTTTGGTATTTTGACTTCATTGATGTCGTCGTAGCGAGGCTCAATCATCACCATTGTGATGCACATGAGTGGAATCCTAGCTAGGTGACCTTATGGTTAAGTGGAATTTTTACGACATAGATGTTGCAGTAATGATGGATGGTCGTCACCATGGCGACGCACTATGGTCGCAATAGAGTGCCCATGAGTGGAATCTTGGCTACCTGACCTTATGTTTAAGTGGAATTCCAATTAAATAGGTGTCGCAGTAACAACACATGATCGTTGCCATAGCGACGATAGCTAGTGGAATTTCGACGAGGTTGATTTCGTCGTTACAACAAAAGTTTGGTTGCATGAGAGACATGTCAAAACATCGTAGGCTATGTCGTCAGTATTGCAACAACTGGTTATGTACTTTAAGGACCAAATATTGCAGGACACATGTCTGCAAAGAACGTCGAGTGTGCGATGATAAATCGGTTGTCGGAATCATGACATCATGCGAAAGAACATTTGGAAATCAGAAAGCCGATGAACAGGCCGTCGAAATTTGTTCCAAGTGGCCTAGTGTGTTCAAGAGGAACCATTGAGCTAGAACTAGAGTTAGAGTCAAGTTCTAGAGGAACCGTTGAGTCAAATCCAGAGTCGGAGCCAAGTTCCAAAGAGAACCAATGAACCAAAACCAGAGTTATAGCCAAGTTCCAGATAGAACTCTTGAACCATAGCCATTTAGTACAAGATTTACTGCTATTCAAAACCACCATAGCTTCTAATTGATATCACTTTATGATCATGTTAAAACCACCTATGTAGTAAAATACATCAGATTCTACTAGTTTTTGGTTTGTGGTCACCCCAAAACTAGTAGATTCAAAGAGCACCTTCCATTAGCAGAAGGCATCAACTTCTAGCTAGATTACTTGGTGAATGATCAGATTGTCAAATAAGAAATGTTCATTGAATGGAAGTTGTTCACTTCCAATTTTTATCTCTCTAAATTTTGTTTGGCACATTGAGGATTGTTAAGCATTTTCATTAGTGGTTTTTCAAGAAGATCTTGATCGAAAATCATGAGGTTTTAGACCATGATTTTCTAATTGAAGACTTGGATATATTATCAACTTTTGCACTAGTTATTATTTCTTGGATATTGATACACGTGTACAGACTTATGATTAAGAGGGGGATTATTAGACACACTCTTAGTCTAACTCCTAAATACCACCTTTAAAACACACCTAATTATGATACAATTGTAAGGTGGTTATGTAAGATGTACTATAAATGTACTTTCTGTACATATAAATTAAAATTCACTTATGCATTTTCTAACATATCATTAGTTTTTGTATTTTCTTGATTTATAAAATGTGATTCTAGGATCCATTAGATTAATTATAAAAGTATGATCTACTCATTGAATACCAAATGCAATAAACTTAACATATAATTTGATTACCTTTATTTTTTCTATTAATAAAATGTTCATTATTCATACTACATCATTTCATGAATACCTCTACTAGGAATCCAATGTGTTTTTAGCAACACTATTACTAAAAACAAGCATTTAGTATATGCTATTTTTTTCTTCTTGTAATATCAATAATGCAATATTTGAATTGCTTTGTAGCAATGTTTTTGTATATGGATTACCTACCTTTTTTAATGTTATTTACAGGGAAAAATCATTGTTTAGATTTTGCATGAACATAAAATCTTATCATGCACTACTAGGTTATGTCTCTATAAATGGAAAGCTTAATTTTTGAAGTATGTTAATATAAGATGGTTATTTCAATTTCATAAATTTTTCTTATAGAATCCTATTTAAAAATCATGGTAAAAATTTTGAAATAGATTTCAAACAATTTTCTTTAGTTGGAATATAAATATAGATTATATACATCAATGTATATCTTTTATAATGAAATTATTACAATTATTGCAGCATCATTTGTTATTCTCTTTGCAACAGCATTTTAAAAAATAGAATCATTTTATCTTAAAAGAATTGCATATGCTTTTACTTTAAAAAAAGAATAACATACATTAAAATTAACATAATTAGCATACACTTTAATTAAAAAATCACATAAAATTTAATTGACATAAACTTTTACAAAATTCACATAAACTTTAACCATTTGTGAAGAATGTCAAATGCTTCTTTTGCAGGGAAATAAAAATGTACAATATTATTTGAGTTATGCATATACTTTTATTTTAAAAAGAGAATCACATGCATTAAAATTAATATAAAATTTAATTAAAATATCACATAAAATTTAATTGGCATGAAATTTCACAAAATTCACATATACTTTAACCATTTGTGAAGAACGTCGTATGCTTCGCTTGCATGGCAATAAAAATGAACAATGTTCTTTGAGTCATGCATATGCTTTTACTTTAAAAAGAGAATCACATGCATTAAAATTAACATAATTAGCAAACACTTTAATTAAAAAATCACATAAAATTTAATTGGCATAAACTTTCACAAAATTCCCATAAACTTTAACCATTTGTGAAGAATGTCATATTTCTCTTGCACAATGTTATTTGAGTCATGCATATGCTTTTACTTTGAAAATAAAATCACATACATTAAAATTAACATAATTAGCATAAACTTTAATTAAAAAATCACATAAAATTTAATTGGCATAAACTTTCACAAAATTCACATAAACTTTAATCATTTGTGAAGAATGTAGGATGCTTCTCTTGCACGACAATAGTTTAAAATGGAATGGAGTAACATAGTTTAAAAAGGGAATAGGAGGATAGCTTAATTTTGAAATTTTTCTTATTATTACTTTTTATCTATTTTATTTTATACATATTTTATTTTATTTAGTTTTAACTTTATCTAATAGTATTTAACATTTTTTTTTTTTGGATTTTGTTCTTAGCTTTATTTGATCTTATTACTCTAATTTATATATATATTTTTTATTTTTAGATAACTGAATATCAAAGGGAAGAAAACAAAATAAGTCAAAATAAGCCGTGAAGATATGTGGAGACAAGTTTGCTAAGAAGATTGATCCCTGACCATGGAGTAGAATGAAGTGTTGAAGACAAAGACAAAGATGAATATTTTAATGATTAGATCAACCAACATCTACATAGAGCACATCATCCATGAACTAAGAACATGAAGAGTTGCGCAGTACCAAGAAGTTTAACACCTCATTTCGAAAGAATGAACACACGAGAAACTGGTTGGCCATCAATGATGCCAATGACCCCTGAGCCATCAACTACCAATAACTCTTGAGTCATTGACATGCAACAATGCTTAATCCCTCAACATGGAACACTGAAAGCATAGTGAAAGGTCACTTCCCAGATTTGATCAAAAAAATTTCCTCCGACCTTTATTTTGAACATTGTTTATATCGTCAGAAAAGTATCAATGAGATCTATGGCTTTGTGGATACAATTTTTCCCCAAGTTTCCAACCAAATAGCACAAAAATTCAAATACAATCAAATACCATGTCGCTAGTGGATAGAAGGATCAGTCTAATTAAAGCCCTATATATCGCAAATTCTATGAGAGAAGCATGGACTAGACTTGTATGGTCTTATAGGGTAACAATGCACATCATAAATGCTCACAATGACCACCAAGAAAGCCAAGGTTGAACTAACCAAGATTATTGTTTGAAAGTAAGCATAGTAACTATGAACAAGTGGAGATCAGGTTCGATTAGTGATGTTAATCCATAACGTTATGAGGATTCCAATGGAGAAGCTCTCTATAGTAAGAAGACAACAAAGTCACCATGTCGCATGAAGACAATTTCCACTAGGTGACAAAAATCACTAGAAGACAAATTAGTGGAATGCCAAAGGTCACCCAAGGGTGAATTAAATCAATTTTTGTAACAAATTTATTCAAAGAATTCCAAAATTCCCAAAGGAATATGGAAGGCCAAGGGTCACTTAGCCTTGGACTATATATTGTAATCTTGTTTGATGAGAGGGGGATTTTTGGCTCTCGAATTTTTCCAAGGTACTATTGTTGAAGTATGAATGAAGAGAAGCATGGATTAGCCTTTGAATAGGAATATTGTTGTTATGTGGATGAATGTATTGAACTACTTCATGCTCTTTCACATGTGGATATGGAGTAACATTGTTTCATATTTATGAATGGATTCTTCCTATAGTTTTATGTTTCTTATTTCATATGCTATTGTTGTTCTCTTACTTTACATGGGTAGTAAAATCAAAATGACATAAATAGCAGGCTTGTTCTGAATTTATGCTTTCATTCCATCTAATATTTATTTGCTTCTTAAAACAACCATCTAAATGCTAAATATGGATGTTCAATTGTTATTTCATTGCTCATTCTCTTTAATCTCACTCCCAACGGGCATAGGTTAGTTTAGTTAGGAAATGAATTTAGGTTATATTAGCTTGCATTTCATCCATTAATTATAATGCCCTTAATGTTGGACCGGGAGCAACTAGTAAAACCTAATAAAGAATCGTTAATGGGAGAAAATCTGGATTGGTTCTGGTAGCAATCGCCTAGGAAAGGTGCTCCTAGATCAAAGCACGCAATGTAAATGAAGTGAATACCCACACAAAATCATGCAAACATAAGAATAGGCCAAGAATTATGAATTCTATTAATGTAGAGAATCAATTTCCATAAATATCTACAACAGAGTCGACGTTATGTTTCATTTGAATTGACTGTTAGTGATACAATGAGGCTTTCTTACACTAGGTAACAACATGCAGTCCTTCTTCAGGAACCTATATTTATATCCTTCATGGCCGAGTCAAATCCTCTTCTAGAAGCTCCTGAAATTGTTTAGGTACATTGCACCCTCCTCAAGTGTTACCTGCAATTGCTTCCTCTCCTCGTGCCATCTGGCGTGGTTCAACAATCGCCATAACTACTCATTAACTCCAGCAACTACCCAGTACTATAGATTATGTGCTAGTCATCTCTTTCCATTGTCAATTGTCCTCTAACAACTTAGTTGTCATATCGACTGCCTTCCACTCCCTAGTCATTCTTTTCACGATATGTCGATCCCTTGACTAGTTATATTCCAAACGGTTGTCCGACTTTCCTTTCCTCAACCTCCATATCCTAGTTCATCCAGAGGTCGTCGACTCATCCTCTAGATGACCCCTATCGCATTATCTTTGACTGTCAATCCCGGTCCGGGATGACCCTGCATCTGTCCTCCCAAGTTGAAAAGAATTTGAATGCTCTGTTAGTCTTATGAACTCTTCATTAGGAATCCAGGTCACTTCCTTCATTCCCTTGTCTTCCCATCAGACTAAATATCCCTCTTCTTGGAACTCTATGTCTGACCTATCTCGCGTTATTCCAAGACTTTGGAAATTCATTCATCCCATTGGCATGGCATCTATTCTTACCAGTCAATGGTTGATTCTTCCCCACAGGTCAACTCCTTCTCATATTTGTACAAGTCAGCCACATTAGTTTTGGTGAAATATTCAATTGCTCAAGCAGTTCCAATATATAAGCATCGTCTAAAATATTCTTAAGGACCTTACACAGACCAAATTTCATCACTTCAACTTGTTGTATCTTCCTCTAGGAAACCTTTCCTTCCACAGATGCGCATAAACCAAATCTCCTTCTGCAAAGTAATGAAGTCATCTTTTCCAATCAATAATTAGTTTACACATCGTGCTACTCTTCTTGGGTTGTCATTGTACTTTGTCATGTGCTTCCTTCATGTGTTCGACAAATGATTCAGTGTCTGCACTTCTCTGTATTCATGTTAGTAGCTCTGCTAAGTATTCCACTCCATGTGGTCTTCTCCCTTCCATGATCCGGAATGGGCTTATTGTGAAATTCGAAGTCATAGTAGATCATAGAGTTGAGAATACCTCACAGTGAAAGAATGATCAGAAAAGATGAATTACAATGAAATTGCATTCAAAATACTAGTAAGATTCATTAAGCATGAGAACTCAGATTAAGACAGAAATATGTGACATTAACCATTAATCGATATATTCATCCAATATGTTACAATCAAGAGAATTTTAATCTCCTAGGATAATTTGAGTCTCAGACTGTCTAGAATAGGAAAAATCACCACTGAAGTGCTTAATAAGGTCCAAACTGAACCAAACTCAAACAAAACTCGGTCAACTAAAGTCACAATCAGTTAACTGACCAATAAGGGTGCATGAGTGATTTTTGCATGAAAAGTAGGTGGAAAAGTGCACATTAACTCTCAATCAGTGGTGATCGGAGCTCAAACCCCCTATTAGAGTCAGTAACTCAGGTGGTACATAGTTGGACTGATCCAGTGTCATGTCCCAAAATTTTTGCATTGGATCACAATGGCCTAAGCCCCTTAGCCATACTCATGATAATTTGTCAAATTGATGCTAGGGGTTAAATAATTGCCAAGAATGAAGTCCAAGTTAGTAATAATTTGAAATTAGATCCAAATGGACAAGGTGGGTCACATTAAGAGAAATTCCCAATTCAAAGTTGTAATATACCCATCCAAATGAACTGCCATGGAGGAAAATTACTAGTTCCCTATGTTGGGGGTGGAAGCTTTGGGATTTGAAATAAGGAGGATAATAAATGATGTTGGGACATTAGAATGGAATAAATATTTAATAAAGGAGATAAATAAATAAATACAATGGAAAATCAAAGTGGCAATTGATCATGAAGACACAGGGATGATGTGGAACCCACACAAGCTAGATTTTCTATGCCACATGGCATCCTCCTCTTGTCAATTCAAATCCATGAGAAGTACAATGTTCTTGGGATGGGTTGGAAGGGAATAATACTTGTCATGACTCAATGAGGTCGAAATGTAGAGGAAGAGTAACTCCCATGGAAGAGGAAGAGGCAATTTGAAGCTAGTGGGACACTTGTGCTAGATTCCCTATCTCTATGACAACAATGATGAAGATGCTAAGACACCTATGACACGAATAAGATCTAAAGGATGACATCTGACATATATGACATGTAAGGGTTAAAAATATCCTCCAAGAGGGCGCTCAAGTGAGTTAGGGAAGCCAAAGAGAAACCAAGTCGAAATTGGATAAGGAGGGGGCTAGAATTGGAAGGACAAGTGGCATACTTGGGAATCTCTTCCCAACTTGAGTTGGCATGAAGCTCTTGGGAGGAATTCGACCCATGGAGGACCTTAGAAGTTTATAAAATAAAATAAAAAATAATAATGGTGGCTTTTTATCATTTTAGAATTTGCATTTTGCATTTGGAGAGGAGAGCTAGTGGAGTGCTACTCTACTTTCCTTAGCACCAATTTCGAGGATGAAAGATTCCCATCCTAGTTGGTAATTGGAAAGGCCATTCAGACCTTTCATTTGGAGATTTAATGGAGTCTTTTTTTATAGGTTGAATATATAGGGAATCTCATAGTTTCATCTCTTTCATCTTGCTTCTACAACCATTCTTCTATTTCTTGGCATATTCTTGCTCCTTGAGGAGAGGCACACTTGTTGAGGTGATGAACTCTTTGGGATAACTCTTGAGGCCCCATATATTTGTAATATGATATATATACTCTCTTTTTAATTCTTATAATACTCTCAGGTCTAAACTCAAATATATTTGATGTAAAAATGCTAAACAATGAACAAATGGTGCCATTTCCCCAATACCTTGTTATTTGCACTTGAAGTGGTATCAAATTCGAATGGTTCATTCAATTTATGATGTATTAATGTTGTATGGAGTTCCATTAATATTATTAATAAGTTTCATATTCATTATACAAGTATTTGGATCAATATTCTTAAGTTTCATAACCATTTGTGAAGAATTACTATCATTTCCCCCAAGGTCAAAACTAGTATTTTTGTATCTAATTTGAGAGGGTTGTATCATAATTCATACAATGAATGGTGCTGAATATGAGACCATATTAATTTCCCCTAAACATCCCCTACTGTGTTCATAAATTCGAGTGGTTCCCATAGCATTTGGAGAGCCATTTCCAGCATCTACCCAAGGGGGATGTGAACCCCAATTTGCTAGTCAAACTCCCTACTTTGGCCAGAACTTAGAGGAGAGTTGAATAATACTTTTGAAGACTCTAAAGAATCCATGAAAATAATAATTATTTACTAATGTCATACATACACCTTATGTAACAATTTGGGAGCATTTGGAGACCAAGAGACCAATACTAGTCAAAGGTCGAACTAGTGGAAAAATTGACTAGTCTTGTCCCGAAACTTATTCCCTTGAAAATTTAATATCATGTATGGGTATATCAGTTGATTATATGTTTTATATATGTTTTCATGTGTCCTATAACCCCTCATGACCTTCCTCATAAAATTTCAAGGCAATTGGAGGTGTTTGGAATAAGTTGTAAAACATATACCTAGAGATGAAAATTGGTGAATTTGAGCAGTTTGGGAAATTTAAATAAAATTCTAAAGAAGGGACATTACAGTGGTATCAGAGCATGATATTGGCACCTGATTTGGTCTAATATTCATGAGGACAAGAATTCAGGGACTTCCATTAGATATTGAAACCAAAAGTGCTTTTGTTGAAGAGGAAAAAGTAGAAAAAGAAGAGCATTTTTTTAAGGAAACTATGACTAGGGATGAAAAGGGAACCTCATATGATGGTGAGGAGATCAGAAAAATCATGAAACCACTCTTTGAATACATTTCCAAGAATATGATGAAGGGATTCGAGTTGTTGGTTAGCCAACTTGGAAGCAAATGGGGCAACAATAGTTCTCATCATGAGGAAAAGAATGTAATGGGTGAACGAATTTTCTCAAGCACATGACCCCATAATAGATCTAATGAATTTCAGAGTGCAGCAAGGCCTACCACACTTAAATTTCTTGATTCCAAAGAAAATATTAATACTCTAATTGATGTGCAAGAAATTTTCATCGAATGGAAAAATTTGAGTGAAGATTGCAAAAACACCTTACCATTTGATCAATACCTTATTGTCTGAAACAAGCTCAAGATGAAGAAAGTTTTATGCCATTCTTGTAAAAGACCTTGGAGAGAAAATCTAATGTGTGTGAGTGAAAATATCAATGAAATATCTGAAGCTTTAGGGAATGCATGTATGTCCTACTTGAAGAGAGTTCTTGGGTTCTATTCAAAAAGAGATTCCAAATGTATTGATATTGAGGAAACCAAGGGGAAAAGTACATCAGATTGCTTGGAGGAGAAATATGAAGATACATCCCATGAACTTGAAGAAGATTCTATTGAAAATATTGAAGATAATTTCGAGACATATTCTACCTTGGACATGAATCAAGGAGCATCTACTGATGGATGCTTGAACTATGAAGGACTACCTCATGATGGGTGCTCACACCTCTATGATGGTGACATAGAGATCAATTTTGAAAGTGTCATTGCAATCCAAACTCCCATTAAGCATGAAAATGTAGAACTTGTAGCAATTGAAGAAGAAACAAGATCAACTTCTCCATCACCACTTGAGCTTCATCAAGTTGGTCCAAGTAATAAGGAAGAAGATGAGGAGGTTCACTTGCAAGAGACTCTTTTTCTTGAAGGGTCATTAAAGATGAATGAAAAGAAGATCCAAGAGACCATTATCATGCTCCATGACACTCAAGCATTAGTGTCAAATTCTTGTTGGAAGGTTTCTTCATTGAAGGATCCATCCTTCCTTGAAGACATGGAGAAAAGTCAAAGAGCAATGTGCAACATCAAAGGTAATTTCATGTCTTAGCTTTTTGAGAGAAATAATTTGGTTGATTTTAATGAATTGTTACATGATGCATACTTGAAGAATGATGAGGATATTCATAAACTCAAAATTCAAAATGAGCAACTTCTTGAAAGGTTGCAATATGCTTGTTCTTCCTCCTATGTTTCAAATTTTCAGATGGTGGATTGCATGGAGGATTCTCATGACATGGTAGATCATGAGAAACATGGAAATTTTAATGTGTTTGATGTGTTTTAAGATGAGCTTGATGAGATCCAAGCACTTAATGTGGTGGAAGAGGAACTTGAGTTTCCTCTTGGAAAAGGTGACACAATTTTTGGAGTGTATAATTCCACTACCATGGAACCAACCTATGAGGAATGTTTTGCACCTTTGAGGGAGGTGCATGATCCTACCATTATGGATCATTCACATGAGGACACTTCTGCACTTTCTGATCATTTGGGTGATTTGGTTCATTATCCTACATCCCACACTTCCATATTTTACAACATTCATCTTAATGAAGTATGGGTGAGAGGTTTATTTTTTATGGTGCCACATGAGGATCATGAAACTCCTATCTTTCCTTTATATGATGAAATTATTAGAGACATTTCTTATTTACATTTTCAGCAGCATTCCTTGTTACCTTATGATGAAACACATTTACATGGATGCACTCATGATGTTCACTTGAGTCACTTGAAGACTCATGATTTTCCTTGCTCCTTGCTTAGTTCAATTGATGTTGGAGGAGATTCATTAACTACTTGGGTGAAGGAATATATGATTGGAGAAAATTCTTATTGGAAGCAACATCCTTGGTTATTTCTTGATGATGCACAAATGGTACTTCTATGAACCCCTTGAAGGCTCATTGTTTTCTTTTTTCCCTACTTGGTTCAGATTTTAGTGGAGGTTCTTCATTCACTTCTTGGATGAAAGAACACATGGCTGATTATTTTGATGAATCTTAAATCCTTTTGGAGCATCATTATAGGACATGGGATCCTCACCTATGTCATTGGATCATATTTGAGTGGTCACTTGAAGCTTGTATGCACTTGGAAAATGGTGGTCTACTTACTTGGACGTATAAGCATTTTCATTATTCTTTGATGAGGCACCTCCTTGATGTACATTTTTATTATGTTGTTATGTACTTTTATGATATATATTTTGTACTCGTGATGTTTGGAAGAATGCATACAAGAAAATGGGATCCAGCAATTCTCTTTCCTGATGGTATGGGTTGGAGAGCACTTTTAATTGTTGGAGTGCAATACAAGCAATGGGACCCTGGGATAATTTTTAGTCCCATTGATTTAAATTTTTTTGGGAAACAAGCAGTATGAGAGATGAATTCCCCACTTAATAAAGTGATTTTGATCAGAGTAGTTCAACAGCAAGCATGGTGGTTCCTCTCTAAAATATTCATGCGATCTCGAAGACTGAAAGTTGGGCAACTCAGTGGCAACTTCAAGCATTACACTGGTATCAGAAGGGGTTTCCAAAATATGAAAGAGGTAAAGAGTAATTGTGAAAACATGGTTTTGATGGATTTAATTAACATTTTGGTGTTTAGTGGTGATCTTACAGTGGATATAAAAATGAAAAAGAAAATCGACATCTCCTTGCTTTTGGAAACACACAATTGTAGTGCATGGGTGGCTCTACTCAAGGTTCTAGAAGAGAGGTTTTCGGAAGCAAAATTTTGGAAAGAAAACAGGTTCTTCCACATACATGTGTTTACATTTCTTAAGGACATGCAATATTGGGAAGGGTGGATTTGTCATGTCCCAAAATTTTGCATTGGGTCACAATGGCCTAAGCCCCTTGGCCATACTCATGATAGTTTGTCAAATTGATGCTAAGGGTTAAATAATTGCCAAGAATGAATTCCAAGTTAGTAATAATGTGAAATTAGATCCAAATGGACAATGTGGGTCACATTAAGAGAAATTATCAATTCAAAGTTGTAATATACCCATCCAAATGAACTGCCATGGAGGAAAATTACTAGTTCCCTAGGTTGGGGGTGGAAGCTTTGGGATTTGAAATAACGAGGATAATAAATGATGTTGGGACATTAGAATGGAATAAATATTTAATAAAGGAGATAAATAAATAAATACAAGGGAAAATCAAAGTGGAAATTGATCATGAAGACACATGGAGAATTTGGGACCCACACAAGCTAGATTTTCTATGCCATATGGCATCCTCCTCTTGTAAATTCGAATCCATGAGAAGTACAATGTTCTTGGGATGAGTTGGAAGGGAATAATACTTGGCATGACTCAATGAGGTCGAAATGTATAGGAAGAGTAACTCCCATGGAAGAGGAAGAGGCAATTTGAAGCTAGAGGGACACTTGTGCTAGATTCCCTAGCTCCATGACAACAATGATGAAGATGCTATGACACCTATGACACAAATCAGATCTACAGGCTGAAATCTGACATATATGACATGTCAGGGATAAAAATAGCCTCCAATAGGGCGCTCAAGTGAGTTAGGGTAGCCAAAGACACACCAAGTCGAATTTGGAGAAGGAGGGGGCTAGAATTGGAAGGACAAGTGGCATACTTGGGAATCTCTTCCCAACTTGAGTTTCCATGAAGCTCTTGGGAGGAATTCGACCCATGGAGGACCTTAGAAGTTTATAAAATACAATAACAAAGAATAATGGTGGTTTTTTATCATTTTAGAATTTGCATTTTGCATTTGGAGAGGAGAGCTAGTGGAGTGCTACTCTACTTGCCTTGGCACCAATTTTGAGGGTGAAAGATTCCCATCCTAGTTGGTAATTGGAAAGGCCATTCAAAACTTTCATTTGGAGCTTTAATGGATTCTTTTGTTACAGGTTGAAGCTACAATGCAGCTCATGGTTTCATCTCTTTCATCTTGCTTCTACAACCATTTTTCTATTTCTTGGCATATTCTTTCTCCTTGAGGAGAGGCACACTTGTTGAGGTGATGAACTCTTTGGGATAACCCTTGAGGCCCCATATATTTGTAATATGATATATATACTCTTTTTTTACTGATCATAATATTCTCATGTCGAAATTGAAATACATTTAATGTAAAAATGCTAAACAATGAACAAATGGTGTCATTTCCCTAATACCTTGTTATTTGCACTTGAAGTGGTATCAAATTTGAATGGTTTAGTCAATGTATGATGTATTAATGTTGTATGTAGTTACATTAATATTATTTAGAAGTTTCATATTCATTATACAAGAATTTGGAGCAATATTCTTAAGTTTCATAACCATTTGTGAAGAATTACTGTCATTTCCCCCAAAGTCGAAACTAGTATTTTTGTATCTGATTTGAGAGGGTCGTATCAGACTTCATAAACTGAATGGTGATGCATATGAGAACATATTAATGTACCCTAAATATCCCATGCTTTGTTTTAGAAATTTTTGGGGGTCCCATATCATTTGGAGATCCATTTCTAGCATCTACCCAAGGGGGATTTGAACCGCAATTTGCTAGTCAAACTCCCTACTTTGGACAGAACTTAAAGGAGAGTTTCATAAGCCTTTTGAAGACTCTAAATAATCCATGAAACTCATAATTATGTCCTAATATCATACATACACCTTCTGTAACAATTTGGGAGCATTTGGATTCATTTGGAGACCAAGAGACCAATACTCGTCAAAGGTCGAACTAGTGGAAAATTTGACTAGTCTTGTCCCGAAACTTATTCCCTTGAAAATTTCAGATCATGGATGCGTATATCAGTTTCTTATATGTGTTCATATTTCCTATAACCCCTCATGACCTTCCTCAACAAATTCTAAGGCAATTGGAGGTGTTTGGAATAAGTTGTAAAACATATACCTAGAGATGAAAATTGGTGAATTTGAGCAGTTTAGGAAATTTTAATATATTTATAAAGAATGTACATTACATCCAGATGACCTAGTTAGCTCCTAAAATGTAGGGAACTGAGTCTGGTGGTCCTAAAATCATGCATGTAGGGTACATTAAGTAGATAATGGATCCTAGATGCCATCTGCACACCACTAGGGGGGATAACATCATTAACAACTAGGAAAAGGAAAATAATGCTAAGTAGGACATGAATGGAGTATTAATTATCTTAACACCGCCCTTAATCCAAAATTGGACATCCTGAGCCCTGGTTACTGAGACCAAAGGTCACCCATATAATCAAATAAATGATAAAAAATAAAGAAATGTTCATGAAACTAAGGAAATGGGGAAAACCTCTTGAGAATAAACCCCCCCCTAAAAAATGAACTACAGGAAACTCAAACAACCTTCACACTAAGCAGAGAAGGAAAAATGTTTCTGAGTGAAAGACTTTGTAAAAATGTAGGCAATCTGCTCCTATGCAGGATAGTAATGTAGGTGTTGGATCTGGATCTAGATCTAGATCTGTCTCTCTGATGTACCTCTCACTATGTCGAAGTTGTATTTTCCAAATCAAGTATTTCAAAAACCATCTTTGATAATGGAGTGAATGGTTCTTTGTAGTCTAAATCATGAACATTTGAGTATCCTTTGTCAACCGACCAAGCTTTGTACTTGGTTGTAGATCCATCAAGGCATGTCTCTTTGAAGGATTGTGGATAAGACCCCACCACCATGTAGCACCTTTCTGAGAGAAGTGGATCTGTATGACCATAGAAGAACTAAAACTCAGTATCGAGGTGCAAACCTTGCACTAAAGGTAAATAATGCTAAGTAGGACAAGGATGGATTATTAATTATCCTAACACCCCCCTTTAATCCAAACTTGGACATCCTGGGCCTTTCTTACTGAGACCAAAGGTCACCCATACAATCAAATAAATGATAAAAATAAATAATTGTTCATGAAACTAAGGAAATGGGGAAAACCTCATGGGAACAAAAACCCCCTAAAAATGAACAATAGGAAAGCTCAAACAACCTTCACACTAAGCAAAGAAGGAAAAACGTTTTTCAGTGAAAGACTTTGTAAAAATGTGGGCAATCTAATCCTATGTAGGATAGTAATGCATGTGATGGATCTTGATCTAGATCTGGATTTGCTCGTATGATGTACCTCCCACTGTGTCGAAGTTGTATTAAATCCAAAACAAGTCTTTTAGAAACAATCTTTGCTACTGGAGTGAATAGCTCATTATAGTCCAAATCATGAACCTTTGAGTATCCTTTGTCAATCAATCGAGATTTGTACTTGGTTATAGATCCATTATGGCAAGTCTCTTGGAAGGATTGTGGATTAGACCCCACCATTATGTATCACCTCTCTGAGAGAAGTGGATCTATATGACATAGTGCAAGGTTTGTATCTCAAAACTGAGTTTTAATTATTCTATGGTCAGATGTATCCCTAGTTGTATTACCATTATCTTCAAGGACTTTGTGATCCCATATTGGCCTTGGCCATAGATTGGGAGCAAGTGTTGGATTTGGATATGGATCTGCTTGAAATTCATACTCAACATCAAGATCTTGGTCCTCATCTTTAGAATTTGAAACGAGATCATTAGAAGGCAGAGAGTATGGAAAAAATGAGATAATTCATATTCCTTAGAGGCATGGTTTGCAAATCCTTTTGCTATTAGTTTCCTAGATGAGATCTCTATAATCTCAACTATGTCAGGACCAAAAATAAATTGCTTTGGTGAACATGTGTGAGTCATCTGATAAACAAATAACGAGTTTGCTGCTAAAGAAGGCACATACATAACATTTTTGAACTTGCCATGCTCTGGTTGTATTGTGCCCTTCCCTTCAACAGAGATCTTTGAATCATCTCCCATGTGAATACTAGGACCATCAGTGAGATCTAAAGAAGAAAACGATTTTATCGACGCAACCATGTGGTTGGAGGCTACAGAATCTATGAGGAAGGCTTGTGATTGTGAGAATCCATCTTTTAGTGCATGGCATCTCTCATGATCCTCACTCTTGCTTCTTGAATCAAACTCCCTTGTTTTGGTTACCCTAAATGCTAATTGATTACAGTTGACAAACAAAATGCTCAGTATAAATTGTCAACCCAAGAAAGTCTGATTGTTTCAAAGGTAACTCAACAAAGTATATGCATAAACATTTCAGTAGCTGACTAAACAAATAAAGAACATTCATCCTAGATAACTAAGACAATGATAGTTCAGGTTCCTTAATTCAGGAAGCAATGAAGATCTTTGATCTTCATGTTGCCAAATATACAATACGGAAAGTAGAAGCAATTACAATAAATGTTACATTAAAAATGGATTCTGTTTCATAATCAATTGCGCCTTTAAAACTGGAATTGATCCAATGCTAATCGAGTCTCAGTTGTCTGCATAGAGGAACAACCTAAGTTGTTTCAGCAATCGATCAAATCAAACCCTAGAAATGTGCAATTGCTGCCAAGTGCTTTAGCGCCCATGTGTATCAGAAAGCCTAGAGTCCTGGATTCCCTGAGATCTTTACTCACTTCTCATAAATTCATCACAAGTCATCATTACAAGGAATAAAATTCATAATCACAAGCATTTCTAAGCATTAATATAGAAAGGTAATAATGAATTATACCTGTTTGAATACATGCTTTTTCTTGGAAAAGATAATGACTTGGTTGTAAAATGAAAGACAAAAGAAGGGAAAAAGGGTTGAATAGGAGCAAGCAAAAAGATAATTTCTAGAACCCAACATCTCCCCCCAACTATCATGTTGCATGTCCACATGCAACAAATTCCAGCTAGTCTGAATATGAATCTGACTCTAAGCTCTGTCTGTGGAGATTAGTAAGGTTAAAAGAAGTTTTAGGCTTCTCACCCCAGACCAAAAATCCATTGCAAGCAATCAATTCTTCCCAGCACTTGTTGTCTTCTTTCTTGGTCAATCTGTAATGGCTCCTATATTGCTTCTTAGGCATCCAAATCATTGGAAATTTGAATTTCAACCCCAACCAACTTGGCCCACATGTTTCCATGCATTTAAGATACTCGGACACCCTAGGAAGAGCCTGCTTAAAGTTCTCAAAACAATAAAGGTTTTTTCCACTCAAATATGGGGAAGAGGCTTGCCACCTATGCTTACTGCCTTCCAGGGCATAAGGTTGTTGCTTGAACACAAGTAGAGATGACATTCTGCTATAAAGCTGGCAACTGCTGAACCTTCATAGGAGATGAAAGATACATTCCATGTTTTGCAATAATTAATATAGGGAATTTAGGTTCGCTTCTAATCCAGAGAGTGGATTTGTATTCATTCTTCTGAATGGTATGGAAAGCGTACCACCACTACATCTGATTGGTGACAAAAGAGGTGAAATCCCTCAAGTGAATATCTCCTAGATAAGACACAGGGTTAGAACGAAAATCCATAAAGCATGACATCCCATGTATATACAAGTCACACAATAAATTATGCTCACTGAAATCACTCTGCAAAAAGGCCTCCAAAAATTGAGGAGTGGTCATAATTTGATAAGGTATCCCCTCCTTCAAAGCTCTCAATTTGAACAGAGTCATCTGTTCATAGAGGAACACATAATAGGAAGGAGATGGGGATTTGCAGATTAACAATTCCTGAGCTAAAGTGTACAATTGTTCCTTGTCCTTCTGCATAGACTTGAAATTTATCAGCTCTTTTAGTTCTTCCTGCACACTTTCCCATTGGAGTTTCTGAAAAATCAGTTCTTCTACCCATCTCTCTCTAAGTTCTTTAATGGTCTTTCTATGCTCATAAAGAGGGACCATTCCTTCCTTACACAGGTCAGCATGATTCTTCCATTTACTTACTTCGAGCTTCATCAATAAAAGATCCTCTATCATCTTCTGCACTCTTACATCCCTTGTATCTTTCTCATCCTCGGAATCTAACTCGATGATCTCCTGTGGTTCTTGCATTTGTGCCATTGCTTCATCAATGTCCTCTTTACCAATCACAAATTCAGGAAACCCAACAATTTATTGTTGTGTCAATGTTTCAATAACTTGTTCTTGGATTGCTGGTTCTTGTGTTTTAGTAGCATCTTCTTGAAGTGTTTCAACACTTTCTTAGTGTTGCA
Source organism: Larix kaempferi (assembly GCA_027924585.1). Classification (NCBI taxonomy): domain Eukaryota; kingdom Viridiplantae; phylum Streptophyta; class Pinopsida; order Pinales; family Pinaceae; genus Larix; species Larix kaempferi. The sequence goes on from BSBM01000706.1 coordinate 943,290, forward strand.
GCAAAGTCTCTTATAATCCTTGCAATTCATGCATAGGGGTCAATAAATCCTATGATGTGACATTTTCAGGTTCTTCACTCAATGATTTTTTATTATCCAAGTTAGAAGGGGTTGTTCCCTCATTCTGATGTTGATCATCCTCTGTCATCAGTTCGGGGACTTGTGTTGTTACATCCATTTCCTGTCTAGATTGATCCATTTTCCAAGATGAAGGCTCCATAACTGTGACTTTAAATCCTTCCTTTAGAAAAATGTCCCCACATTCGGGGCACACAAATTACTCATGTTCCAAATGATATGCTTTAGAGGGCGAGTTCTCCACCTGGTCAGTTGTATCAGCTAACGTGCTTAATCTCTGCATTGCCTACATCCTTAACACCTCTTTCAATCCATGTAGCTCCTCCCTAAACACATATACCTCCTGTTTCAACAAATAATTTTCAAAGAGAGGGGTTTCCATTTGGATTCTCTCCTCTTCTGCAACAGGTTCTTGTGGGTCGGCATATTCTGGTAAGGATTTTGAGCTACCCCCTGGTTCTTGTTTTATGGGGGATGATCGAGGCTTTAATATTGGAATTTCAATGTCTACCTCAGCACTTTTTAATGCCTCTACTGCAGTAGTGGATCTGGTCCTTGCTTTCTTTAATGGACTACCTGATTGTTTCTGGGTGATGGACCTCTTCTTCCTTCCCTTAAATGTAGAGGGTGTAGATTTTTCTGGAAGAATTATGGACCTTCTCTTCTTTCTCTGTGATGTAGAGGGTGTAGTTTCTTCAAGAATAATTTTGATTTCCACTGGGACAGAATAAGGAAAATCATCCTTTGATACCGATTCCCCCCCTTCAGTAAAGGAGTCAATTTCATGAATTTCCACAGTCTAATTTTCAATTTCTTCCCTTTTCTCCTCAATATTGGCCTCTGCCTGTTAGGCTGGGTTTTCAACAAGATCCAGAGGGTTTAAAATTTGCAAGTTATCAATGAGCTCTAGGGGGTTTAAGTTTTGCAAGTTCTCTACAGTTTCAGCTTCCCCTAAAGTCAATTCCCATTCATTATTAGCATCTTCAGGATCTCCATCCCCCCCAACTAAATTTTACAAGCTCTGCGTCATCATCCTCACTACTATCCTCTCCTTCTTCTATAGGCACCTGATCTACTAGGACCTCGGAACTAAATTGTGCCTAGGGTTGATTCCTTCTCTCCAGGGCTCTCAGGACTAATAGTTTAATGAGGTAGTGATTGGTAATGGAGGCTTGAGGATGGCAATACCCTTGGGCATAATGAGCCATATTTTGTAAAGTTTTTAAAAGAAAATAGGGCATATTGATCAATGAATTGTGACGCAGGTGGGAGAGTAGCACAAAATTGTAAGTGTAAACAACTTTGTACCTACCTTCACATGTAATATACTTCTTCATAAATATGGCCACTTGGTCCCAAGGGTGAGGTAGGATTTCCAATGTTGTGCTGCGACGTCTTGGCTGAATGCTCTCCCCTGCTCCCAGGAAATCTTCGACTGCATTTAGGTTGGGCCTCTTATGGCTGAACCATCTTCTTCCAGTTTTGGGAAGTCCCGTGACTTCTTCCAATACATGATCTAAAAAATCTACCCTCAGACCCCTGAATTCGGAATGATTGCGTCGTAAATTCATAGCAAACTGCATTGCTACTTCCCCGTCAAATCCATTCAACCTTGTAAAGTATGCAGTCCATCTGTCATCCTCAAAAATACTGAATACCTCTCTCTTTCGGCAAAGAGAACCCATTGATTCTAGCTCATGGAGAGCAACATAACCCCCCATACTTCCTTCTCCCTGATATATCCAAAGAAACAAGTGAAAACTTTCATAATTCAGACGTTGGAGTTACAACATGTAGCGATAGCGCTGAATAGTGGAGGGTTCGTCGAGCATTTTTAGAAAGTTGGTGCATTATGGTATAAACTCGTGTGAGAAATTTCTCACATGGATTGGGTAGGTTGGTGGTGGTTAATAAATATGGATCGGGTAGTGATGTGGACCGGTTAGTTAAGAGTTGATGACATGGCTGTACAAACAAGATATAATCATGATTATTTTGCCACTTTATGCCTAGTCGGTACTTATGATCAGAACTAATACCTCCATACTTACCGCAATGAATCATCATCCTCCTTGGTGGCTACAACTTTTCACACGCAGCTCCATAAAGTCGGTTGACCCATATCCCAAAGTGCATCCATGTCAGCATCAATTATATGAATAAGTGGTCATTTAGTGAATCATCAGCTCCATTCTTTTTGAAAAACTGTAACAGGAACTCTAATCATTTGAGTGGGAGGGTTGACAGTGTTCCAACGGAGAATTGGTGGAGGTTCGGCAAGAAGCAGAAGAGTCGATGAAGATTTAGCCGAAGATATGGCGGAGTTTCAGCATAAGTTAACAAGGTGCAACCGCTAACGAAAATGTGAATAAAGTTGGCCAAAAAGCAAAACGTTTGAAGGAGTTTCAGCAGAAAGCTAAGAAATTGGTGGAGTTTCAGCAGAAGGCGGAGAAATTGGTGGAGTTTCAACAAAAAGAGGAGAAATTGGTGGAGTTTAAGGAGAAAGCGGAAAAATTGGCGGAGTTTCAGGAGAAAGCAGAGAAATTGGCAGAGTTTTGGTAGAAAGCAAAAAGATTAACAGAAAGTTGATGGAGTTTCAGCAGTGGTTTTCTTCGATCCTTGACTTATCCAGCAGGTGGAGAGGACTTCCCATAATTTCACAGTCGATTGGCCCATTACATTTGTCTCGTTCCTCTCGAGTCCTTCGGATCTCATCCTTGCACACCATTTTCTAAAAAGGAAAAAACAATTAAATCTGAAGATAAAAACTATGAAGCAGTCCATAAACTAAAAAAAAAATAAAGAAGAAAATCAAAATGAATTTATTTATTTACAAAATTTCTTATGAAAAATACGCAGCAAATTCAAAGAGTTGGAGAAACAGGAGGAGATTCATGTTCCTGTACCAATTTACAACTTGGATCAGTAGCAAAACGGGAGATAAATGCATCCCGATAGGTTTATGATAAATTCGTAGCTAATGACCATTACCAATAAAGGCATTTGATTTTCATCAATAGTGGTCAAGCAAATGGTTCCATTGTCGAATACCTTGTCTTTTCTATAAGGTCCCAACAATCTTGTGCTCAATTTTCCTTTAAAATCCCTCTTGAACCGTGAATTATATAATAAAGTCCAGTCTCCTTCATAAAATACTTTCTTCTTGATGAACCTGTCATGCCATTTGGAGCGTTGTTGTTGAATTAATGATGTCTTATGTAAAGCAGCTGTGCACTTTTCACCTAATTCATTTAATTGATTCAACTGGTTCCTCTGAGCCTCAATTAAGTCTAGGTTTGCTTCTATAGCTGTCTACAGAGTTTTGATCTAAAATTCAATGGGAAAGACAACGTTCTTGTCGTATACCAATTCATATGGAGAGAAACTTGTAGTATTGCACTATGTAGTCCGATATGCCCATAATGTTTCCAGAAGTCTTTCATCCCAGTCTCTACAGTGATTCTTCACTGTCTTCGTAAGGATAGCCTCAATTACCTTATTCGTACATGCCACCTGGCCATTGGCTTGTGGACGATATGGTGAAGTTATCCGATGTTGAATATGATAATTCTGCAACAGGATTTCAATCTTATGGGACACAAACTGCAACCCTCCGTCTGTTGTTATTTATTTGGGTACTCCAAAGCGGGTGAATATCTCCTCGTATAAGAAATATATCATAGCTTGATCATTGGATCTTATCAGAGCCACAGCCTCCACCCACTTGGTCATATAGTCTGTGAAAACCAATATATAAGCTTTTTGTTTTGAAGGATGGTTGATAGGTCCTACAAAATCCAGAGCCCATCTATCAAAAGGTTCAACCACCGATTGTGGTTGAAGTGACATTTCATTCAATCTGTTTGGTTGACCCATCCTTTGGAAGCTGTCACAAGCTTGAACATATTTCTTTGCATCCTGGAACACGGTTGGCCAAATATATCCCATTCTCAGTACCTTATGACTAGTTATCTTATTGGCAAAATGCCCCCCATAGGGCTCATCATGGCATGCTTTCAAGATACTGTGAATATCATCTTCTCTCACACATCATCTGATTTTTAAATCTGGCCCTGTGTAAAAGATATGCCCTTCTATCTAATAGTATCTGGCACCTTGTTGTATGATTCTTCTTCTTTCTCTTTTTGATAAGTGCGATGGAAGCTTACCTGCAGCCAATTAAATAGCGATATCTTCATACCATGGGGAGTGTGCTGATACTGTGAACAAATGCTCATCAGGAAAAGAATCTTCGACTGGTGAATTATCATCATTATTAGTTAGTCGAGAAAGGAAGTCAGCAACAACATTTTCTTTACCTCGTCTGTCAATAATAGTAATATCAAATTCTTACAATAGTAGCAACCACCTAGTCACCTGAGCATTAGTTATAGGTTTATTCATTAAATATTTAATGGCTGAGTGATCAGTATGCACGAAAGTAGAATACCCAGTGATATAATGTATGAGTTTTTATTAATGGAAGAAACAATAGAAAGGAATTATGTTTATGTCACTGTGTAGTTTAGGTCAGCAGGGGCCAAGTTCTTACTAACATAATAGATAGCATATGGACTATGGCCTTCTTGTTGTCCCAACACTTCTCCAATATCAGTATCCAAAGCATCGGAGGAAATATGAAACGGCAAGGCCCAATTAGGCCCTCTTAAAATAGGTGTTGTGGACAAACTTCTCTTTAGTTCTACAAATGCATCATGGCATGCATCTGTCCACTTAAATTGTGCATCCTTCATTAAAAAAGTGAACAAGGGAGATGCTAATTTAGAAAATATTTCTATGAATCATCTATAGTAACCAGCATGTCCAAGAAAAATGCGTGCCTCGTTCTACGTTCCAGTAGTAGGAATATTTGAAATTACCTTTATCTTAGATGGATCTACCTGGATTCCTGCAGCAGAGATAAAATACCCAAGAACTATCCCCTCACTCATCATCATGTGACACTTTTTAGTACTCAGATATAGGTGGGTCTGTTCACAACGTTCTAAAACTCTTTCCAAGTTTCTTAAGGATTTGTCAAAACTACTACCATATGGAGTAAAATCATCCATAAAGATCTCCATGCAAGCATTGACCATTTCAGAAAAGATTCCGATTACAACTCGTTGAAATGTGGTTGGTGCATTACATAACCCAAAAGGAAGCACCCTATATGTAAAGGTTCCCCAAGGACAAGTGATAGTGGTTTTATCTTGATCTTCAGGGGCAATCTGGATCTGATTATATCCGGTCAAACCATCCAGAAAGGAAAAGAATATTTTTCCAAACAAGGTATCCAAAACCTGATCAATGAATGGTAAAGGGAAATGGTCTTTTGTGTTGCCTTGTTCAATTCTCTATAGTCTACACAAACTCGCTACTTCCCATTTTTCTTAGGTACAATCACCAGTGGGGAAAACCACTCGATGTCTTAAATAGGATAGATGAATCCTACCTCCAAAAGTTTATGAATCTCTTATTTCACAATATCTCTTAAGTTTGGGTTCATTCTGCATTGCAGTTAGCATACGGGCCTGGAATCATTTTTTATATAAATGTGGTGAGTACACAGTCCTAAGTGAATACCTCTCATGTCTATATACTCCCACGCAAAGTCCCCCTTATGAATTTTTAGCAATGTAACCAGACGTTCTAGTTCATCAGGTGCAAGATTAGGATTGATACTCAAGGTTTTTCCAGGCTCGATTTCTACTAGGGTACTCTTTGAGTTCTCAATTACTGGGACTATTTCGGCATTACTAACTAGGGTATCTTCAGTAAGTTCTTCTTGTTCTTGTTCACTTAAGGTACTATCCAAGATTTGATATGCGTTTTGGGTGACAGACAGAGGCTCACTAATAAAACTGCTGATAGTTTCATCTTCTGTTTCATTTTTGAAAGTCAGGGCTCTACCAATTTTTAACAATGGCTAAGTGCCCTCCTCTTCCTCCAAATCCATCCATAATGGATTTTCAGCATCTAAGCTTGGTTGGGTTGGAGGATATAAGGTCAGGATTTTGATATCAGTTCCATCGGAAATCATCATGGATCCTGCTCTACAGATGATACACGCATCTGCTGCAGCTAACCATGGTCTCCATAAGATTAATGGGTGTCCCCCCAATTGTGTTTTAGGCTCCAAAACAAGGAAGTATGCAGGGTATTCCCATGATTCCACGGAGATCACCAAGTCATCCAAGAGTCCTTCAGGTCTGATTGTAGATCTATCATCTAATTCTAGTATAGTAGGGGTAGGCCTGAGATTAGTGAGTCCTAACTTCTTTATAGTCTCAATGGTCATAAAGTTTATCGCTGCACCAAATTCAACCAAAACGTTGGGGATCTAGGTATGCCCAATATATACTGTGATAGTGGGATTACCCGGCTCATCATATTTGGCCAGTGGAGCCCTTCCTATCATTAGTTTAGATAATTTCCCCACTACATGAACTTTAGGAGGATCCTTAGGATTCCTTCCTTGATTTTTCACACACAAATCCCTAACAGGTTTTGCGTAGATAGGTACATCGTGTAGGGCTTGCAATAGTGGAATCTTAACATAAAGATTCTTCAATTCTCCTACGATATTGAAACAAGGTTGTTCCACTTCCTTCTGTAAGTCCAAATGTTCAGGATACAGCAGTTCTCTCAAAAATTGTGTAGGCCAAGTTTCAGTATGCGTTTCTGCGAGTGTTTCAGCTGGTGTCTCTATGGGTGTTTCAACATCCTCAATAATGGGGATTGTTGTGTTGACTGGGTTCTCAAATTATTGATTCATTCTCTGTTCGGTCACAGAGGATAGAACATCCTCGATGAAAATAGGCTCCACTACCCTCCCTGATCGTAAGTGTAATTCATTGCAAGGAACAAGGGAAATGGAATAAGATGGCATGTTGGAAGTTTCGAATTGATGTACTGCCTTGTTATTAGGACTGGGGTTAGGCTCAGCAGGAAGCTGTGGTCATAATGGTATGTTCATTGGTGTGGTGTTATTTTGGAGTTGTAGCTGCAGCTACTGATACTGTGGATGAGGAGTTTTATTGTGAGGAAACTGATTTCCTGGATAAGAATTTCTCTAACCAATAGACCAAGGAGCTTGCTGGTTTGAGTGTTGTTCCCATGGAATCCAAGGAGAAAGATATTGCATTAAAGGTTGGGGTGGATGCCATTGGGTATTAGGATAGGAATAGTGTGAAGGAAACTGATTATTCATATTATTCCAAGAGTTGAAAGATGAGGGATCTAGATTCGTACGTGGATTCTGAGGCTGCCAAGGCCTCTTCTGAGAGATGAAGTAAGATTGCTCCACATCCAAAGTGGATTCCTGAAGGGTTGCCTTGAATTTTGGGAGTGAAGGGAATTCTTTAGTATTGTGCTCCAGATCGCACAGGCCACATACCTCCACCTTATCAAGTGGGCATTCCCTTAATGGGTGATTCTTCCTACATTTAGCACAAAATACACCAAGTGCCAGATCTTCTTCTGCTTGCCTCTATTTTTCTCTCAAAATATCCCACTGCGAGGAAATGGAACTCATCATGTTGGTTTTAAAGTTTTCAACATGGTTACCTATCTCTACCCGAGTAGCCCCTCCACTAGCTGACTTCTGTTCCCTGGTGAGGACATCTCGATCGCGATCTCTGTCTCGAGTGTTGGTTCTAGAGGATCCCCTCAAGTATCTTCAACATAAGTAAATGATATGTTCAAAAGGTTATTTCGATATATCCCCTTTTCCCAACAAATTAAGCATGTATAGTTATTATTCTCTGATTCCATGTAGTAAAATAATTTTGAAGACATATTTCCCAATATCAGCGTGACTAGACCTCTGCAAATTGTATAACAGTATTTCCACAAATTCCTCCAAACTCTCCTCTTTGTTAGCATGACGCCAGTCGACAGGGGTTCCACTCACTGTCGACACATACCGCAGTCTCCCTAGCCACCGGCCCGGATAGGTTTTATCCCGCCCAGTAACATCTACAGAGTAGATGAGGTCTCACCCGAGGCGTCCAGGAAGAGTAGACGGAACCATGTTTTCGCCGAATGAAGGAGGATGGTTGCAGCTATAATACTTAAACTTATTGCATAACTAGGACAAAGATTTCTAATCATTGAACATGGTGTTTAAAGTAATATTCAACCAAGACATTCATCATTGCAATGACAGTAATTGTAAAACAAGTATCGCATCAAAGAAGCATGACATTGTTTGTATAGTGCAACATCACATTACCATAACTGAATAGATTGAACAAAGATGTTGCACCAAAATAGCTTCATCATATTATCATTGTCGACCCAGATACAATGTCTCTGCAAAAACTAGATCTCTGCAATAACTCTTAACGTCAAAACATACCCGGAAAATACACAACCAACAACAGAGCTTCGCATAATATCTCCAGCATTCGATGATTCTTCGATCCCCCTTTAACACTTGCAATTCTCCTCTACATATAGGCTTTTGCCTTACAATTCTTGTCCATTTTCTAACAACTTGTTAACCGACACTATGGACAAATGACTCAATATCTAACTGACCTAGTCCAAAAACGACCAAAAAACCGCATTCTACGGTATAACTGACTCAACAATACATAATATGTGGTCCAAATGACCCAAAACCCACAATCCGTGGTACAATTGACCCACACATGCAAAAAATAATATTTTGCTTGTTGCCTTTCACGCCATCTTCTACCTTGACGCAGCATTGGAGATGCTGCGATAGCACTTTACCAAACCGCCTGCCAACAGGCCGCCAACACAATCTTGTGGCTCTCCCTCAAGCCACGTCAGCTGGAGACGGTGTACTCCGTCTGTTTGAATTTACTAGGCTACACGATAGTGCTGCAATTGTTCTTGATGTCTGGATCACGCTGTGTTGTCCTACTCCGTCTGTTACACGGATCATCTGCTTGCTGTCATGTACTTCTTGCCCAAAAGTGGACTCGTGTCGGCTTACTGTCGCAGACCTTGCAGACTCATCCTCCAGTCTCGAGAGACCGATTGTAGACGAAGAGGAATTTTGCAAGCAACACCAGGGTGTAAAACAAGCCAGCAGTTCCAGCACATCTGTTTCACACTAGTAACCATACGTTACAGGGACCCGGGGTCGACGACCCCCCCCTTCGGTGTTGTCGCAAGGACCACAAGACTTCAAACCATCACCAACTGCCTAGACATCTCGAACAAGACCTCATGATTGTAACCCGTGAGTGGCTGATGCGCAGCTTGCTCTAACCGCTCATGAACACTCGTGGTTCAGGCCCTCAGCACACCTGGTGTTCTCCCACAGGAAATAAAATGGATCATTTCCACAACCTCCTTGGAATTCCTAACTTAGCTAGATGCCCGAACGTATCATAACATAACCTCTCTGAACTGAAAACAACCTTTGTGCTCCTGTTATCCTTGGGTCCTATCTTTATACCGTGCATTCAACCGTTCGTCTGCCTTCGCAATTCTGTGCACCATCATAATATTCCATTGCTCGGACATCAGAAGTGGGCGGAGCGATCACACCCCCCTCCTATTGCCTTGTGTGCAAAAGTGTGCAAAGCAGTCCTTCGATCATACTGTCATGGGGGATGCCTCGTGCCAACCCTGCAAACCATCCCTCCAGGTGTTGTTGGCCATGCTGCCTCGGTGTATTGCTCATTCCAAATGTGCGTATTTCTGACATGATCTGATTCGTCTAACGATCATATCTTCCCAAAAAGGTAAAGGTGTCAGCTACCTAATGATTGGTGATGTGACCTAATCGCAACACTGCCACTCATCACAGACCGCTCTTCACTTGTGACACAAGCCCTCCTGCTTGTGCATTTATTTCTCCGTCGGTGCGCCATCCTGCCATTGATCATTCTGCAACACACACATATTTTTTTTTCCCCCAATGCAACTCAGGCATCGCACTGTTCCAAGCCCAACTGATAGGGCTTCAACCTATGACCATTCACCAATTTTGGTAGCATCGCCCCATCTAGCTGCTACAACTGAACCGCGCCCCCTAAAGTAATACGATTGATGCGATACGGACCAAGCCAATGCATCTGCAACTTCCCTGGATGTTTCATAAACTTGCTGTCGTACAACAGCACCAAGTCGCCCTGCTGAAACTATTTGTTTTTTATGTGCCAACCATGCCATGCCTTCTGGCGATCCTTCTCTACCCCCTGGTGGAACCCAACAATGAAATGATCTTCCTCCAACTGCACCAACTGCTCTAGACGTTCATCTAGTGCCACTGCATCATCCAAGCCTGTTGCAGCCACGATGCGCAAACTCAGGACAATATACTCCATGGGAATAATTGCTTCTTGTCCATATACTAACTTGAATGGTGTTTCACCTGTCAACCTTTTACACGTGGTGCGATAGGCCCACAACACCGCTGGGATTTTCAGATCCCAGTCATTGCGGTTCGTATTGCACACCTTTGTTAGCGCATGCTCCAATACCTTGTTGAAGGCTTCCACCGTGCCCTTTGCTTGTGGATGATATGGTGTACTCTTTTTGTGTTGTATCTGTAGTTCCTCCGTCAATGCGCTGATGGTGCGATTGAGAAAGTGGTTTCCCTGGTCACTTAGTAGTATCTTGGGGCAGACGAAACAAGTGATGATGTTATCAAACAAAAATCGCGTCGCCGTTGCTGCGGAACAATCAACTACTGTTGCCGCCTATGCCCATCGATTCAAGTACTCTATCGCTGTGATAATGTAGCGCGCACCCGTGCACTTCTCTGGTGGATTGATCTGTCCTACAAAATCTAATGCCCATTTGTCGAACGACTGCAATGTCAATTGAGGCATGAGTAGCATCTCATCGCGTCAGGATGGTTTTCCAGTTCATTGACAGACATCACAGGATTGCGCATAGTATGCCGCATCATTATGCAGTATGGGCCACCATAGCCTGGCACACAACACTTTCCTAGCAGTCGCCCTACCACCATAGTGTTCTCTGGCTACTCCTCCATGCGCTTCTACTAATATCTGCGCTTGCTCATGTGGTCAGACACATTTGCGCAATACCTCATCGGCACCCATTTTGTAAAACTCTCCTGCGATTAGCTGAAAGTCTACAACCTTGACTACCAACTGCTTCTTCATACTGGTGGTGAACTTGACGGGTGCAGTACCCGTTGTTAGAAACCGAATGAAATTTGTAAAGTGGTCATCTGCAACCTCAACCCAAAACAATTGAGCATCCGATAAACCATCGTCAATGTTCGTCGGCTCTTCTCTTGTATCGATCGGCAAGAGATGATTAGGACTGGCATTCAACCGGCCGACATTCACAATGACTTCAAAATCAAACTCCTGAAAAAGAAGTATCCAGCGGCATATCTTCCCCCCCAACACAGGCTTATTGACCAGGTATTTCAACGCGGAATGGTCGGTGAACATTTTAAAGTGCCCACCCAACAAATAGTGTCTGAACTTCTGTAGTGCATAGACCATTGCCAGACCTTCCCTCTCAGTAGTAGTGTAATTCCTTTCGGCAGAGGACAGCTTCCGACTTGCAAAAGCAATAGGATGATCAAGATCACCTTCTCCTGGTTGAGCCAATACGATTCCCAATGCAATCGATGAGGCATCAACATGGACATGGAATTCCTTACTCCAGTTCGGAAATACCAATGTCGGCGTCGATGCCATCTTTGCCTTCGGTGTTTCAAAGCTAGCCTGACATTCCGGGCTCCACTCGAATTCCGCATCCTTCTTCAACAACTTCTCCATAGGGGCAGTAATCGCAGCATAACCCCTAATGAACTTGCGATAATACCCCGTGTGTCCTAGCGTCGCCCATAGCTGCTTAATAGTAGTCGACGGTGTCAAACTCAGAATAAGTGCAATCTTTGCTGGGTCAACCAACAATCCTTGCTTACACACAATATGACCCAACAGTATGCCAAACGGTGCACAAAAGATACACTTTTTAAAGTTCAACGATATCTAATGCTGCCGGCATCGCTCTAGCATCAACCGCATATTCGCTAAATGATTGTGGACCAACCCATAGACCGTCCAATCATCCATGTATACCTGTAAAAACTTCTGAATGAAATCTTTGAATGTAGCAACGACAACCCGCGAAAATATCGCAGGTGCATTCTTCAAGCCAAACGGCATCACAGTGTACTGAAAACAGCCTCATTTGGTAACAAAAGTTGTCTTATGGCGATCTTCCTTTGCAATGCGAATCTGATGGTAGCCAGAGAACCCATCTATGAATGAGTACATCTCCTGGCCGCCCACTCCTTCAAGCGCTTCATCAGTAAATGGGGTCGAAAAGGGGTCATGTAAGCAGGCATCATGTAACTTTCGTAAATCCACGCAGATGCGCACCTCCCCAGTTTTCTTGTCCTGCACCACCATAGGACTGATCCATTCAGACTCCTCGACTGGTTCGATGATACTAGTATCCAGCATGCGATCAAGTTCTACCTTGACCCTCTCCTTATGTCGTGGATTTAGCCAATAGGGTCGCTGCCGAATCGGTTTAGCATCTGGTTTTAATGGAATCTTCATTTCCGCTAAGTCGCCCAGGATCCCCTTCATGTCGAAAAAATTTGTCGAAAAGACATCCTGAAACTCGTGGAGCATATCAGTGACCTTGCTTATCAGCTCATCATCCCAGTAATCCCCGACATTTGCAAACTTTGGAGTGCCCTCTGTCCCAATGTTAATCTTGCGGATTTTCGGCAGCTGATGATAGGATTGCTTGGTGCATCAGGTGGTACCACAGCACGACTTCCTTTGGCTTCCGGGATATTCTCATTGCACGGATCATCACCATCTTCTGGCCCACCACTGATATTGAAGCATTCCATTAGAGATTGTATCTGGCAATGCGTATGTGGATCCGCAGGATAGGCCACTGGGACAACCTGCAGAATTACATCATGGATGAGCTGTAATGCATTATTGACCTCGGGATCGACATCCGCAAAACTGAATGTATGGGTAAAAGACACAGTGAGCTCCAACTAAGTAGAAATTTCCCCTCGCAACTCAGCTGCAGTATACCATGAGCGTGGCATCTCATCCAAAGTATGGATAAAAGCATGGACCCACTCATCTTTTGCTCATGATACCCATAAACCGCTGACACTCCATCAAATGACCACCAGGGTCATCCCGACCATCATACTTCCCAGTGTGGTAGACCTCGGTATCACCAAAGCGTACCATCATCAATCTTCTGCATTTCGACCATACATCAATTGATGCCTTGAGTGTTGCCCAGCAGCGTGCTGGAGTAGCCTTCAATGCTTCGTTCAATGCCAGCAATCGTTGAGGTTCGGAAACTCTTTCTTTGAACTCCATCAGAAATTCAGATAAGCCAAGAAACCCTTCATATGTTGGTAGTGTAATCGTTTCAATTGCAATACGACATACTGACTATGTAACCAACCTGCACTTACGGAGTGATACCTCATGCAAGCGGTTTTGCCAATATTCTAGTGCATCATCAGAGTCGGAGGACGCAGAGCTGTCGCTGTGCCATCCCAGCTCTCCGTTGGTAGTCGAGTGGACATAATATTCATAAATATTGAATGCATGGTCCCATTTGCTAGGATCATCGTCCTTCACTGGCTCTATGTAGCGGTGTCCTTCATTCGGATCCAACAGGGCGATAACTCTGAGATCGCGATTACAGCTCCACTATCATTAGACCATCCAATCCATAGTAGTGCTGGATAAGAGCTTCCTCCCTCGAATAATTCTATTACATCAAAGTCAACATACGTTTTCATTCCCTCAATGTCCACCACCATTCGTGGAACTCTCCCAATTGGTGTTACTTTAGCGTGATTAGCTAATTAGAGATGTACAGGAGACTAGCTCAATGGGGGGCTCCCCATCTTCTGCCAATCCTGCTTGGTCAAGATGTTGACATCTAAACCAAGGTCCAGAATAACCGAATCAACATCTTAGTCGCCAATTTGAATATTCATCTGCATCTCCTTACTCGTGTTCCGTCGTTGCAGGGAATTAACCGCGAGCTCTTGTCGGTCCTGGGCTAGTCGTCGCAACAAGGATTCAATCGCAGCAAGAGCGTTGGGATCTCTTACCAGGGACAAACAATGTTCCAAGAATGCTCGAAGTGTGCTGGACCATTGTGACGGGTCGGCCTCCAAAGTAGCATCAAAAGTAGAGGGCATGTCATACACAACACCTTTACCTTGGTCGTTTTCTAGTGCACGTCGTGTTTGAAGAAACGTCTCCCGCTCCTCATCAATGTCAGATGATACCTTCTTTTGTCCAGCTAACCTGATCATTGAGCTGTCCACTCCAGTTGTCTTTCCTCCACAAGTGACCACAGCAATAGAAGCATCTTGTGGTCTTGGCTCTACAGAAATTGTCGCAATGTTTGCACCCTGGGCCTGCTTCAGCGGCGGATTTCTAGGTGGGTTCAGATTCAAATTCTGATTCTGCTGCATATTCTGGTTCGGCACTGGTTGCTGCACTTGGTTCTGGGAAGGTTGTTGTGCCTGGGGCTGGGCCTGCAACTGGGGATTATTTCCTGCTTGCCATCGCGCAATCAATTGTGGGAAATTCTCAACCGTGTGATCGTTGACAAAGCAGAACATACACTGGTTCTACAGCAGTGGACAGTCTCGCTGATAGTGTCCCCATACCGCACAGTTATAACATTGAACAGGTCCGCGACCACCTCGTCACTAGTACAAAATGAGAGATAAGTGACTAGGTGTCTAAAAAAGTTAGTCACCACACTTTTTTCAAGGGATAAATGACTAAAATTGAGCAATTTTAAGTGATCCAACTAAAAATGACTAAGATAAATGACTAATTTAGTCACGGGATAAAATATACGACTAAATAACAAGTGACTAAAATAAAAACGACTAACATAAATGACTAATGTAGTCACATGAATACAAATATGACTAGATAACAACGACTAAGAATATGAATTAGTCATTTTTAGTTGTGTCACCTTGACAATGGAAAATTACAAGTTTGACAATGAATTTGTACAATTTACTAAATCTTAACACTGCAGATGGATTCAGAGACCCCTTTAAAAAGGGGTCTCTGAATCCATCTGCAGTGTTAAGATTTAGTAAATTGTAACATTGTAGATGGATTTAGAGATCCAACTGACGTTAATTGTGTTACTCGGCAATGTAAAATTGCAATTTTAACAAAAGGGGTCTATGAATCCATCTGCAGTGTTAATATTTAGTAAATTGTAACATTGTAGATGGATTTAGAGATCTGACTGACATTAATTGTGTTACTCGGCAATGTAAAATTGCAATTTTAACAATGAAATGTTACGATTTAATAAATTTTGACATTGTAAATGGATTTAGAGACTCTTGGTTTTAACACTACAGATGGATTCAGAGACCCTTTGGGTCAAGGGTCTTTGAATCCATCTGCAGTGTTAAAATTTAGTAAATTGTAACACTGTTTTGAGAGGTTGTCTCATTTCTAACCAACAAAAGGGCTCTTGAAACTATGCATGGTAAGTTCTTATGATATTTTACCACTTATCTTATATCTAGTTCCTCCATACAAATAACTAAGGAATTTCCTTTTCTTTTTTCTTATTTGATTCTCCCAAACTTCCTTACTAAATAGTAACCTAGGGGTGATTGAGTGTTTCATCTATCTTCATTTCAAAGGAATGTATTAGCTTAGCTATTTTCTGGCAGTTGTTCCATATAATTATTGATAAAAGGAAGAGTTTCTGCTATCCTTTTTTTTCAAGAGAAAAGAACAGTAACTTGTTATTTATTAAAATCAAAGTTACAGAGGTCTATACAAAAATGGCTTTCCATGCCAAAACATAGCATATTGCATAGTTCATACACAAGCTATATATTTGACATGACCATCTCTTGATTAAATCCAAGTGCAACTAACAAAGTTGTTTTAAAAAAATGAAGCATAACATCGAACACAACTTAGTAGAAAAGGTAGTTGCCATAATCAACCATCTGGTCGGAAATGAACTCCTCAAAGTATACATGTCCATCCATAGGGACAACAACAATCTTGAAGATGGAGTTTGTCTAGCTATTTAATTATTTGTATATATGATCGAGAGAAATGCAAGAAAATTCCTCCATTAAAATCTTTATCCTTGAAAGCCATTGCTTTCTTGGTTTGATAGCCCATTGAATAAAATGATATATTTGTGGGATTTACCTGCATCCTGGTTGCTTTCATTGATAGCCACTTGATACTTGCCAAATATGACTGCAACATTGTACTCAAAACCAAAAGGAATAGTCAGGAATTTCTTTCCACTAGTCTTAAGGAGTTGTATAAGGGCTAACTAAAACACCCTCGACTCACCTGAATCCGACAGAGTAATTCTTACCCAAATCACATTTTGGAGTGCTTAGATCGCAATTTTGGAGATCTGGGTAGTTTTAAAATTGGGCAATTAGTCTACAACATGTAATCTTAATTGCTTAAATCCCAAAAATACAAAAAAAACAATTTCCAGCAAGAATTTTAACCGGTTTTTATCCCAAAATCATGGGAAAAGCGGGGCGTTTTGGTTGTCTTTTATCCTACGTGCGGTCTTAAAAACCTGACATGTAAATGATTGAACTGCCTAGAAAACTCGGCAAGGATCTATTAGGTACAATCGAATCTTGGAACATTGTAGGGGTTGACATCCAACCTATACATTCTGATGTCAAAATTCTAGTTTTGTACAAAGAAATATATCTACCTCCCATTTTAAGAATTCCTTAGCATCCTCAGTGATGCTATTTGGGAACTAACCGGTAATGAATTCTTTGAACTGCCTAGTAAACTAGGCAAGGATCTATTAGGTACAAACAAATCTTGGAACATTGTAGGGGTTGACATCCAACCTATACATTCCGATGTCAATATTCTAGTTTTGTACAAAGAAATCTACCTCCCATTTTAAGAATTCCTTAGCATCCTCGCTATTTGGGAACTAATCGGTAATAATTAAAGAATTCATTTCCCTAGCACAAAAATGGTGGTTACGGTTCATGTATTTACCCATTACAATGGCAAGGGTGGTTACTACCCTAGTGACAACTTCGCTTGATACTATCAAAACAAGGTTGCAAGTCCTTGAAGGAGAAGAAAATATAAAACCCACTATAGCACAGACCATCAGAACTCTGGTGAAGGACAGTAGATGTGGTGCTTGTTACAGAGGATTAGGCCCTAGATGGGTGTTTATTGTAATGTCTCCTTGACTTCATCAACATGTAATGAAAATGATAATGGGGTTTGCGCAGAGGGTTTAGATGGTTTGGAGTTCGATACCGTCATTTTCTCACCGAGCCTCCACAAGGGCCTTCCAATTGAATCTTAAAACCATTGTGGCATCAAAATAGTTTATTGGATTCAAATAATTTGAGCAAAAATAATGGAGAAAATAATAAGAGGGCACTTTGGGAGATCCAAAGTTCAAATTGTTGAGAGCAGAGGGGAGAATTTAAGGGGCGTTGATGAATCAAGGGATTTGGGCATTGGTGAAGAAGGAAATCATGGTTTGGAAGTTGAGGAAAATGTGGAACTGAACAACATGTGATGAAAATGGTAATGGGGCTTGTGTAGATGGTTTAGATGGTTCGGAGTTTGATACCTTCATTTTCTCACCGAGCCTCCACAAGGGACTGGCAATTGAATCTGAAAACCATTATGGAATCAAAATACTTTACTGGATTCGGAGAATTTGAGCAAAAACAATGGAGAAAATAAGAAGAGGGCACTTTGGGAGATCCAAAGTTCAAATTGTTGAGAGTAGAGGGGGAGAATTTAAGGGGCGTTGATGAATCAAGGGATTTGGGCATTGGCGAAGAAGGAAAATGTGGTTTGGAAGCTGAGGAAAATGTGGAACTAAAGCATGAGGGTTTGGATAATGAGGGTTTCAGGAATGAAGGTTGGGTGGATGAGGGCTTTGGGGATGAATATTTTGGGTGGAGGGTTGGTGGGAGTGTCAATGACTTCACTGGGATAGCCCACTACTTTGTGGTCGATTGTGATGGTTGTTGCTATGCTGGGGATTGTGTTTTTGGCAAGCCCTGATAGCACAAATGCTAGAACAACAAGCAGCGAAGGCTACAGCTCTGTGTTAGGGATGAGGTATCTTGAATTTGTCATTTTATTTTTGTTGATGCTTGGTTTTTAATGTGCTTTGAGGCCTACATGCTCTGTAAGACCGCTTCTATTCAAATCAAAATGGAAAATTAAAATTAATCAGGATTTAGCCAAATGTTTCAATCCTTGTTTGAAATTCCGAGTCAATGAAATTTCTTAGGTCATTTAGTTTTTTGCTGGAAAATGTGTGATGGAGAGAAAATTATGGTTGAAAATATTTTTGTGTTTATTATTTAGTATGTGGTATCACTGCTAGACAAAATTGTTGTTTTTATATTATACACATGGGTGTTTTTCAGTTTTGAATTTTGTAAAATGGTATGAGATTTGTCTTAAGAAAAATGAATTTGTAAAAAGTCATTATGCTGAGGTCACCATACAACTCGAGTGGAAGAGATGTGTTGCAAATGCATTTGCACCTGGGTTTTTTTATTCCTATATGCACATTTATAGATTCAGGGTTAAGAATCAAGATGGACCTATGTTATTTTATAGTCCAAGTTGGTTGGGTTGATCCTTTAACTTTGTGTACACTTGTAACGATGTATTGAGTATAGATGGTGCAATGGGTACATACAATATTGAGCTTGGACACTAGCCTAGATCCACCTTATCCTAGGTTTGACCCGTCCAAGCTTGAGGATGCATATGACCCTCGCCATATTTGCAATCATGTCTTTGAGTGATTACTAGCTATCCAATGATGCTTGAAATACCAAGTGATGACCTTGAGTGTTTTGTGGGTCAAGGGGGAGAAAAAATGGAGGGCCTTTCAGTCACCTCCATATTTTTCTTTCTCCTCTCCATATTTTATGCTTTCTAGCTAACGATCGATGAGTGGTGAGCCTCATAAACTCTCCAGTATGCATCAATTCCCTTTTAGCAACGATTTTTTCTTAGTAGCTAAATATTTTCCTTTCAATAGGAAAGTGTTTGGTTTCTTTAATGATTTTGGTGGATTGGATTATGTACGGGGTCTATCCTTGGGTTTCCATGTAGATCCCTTCATTTTTTTCATTTAGATAGTCTGGGAAACACTAAAAGTGTTCTTCACTCCCTTTACTATCTAGGTCCCAGATGGTCTAGTGCTCCACTTCTCCTTTCATCTTATTTGTTGGTTTCATATGTAGGATGAACAGAACTATGTTTTAGTTCCGTTGTTGTCTATTTAGAAATGTGAGAGATGAGCCGCAATAGGTTAACTATGGGATGTGGATTGCTGAGGTTGGGAATGCCAAATAATAACGAGGGATTGTTTTTCTCCTTGAAGAAGTTTCCAGAAGGATGTGCCATGTGATGCCGTCTCTTTCCAATTAATTTTATTAGGGTCTAGGATTTACCTACTCACTTGTGTCTGCATCTTTTCATCCTAATGGATATTGTCCTCACAATTATTCCAATCATATTATAGGTCTCCTATCCTAACCTTTTAGTAAATGTTGAATCCAACCTACCTAGCTAGATTGTCTCTCACTTTGTTGTTCAAGCCACCCACCTATGCATGTGCTCCATTATCAATACGGGTGAGGTGGATCTCACTCCCCCTAGATCACCAACAATATGATGGGAAGCATGATTACCCTACATTGTCCCTCTATGGAACCCACATTATTTTGGTTCTAGTCATGTTCAATATGAAATGATCAAGTTTTTGAGCTTGTTGAGATTCACATCTTCTAGTAGTTCATGCTAGGCCAATATTAGGGGTTCCGCTCCTAATCGACCGTAACACTAAATATAGTTTTTGGTAAGCCTTGCAGAGAACATGGGGGTGAGCTTGGGTCCAAAATTGAAGATACATACACATGTCAAGAAATCCTTGTGCCATAAGTTCGAACTCTTCCTTTTGGTTCCCCCATGGCCACCTTAAGGTGTCGGATAAAACCATGTGGCAATGTAACTTGGTCAATGTTATCATCCTGAATGAGAATGTGGAGGTGGACTTGGGCCTATAATTGGGTTATCACTAGCAATTTTCAACCCATAAATGCAGGATGCCCTCATGGCTACCTTAAGATACTAGATGAAGCATGTGATATTGGAACCTTGATTGCAGGTAATGGTTCTTGGAGGCTTCTTTGTTTGTTTTATCCATCGACATTTCTATTGAGTGTCACCCTCCCTTGAGGGATTCGTTGAATGCTTGTGGTAATCTCCTCTCACTGAAAGAAGAGATCATTAGGCTAGTGGTGGATTAACATATATTGGGAGTACATATAGGTCACATGGATTTACCCTCCTCAAAATATTGTTCCAAAAATGATCTTCTACAATGGCCGATGGGTGCCTTTTATAGTTGAAGGATGGTTTGATTGTTGTCTCGATTACATTGCATCGAGAGTAGTGAGGTGCTTACAACCCAGTATGGGGGAGATGTTGTCACGTTTGTCGCTTTTGTAACGTTTTTAGTGTTTGTCACATTAGTCATGTTACGTAATGTAATGTTGCCTTCTCGGCTCATACCTTATCAAAAATAAAAAAAAGTATTTAAAAAATTTAAGATAAAAAAAATTACACCTCAATAAATTGGATCCCTCTAGGTACTTAATAGATCCATGTTTAAGATGGATCTATGCTGATCTAATAAAACAATGGTTTAGACTACACTAATCTAAATTGTAAATTTGTATTTGCTCACTTAATCTCAAAATCGTCTTAATCCCCAAAAGACGGACAGTGGCCTTCAAATAACAAAGTTGAGGAATGGTTTCAGAGCGTTTTAAACTCATTGTGGGTCTCAAAACCCATCAATAACGCATAAGACATATTAATATGTATGCCACTCTGATAATAACTTGCAATGAGGGATTTAGATAGACACAACCACAAGGCAAGACGCCGGCACGACGATGGAATATAAATCAGCACATGGGACCTGCCGATTGAATTTTGTAATCGTGGACGCGCAGAATAGGCTGAGCGATGGATGCTGATGAAGGCATTAATGACACCACTCTGAGAAGGAGATTTATCATGAAAAACAGCGCCTTCAATTCTGTCTATTCTACGCTCTCAATAATATGCTCCAGGTAAGAAAATTTTCTATTAACCCTAACCACTGCACTCATTCCAATCTTGCATTTAAAATGACCACAGGCTCTACAATTTGAAGTCAAGGATTGATCCCTGCTATTGTAAATGAAGCGGAAAATGTCTCAGATAGACTTTAGCAGAGCGTGGTCATTAGTGTGAATCGACACTAATTCTGTGCAATAGAAACCCCCTTCAAATCTTTTCCAAAAATGGGCTAGAGTTTCATCGATATATATTTTATGAAACTCTCAATTGATGGGAAATGGAGCTTAAGGTATTGGGTTATCTTAGTCTGTTCTGAAAGATTGGAATGTCTGAGTTCTGAATATTCAGTCCTAACTACGAAACTTTTATTCTGTTTCATTTCCCCCCGGTATGAGGGATTAATACAGGGTGCAGCAGAATTTTTATTTTCCTGTTTAAAGAATTGTACGAGGGTTTAATTGAATTGTAATTCTGCTGGATTTTCTTATGTGCCAAATACTCCCAAGGCTTACTGGGGTTATTTCGGTATTTTTTTAGATTTTTTCCTTAGTAATAGGAAATTCTACAGGACTGTAGGAAATTCTACAGGACTGAGGGTTTGATGCAGGTAGATTAGGAATAAGTTAATAAGTGGAGAAACCCAATTCTTTTCTGGCCTAAAATTCTTACCAAATCCAGTAGGAAATTTGCACAAAGTTACAGTTCCATTTGATTGATGGAAACTTTCATCATGAAATTTGTTCTGAAACTTGCTCTGTAGGGGTTTGGCTCATTTTAAGATGATCCAGATTGTCAGAATTTCTAAAAATTCATAAATCAGAGTGAAACTTTGCCTTGCCGAAAAAAAATGAATTCACTGGAACTGTTGAAATGTTGAGTTTATCCACTTATTAAGCAACTCCTTAAATTTATATTTCCCCTTTAAAACCATTATCGTACATACTAGTTGCATTGTATTTCTACCTAATTTTCTTGTGTGGAAAATGTTCCCAAGGTATACTGGTGTTTTAGCTATTCTTTTATGTTTTATTTGCCCCTGTTTTTGCCTTTTACCTCTATTTTGGGATTATTGAATAGTCTGTTCAAATCCCTTGTTTCTTTGTCAGTAGCTTTCATCCGAAGTATACAGTATCATATTTGATAGCTTTGTATAGTCAAACAATATGTAAAGACTAAAGAACTGACATTTGGCTGCAAATTTTGGCTTGGCTCAGGGAAGAGTGTCATTTACAAGGACCCAACTAGATGCCATCGCCAAAGATCTAGCATTAATTGACCCTAGCAAAGATCCCTGGAATCCCCTTTCGGTTGTTTGGAAGCCACATCACAATGTCTTGACAGGGAATTATGATATCAATGTATTGTTTGCTGCACTCGAGGGCAAAGGAAAGAGTGTAGTTTGGTACGATCGTCGAAATGGTGCTTCTTCCATGGATCTTACTGATTCTGCAGACTCTCTGACTTATTATATTGAATAAACTAGTCAGGAAACTGGGTGGTTTGTGGCAGAGCAGGCACTGGCTTGCTTTACGTAAGATTAACAGTGTATGGTATAATTTGGATAGTGATTTAGCTTGCCCTTTACCCTTTGAAAAGGGGATGAAGAGCTGAAAAAATTTGGATCAGAATTTGAATAGATCTGGGTTTAAGATGGATCTGATAAAACAATGGTGGTTTAGACTACTCTAATCTAAAATTGTAAACTTGTATTTACTCACTTAAACTCAAAATCGTCTTAATCTGTGCATAGCATTCAAATAACAAACAAAATTGACGAATGGTTTCAGAGCGTTTTAAACTCATTGTGGGTCTCAAAACCCATCAATAACGCATAAGACATATTAATATGGATGCCACTCTGATAATAACTTGCAATGATGGATTTAGATAGACACAACCACAAGGCAAGACGCCGGCAAGCACGACGATGGAATATAAATCAGCACATGGGACCTGCCGATCGAATTTTGTAATCGTGGACGCGCAGAACAGACTAAGGGATGGATGTTGATTAAGGAATTAACGAAACCACTCTAGAGAAAGGAGATTTATCATGAAAAACAGCGCCTTCAATTCTGTCTATTCCACGCCCTCAATAATCTGCTCCAGGTAAGAAACTTTTCTTTTAACCCTAACCACTGCACTCATTCCAATCTTGCATTTA
This sequence comes from Larix kaempferi, assembly GCA_027924585.1. Classification (NCBI taxonomy): domain Eukaryota; kingdom Viridiplantae; phylum Streptophyta; class Pinopsida; order Pinales; family Pinaceae; genus Larix; species Larix kaempferi. The sequence continues at coordinate 966,690 of BSBM01000706.1, forward strand.
AAATGACCACAGGCTCTACAATTTGAAGTCAAGGATTGATCCCTGCTATTGTAAATGACGCGGAAAATGTCTCAGATAGATTTTAGCAGAGCGTGGTCATTAGTGTGAATCGACACTAATTCTGTGCAATAGAAACCCTTCAAATCTTTTCCAGAAATGGGCTAGAGTTTCATCGGTATATATTTTATGAAACTCTCAATTGATGGGAAATGGAGCTTCAGGTATTGGGTTATCTTAGTCTGTTTTGAAAGATCAGAATGTCTGAGTTCTGAATATTCAGTTCTAACTACTGAACTTTTATTCTGTTTCATTTCGCCCCCGGTATGAGGGGTTAATACAGGGTGCAACAGAATTTTTATTTTCCTGTTTAAAGAACTGTACGAGGGTTTAATTGAATTGTAATTCTGTTGGATTTTCTTATGTGCCAAATACTCCCAAGGCTTACTGGGGTTTGCATATAACTACCATTTCGGTACTTTTTTTATATTTTTTCCTTAGTAATAGGAAATTCTACAGGACTGAGGGTTTGATGCAGGTAGATTAGGAATAAGTTAATAAGTGGAGAAACCCAATTTCTTTCTGGTCTAAAATTCTTATCAAATTTGGTAGGAAATTTGCACAAAGTTATAGTTCCACTTGATTGATGGAAACTTTCACCATGAAACTTGTTCTGTAGAGGTTTGACTCATTTTAAGATGACCCAGATTGTCAGAATTTCTAAAAAATAATAAATCAGGGTAGAACTTTGCCTTCCCGGAAAAAAAATAGATTCACTGGAAATGTTGAGTTTATCCACTTATTTAGCTACTCCATAGATTTATATTTCCCCTTTAAAACGATTATCATACATACAGTCCAGTTGCATTGTATTTCTGCCTGCTTTTCTTCTGTGGAAAATGTTCCCAAGGTATACTGGTGTTTTAGCTATTCTTTTATGTTTTATTGCCTCTGTTTTTGCCTTTTACCTCTATTTTGGGATTATTGAATAGTCTGTTCAAATCCCTTGTTTCTTTGTCAGTAGCTTTCATCCGAGGTATACAGTATCATATTTTATAGCTTTGTATAGTCAAACAATATGTAAAGACTAAAGAACTGACATTTGGCTGCAAATTTTGGCTTGGCTCAGGGAAGAGTGTCATTTACAAGGACCCAACTAGATGCCAAAGCCAAAGATCTAGCATTAATTGACCCTAGCAAAGATCCCTGGAATCCCCTTTCGGTTGTTTGGAAGCCACATCACAATGTCCTGACAGGAAATTATGATATCAACGTATTATTTGTTGCACTCGAGGGCAAAGGAAAGAGTGTAGTTTGGTATGATCGTCGAAATGGTGCTTCTTCCATGGATCTTACTGATTCTGCAGACTCTCTGACTGGTATTATATTGAATAAACCAGTCAGGAAACTGGGTGGTTTGTGGCGGAGCAGGCACTGGCTTGCTTTACGTAAGATTAACGGTGTATGGTATAATTTGGATAGTGATTTAGCTTGCCCTTTACCCTTTGAAAAGGGGGATGAAGAGCTGAAGGAATTTTTGGATCAGAGTTTGAAATAGGGTGGTGAGGTCTTAATGGTTTTTGAAGGAAATTCTTCAGCATCCAACAATCCTCATAAACAATAATGTCTGTGGAAAATTTAGGTGCAAGAAGGTTATGTCAATATTCAATTTATTTCTACATGTGAAATTTTGTAAAGTTGTCTTTGTTGCACCGAGAGTAGCGAGGTGCTTACAACTCAGTATGGGGGAGATGTTGTCACGTTTGTCGCTTTTGTCACGTTTGTAGCGTTTGTCACGTTACGTAATGTAACGTTTCCATGTCGGCTCATACCTTATCAAAAATAAAAAAAGTAATTAAAAAATTTAAGATAAAAAAAATTACACCTCAAGAAATTGGATCCCTCTCGGTGCTTAATAGATCCAGGTTTAAGATGGATCTATGCTGGTTTAATGCCATTGGTCACATGGCCTCAATATTTTGTTCGGTTAGTAATGGGTTGGACTCAATGTTTATGAGTTGAATCAAACCACCATATCTCGCTAATGGAGAAGATTTTCTAGTTATACCATTTCCTAGAGATGGCTCAATCTTTAGATGCCCTATTTATTATGAGATCTGGGGAGGATACCACTACTTGTTCCATGATTTTGAAGGTTATGTTGCCATCTTCTTTCATTACCCTATTCATGGGTGTCTAACCTTATACATATAGGAAGTGATCATTCACAAAGTAGAGATATTGTGAGACTGCTCCAAAACTTGCACCACAGGCCCATTACTTCCTTATTTGGCATGCCTCAATTATTGTAGGTGTTAAGCATCATGCAATATTCCTTGACATGGATGCAGAGGACATAAGATATGTGAGGAAACACAAATACTTTTGTATGGTTACTAGATGCATGAATTCCACATGGTTACAAGGTTGTGCCCATTCCTTACATAATGTTTCCCCCCCACCTAAATCAAGTGGTTAGGCACCCACACTAGTTTATTCCCTTCATCCTTGGATGTTAGGGGATTTTTGCGATGATACTCTTTTTTTCCTTCCAAGTTCTCCTAGATGGGGTCTCTCATCATGAGGATTCGTTAGATGATCTTATTCGGATTTGCACGGGCTCCATCACAACAATTGATGATGACAAGGATGCCTAACATCCCTCCTCTTCTTACACTTCTATCCTTGATATTGATTAGTGTCTCTTTTCTTTCCAAGGTTTAGTAGTTTACCTTCCAATTTGCCATTTCTCATGTATTTCTGTTTTTCTCTTGCTTTGTATCTTTTATTAGCATTTAGGAGTGATATTGACACCCCCACTTTGAGGTGTTTAATGACTATATTTTCTATCCACAACAAGTACGACCTATTCTTTGGTCACTCCCAAACATTACTAAATTATCTTATCTCATCTGGTATCATGCCTTTATGTCCCCCCAAAGCTCAAGCCTCAAACACAAAACAAAGGACATCAAGAGGGATGATGTACCAATGCAAATTTGCATCTTTTCATCTTTCGTTTTTATTGTTAGAACTGTTAGAAACATAAGATATTTTACTATCATATTGCTGCTTTGAATATGAGCTTTACTGCGATTTGTTTGCCATCATTTGCACCTTGAAGTGTTGTTAAGAAAATTGTTCATGCTTGCTATTACATATGCAATTCTGAAGCATTCTTTAAAAAGTAAACACATCAAATTTATAGGTGGAATGTATGGTAAAGTGTGGGGAAGAGCAAAACTGCAAATAGATAAATGTTCTATTTGTAAATTTAGCTATAAATATTATGCTATACCAACTTGGATACAATAACTGAGCATGACACATAAAATTTCTTCTTTAGCACCATGGACCAGGTATCCTTAACCTGAGATGTTAGTGCTAATCCGATGCTTTGTGTTTTGGGAAAGAAACATGATTGAAAATGTCATTGAGGGAGATCATGGTCGATTTTTGTTGGACAATGTCTATATGTTTTGTTAAAATATTGTAAGATACACCATTGAAATAAACATAAATTGATAAGGGAATTGTTTGGAAGTTATTTCTTTAAGAGAAAAACTAGTAATAGATGCATCACTCCTGATGTAAAATGTTGGATTTTACATTAGCCAACTAACATTGGATTTCAAAAGTGAATATGAATTTACAGTACTCTTTAAACTTAAAGTAAGATACATGTTATTCAAAATATAGATCACACCTAAACCATCATACCATATTCCTAGCATGACATTTATCAGCTGTGAATTTTGTTTTTGCATTGCTCTGCTTCTTGTTTTACTTCAATCTAGGCAGTGAAAGATAAAATATTGTTAATCTTTGCATGTGTCTGAGACAGTTCCTAGTAAAGGAATGTTCCATTGCGTTTATTGATGAAAATGTTGCAAGAGTAAGCAGTGCATTCTACTACATGGGGAAAAAGTTGTTGATGTTTAAGCAATACCCTCAATTATGCTTTGTGTAGGAATGGGACTCATGCATGCTAACAATCTTTAAATAACCAGTATTTTTTATTTTAGGAAAGTGCTTCCTTTAATCTCCAAAGCATTGCAATTGGCCCAAATGTGTCAAGCATCATACATAGCTCATTTTCACTGGGAGACAGGCTGTAGAGAGTGAACCACTAATCACAAGAACTTTCATTTGGCTAAGCTTCCGAAACAAAGGGGTGCACTTCATCAATATCACACGGGGCTTTCATTTGGCCCCAACCACTGGTTCATGCCTCGGGGGGATTGAACCTTGGTGGGAGGGATGGAATGCCATTTTCTTCACCGTTGAACCTCGATACCATTGGCAAATGAATAATAACCATTATTGATTGCACCAAGAGTAGTGATGTGCGTACAACCCAATACAGGGGAGATGTTGTCATGTTTTTCATGTTTGTCAGGTTATGTATTGTTCCCATGTCGGCTCATAACTTATTAAACATAAAAAGTAATTAATTTTTTTGTCGGCTCATAAAATACAAAAAATTAAAACCAACATAGATTGTTGACCGAATCGCGACGTCACAGTCGACAGGGGTCCACCGACTGTCGACCCATACCTCAGTCTCCCTGGGCACCGGCCCGAGTAGGTTTGAGCCCGCCCAGCAACATCCGCAGAGCGGATGAGGTCTCACCCGAGGTGTCCAGGAAGAGCAGACGGAACCATGTTTCTGCAGAGGGAGGAGGCAAGTTGTGGCACTAGGATACTAACAGCAATTCCAAACATTCATCAAGAAGTTCTAGCACATCGTAGCATTTAACATTACCAGAAACAGAGATTGCATATTACTTCAATCGTAACATGTTCACATGGACAAATAACATATTATTGCAGCATTCATATCATAGCAATAGAAAACAGATAACTGCATTAAGAATAAGCAATAACAGGAACATCCAGCAAAATTACACATAGATTGCACCAAATCATCATCCTTATATTACTCGGCAAACCAAAAGTAGTACAAAAACATCTGTAGTGTCTCTATCAACCTCCGCATAGCACTTATCCTTATCTACTTGCTGCTTCCTCTCTTCAACATTTACAATTCTTCTCTTTTTATAGGCTTCCGCCGATTACAATGCTTGTCCACTTTCCTAACCGACTCTAAGGACAATCTACTAATTGACATGGTCTAGTGACCCAAATACCTGCATACCGTGGTACAATGACTCGACATTACAAAATATATGACCAAAAATCCGCCAATTGCAGTATACTTGACTCACTATTAACAAATATGTGGTCCAAGTGACCCAAAACCCGTCAAGTGCGGTATTCTTTTGCCCAAGATACTCCTTTTGCGCCTTCATCCAACGTGTGGTGGCGTCAGCAGTATCGCGGTCTTTCCTCATCAAACCGCTTGCCAACAGGCCCCCAACACAATCTTGTGGCTCGCCCTTGAGCCACATCAACGACCTCTGTTCTTGCTGTCTAGATCACGAGTTGTTGTTTCCGTCTTTCGACTGTACAGATCCTCGGCTACAAATGTTGTAAGCCCTCCACGAGGGTAGGCTACCCCTGTCTTGTTGTTAGGGACGTCGCGAACTCATCCTTCAGTCGCATGGAATTGTGCAGACTGAAGGGAAAAGAGGACGAACAGTACCAAGGGGTGAGAACGGCGAACAACTCTGGCACATCTGTTTCGCACCAACGTCCGTTTTCTACTGAGGTCAGGGAGCTACCGCCCCAACCAGCCTGTTGATAAAAAATGGCATAACCCTTCGAACGACTACTGCATAGTGAAACATGCGGGACCGGCTAAGGGTCCATTTCACTATCGACACATCTCGCAGCTGCCCCGACACCAACCCGGGCATACATAACGTAAGTGCACGCGTGGTGTCCAGACGCTCAGGGACACTCGTCGTTCGGGCTCGCAGGGCCCCTGGGGTACTACCATGGGATCCAAAGTGGAGCATTTCCATAGCCTCCTTGGAATCCCTCACAACTCAACTCTCACAGAGATCAAATAGCATAACCACGCTTGGTCGGAACAACGTCTGGATAGCGAACTACCAACTTCCTCAGTTACTTATAGTCGGACCCTCCTCTGTCACGACGGGGGGAAGGATGCCATGGTACCTCTGATCTGTGTGTCTGAGCCGACCAATTACCACAGTGGATGGGTCGACCATGCTGCCAACACAGCTCCTGCATGCCACCATGTGAATGACCCTGCTGATCATCTCGGTCCAGCGTGTCACGTGCAAAACGTGTCGTCGTCGTGTGTGAATCCTACCATAGCGGTCAAGGGTAATCATATGCAGAGAGGGTGGCCTGTAATCCCTCCACTTCACCATACTATCCTAAAGTCGTCGTACAGAATTCGTCAGCTAGCCGAAGTGAAACATCATGATGATTACTGATTGGCGGCATAGCCTCTCCCGCTGGCGCATACTATCTTCAATTGGTGCGTTATCTACCACCAAGCAACCTGCAACAATCGTCATTCATTTTTTATTTTTTGAAACCTAATGCGACTCAGACATCGCACTGCTCTGAGCCCACGCGATAGGGCTTCAACCGGTGACCATTTACCAACTTGGGGAGCATCCCCCCATCCAATTGCTACAACTGAACCGCTCCGTCGGAAGTAATACTATTGATGCGGTAGGGACCCAGCCAGTGCATCTGTAACTTGCCTGGATGTTTCATAAATTGTCATACAGTAGTACCAAGTCGCCTTGCTGAAATTGATTGTGTTTGATGTGGCGATCATGCCATGCCTTCTGGCGATTTTTCTCGACTCCTTGATGAAATCCAACGATAAATCGATCTTCTTCGAGCACCACCAATTGTGCTAGACGTTTGTCTAATGCTGCAACATCATCCATGCTGGTAGCCGCCGCAATTCGTAAACTCGGAACAATGTACTCCATAGGCATAATCGCTTCCTTCCCATATACCAACTTAAAAGGTGTCTGACTAGTCAACCTTTTACATGTGGTGCGATAAGCCCACAACACCGCTGGAACTTTTAAATCCCAATTGTCGCGGTTTGCATTGCACACTTTTTTCAACGCATGCTCCAATATCTTATTGAACGCCTCTACCGTCCCATTCGCCTGTGGGTGATAGGGTGTACCTTCTTGTGCTGAATCTACAATTCCTTCGTTAATGCGCTGATAGTGCGATTGAGAAAATGGCTGCCTTCATCACTCAGCTAAATCTTGGGGCAGCCGAACCGAGTGATAATGTGGTTAAACAAGAACCGAGCAGCTGTTGCTATGGAACAATCAACGACAGGGGCCGCCTCAGCCCATCAGGTCAAATACTCAATCGCTGCGATAATATACCGGGCACCTGTACGTTTCCCTAGTGGATTGATCGGCCCTACAAAATCCACAGCCCATTTCTCAAACGGTTGTAATGTTAATTGAGGGAGTAGCGGCATCTCATCGCGTCTAGACGGTTTTCCAGTTCGTTGACAACCATCACAAGACTGGGCGTAGTCTGTCGCATCATTATGTAATGTGGGCCACCAAAGCCCTGCACGCAACACCTTCCGGGCAGTCGTCCAACTGCCATAATGTCCTCTTGCGACTCCATGTGTCTCAGCCAATATCTGTGCCTGCTCATGCGGCAAGACACATTTGCGCAAAATCTCATCAGCACCCAACTTATACAACTCTCCCGCGATCAGTTGAAAGTCTGCAGTCTTGACGACCAATTGCTTCTTTTGCGAAGTGGTAAAGTCATTAGGTGTGATGCCGGTCACCAAAAACTGAAGAATGTCATCAAAGTAGTGGTCAGCAGCGGCCACATGGAACAGCTGGGCATCCGGCAACCCATCTTCGATATTAGTCGGTTCCTCCCCTGTGTCAATCCGCGACAGATGATCTGGTCCAGCATTCAATCGTCCTAGTTTCACAACGACTTCGAAATCAAACTCCTGAAACAAAAGTAGCCATCGGCAGATCTTCCCCCCCAACACAGGCTTGTTGACCAAGTATTTTAATGCAGAATGATCAGTAAACATTTTAAAATGGCCACCCAACAAATAGTGCCTGAATTTCTGCAGCGTGTAAACCATGGCTAGGCCTTCACGTTCTGTGGTAGTGTAATTGCGTTCTGCCAATGACAGTTTCCGACTGGCAAAAGCAATAGGATGATCAATGTCGCCTTAGCCTGGTTGAGCCAATACAACACCTAGCGCAACCGATGAAGCATCAACGTGGACATGGAATTCCTTGCTCCAGTCTGGCAAAACCAAAATTGGAGCCGATGCCATCTTTGCTTTGAGTGTTTCAAAACTTTCCTGACATTCTGGATTCCATTGAAATGCCGCATCCTTTTTCAACAACTTCTCCATAGGGGCAGTAATCACAACATACCCCCTAATGAACTTGCGATAATATCCTATGTGACCCAAGGTCACGCGCAACTGCTTAACCGTAGTCTGCGGTTGCAACCCCAAAATAAGCGCAATCTTGGCTGGATCGACCAACAATCCTTGCTTACACACAATATGCCCTAGCAATATCCCAAACGGAGCACAAAAAATACATTTCTTTAAGTTCAGCGATATCTGGTGTTGTCGACATCTCTCCAGCATTAACCGCAGGTTGGCCAAGTGATCGCGAATCAACCCATAAACAGTCCAATCATCCATATATACCTGTAGAAATTTCTGAATAAAATCTTTGAACGCGGCAACAACCACCCGGGAAAATATCACAGGCGCATTCTTCAACTCGAATGGCATGACCGTGTACTGAAAACAACCCCACTCAGTAACAAAGGTTGTCTTATGGCGATCCTCCTTGGCAACGCGAATCTGATGGTAGCCAGAGAATCCATCAGTGAAAGAGTACATCTCCTGGCCATCCACTCCTTCAAGTACTTCATCAATAAACGGGGTCGGAAAGGGATCATGCAAGCAAGCATCGTTCAACTTCCGCAAGTCGACACAAATGTGCACTTCCCCTGTTTTCTTGTCCTGCACCACCATGGGATTGATCCAGTCTGACTCTTCCACAGGTTCGATAATACCAGCATCTAGCATCCGATCAAGTTTGGCCTTGACTTTTTCTTTATGTCGTGGGTTGAGTTGGTAAGGTTGCTGTCGGACTGGCTTAGCATTTGGTTTCAACGGAATCCTCATTTCTCCTAAATCACCCAGGATTCCCTTCATCTCGGAAAACTCGTGGGAAACACATCTTGGAATTCATGCAGTATCTTGGTAACTTTACTCATCATCTCATCATCCCAATAATCCCCTACATTAGCAAACTTGGGAGTAGCTTCAGTGCCGATATTTGTTTTGCAAAGCTGCAAGGGCTGATTGAACAAGTTACTTGGTGCAACGGGTGGTACCACATCGCGACCCTCTTCAGATTCGGGAATGTTAATATTCCGGGGGTCATCATCATCTTTTGGCCCTCCACTGATGTTGAAACACTCCATGAGAGACTGCATCTGACTGTGTGTGTGTGGGTCAACAGTGCAGTTCATCGGAACAACCTGAAATATCACATCGCGGATGAGCTGCAGGGCGTTATGGACGTCAGGGTTGGCATTCGCAAACATGAAGGTATGAGTGAAACAGATCATTAACTCCCCTCATGTGGTAATATCTCAGCGTAACTTTGCCGCAGTATAGCACGAACGCGGTATCTCTTCCAAAGTATGGACAAAAGCATGAACCCATTTTTCCCTGGGTCGCGTGATCCACAACCGTTGACACTCCATCACATGTTCACCAGGATCGGTTCGGCCATCATACTTGCTAGTGTGATAAACCTCCGTATTGCCAAAGCGAACCATCATCAACCTTCGACATTGTGACCAATCTTTAATAAATTTCTTATGCGTCGCCCACCAGCGTGCTGGAGCAGCCTTCAGTGCTTCCTCCAAGGCCAGCAGTCGCTGTGGTTCTAGAACACGGTCTTCAAATTTTGTTACAAAGGTGTCCAAGCCAGGCAACCCCTCATAGATAGGTAATGTGATCGTTTATGTCACAACCCGACATAAAGATTGTGTAACTAAACCACACTTCTGGACTGAGACTTCATGCATGCGATTCTACCAATGTTTTAATGCATCATTAGAGTCAAAAGATGCAGAGCTCTCACTGCACCACTCCAACTCACCGTGGATCGTGGGGTGAATGTAATCCTCAGAAATATTGAATGCATGATCCCAACCAGTATGATTGTCATCTTTGACAGGCTCAACGTATCGGAGTTCTTCAGCTGGATCCAATGGAGCGATAACTCGGAAATCACGATTCTCAAAAGTCATCATTCGCTTCTTGAATTTAATTACAGCTCCACTATCATTAGCCCATCCTATCGCCAATAGCGCAGGATAGGAGCTTCCTCCATCAACTACCTCAATAACATCAAAATCGGCATAAGTCTTCATTCCCTCAATATCAATTGTGAGCCGTGGAACTCGCCCAATAGGTGTAACCTTCGCATGGTTATCCAACCGGAGTTGCACAGGAGACCGGCTCAATGGGGGACTCCCCATTTTCTTCCACGCCTGCTTGGTTAATATGTTAACATCCGAACCAAGATCAAGAATCACGGAATCAACATCATAATCCCCGATTTGAATATTCATTCGCATTTCCTTGCCAGTCTTCCTCTGTTGTAAGGAGTTTACTGCCGACTCCTGCCGTCCTTTCGGAAGTTGCTGCAGCCATCCCTCAATCTCAACCAGGGCAACTGGATCTCGTGCCAGGAACAGACAGCTTTCCAGGAACTTCTGCAGTATTCCTGGTGGTGGTCGATCGGCATCTGACATAGCATCAAAGATAGGTGGCATATCACAAACAACAGCCTTACCGCGATCTTTCTCTAAAGTGCGACGTGCCTCCATGAATGTCTCCCGCTCCGCATCAATATCGAAATTTACCATCTTTTGACCAGCCAAGTGAATGAGCGGTTGCAAACCATCTTCCCCATTCGTTTTACCTCCACGAGTGACAACAGCCACTGAAGCATCTTGCGGTCGTGGTTCTGCAGAAATAGTCGCAATATTAGCACCCTGTGCCTGGTTCTGCTGCAAATTCCCTGGTTGATTTACATTCGGGTTGGCGTTCGGCAGTGGTTGCGGAGGCTGGTTCTGAACTGGTTACTGCACCGGGTTCTACACTGGTTGCTGCACCGGGTTTTGTAGCTGCGGAGTGTTTCCATCCTGCCACCTGGAAATCAACTGCAGACAATTCTCGACTATATGATCATTACCAGAACAAAACGTACACTGATTCTGCAGTAGTGGGTAGTTGCGATGATAATGCCCCCATACCGCACAGTGGTAACACTGAACAGGTCCATGACCACCTCGACCTCCTCCTCCATGACCAAAGCCACCACTGCGTCTGCCCCTGTAGCCTCCCCGATAGCCGCCTTGCTGCTAATACTGAGGTTGGTTAAACTGCTGCTACATGGGCGCTGGCGGTATCCCTTGCCCTTGTGGTGCATACTGCGGTTGTTGCACATACTGAGGCTGCGGGGGGTTTAGCGGTGTATATTGTGGTATGAACTGTTGTGGTTGCTGCTGCTGCGGTACAAACTGCATCTGTGCTTGAGGCATTGGCTGAGCTACCTGCGGCTGTAGCGGTACAGTACGCTGATCATCTTCGACATAAAATGCATCACACATTCTCTCCTGTAGCAACCCATATGCACGACAATCCTTGTCATCATGTCCTACCGACTTACAAAAGGTGCAATACAAATTCCGCGGCGTTGTGACCATTTTCTGCATATACGGGTAACTATCATGACTAAGCCCAAATACCGAGCAAACACGACACCACGACATACTGCCGCCATTCAACGGGTTTGCTGCACCTGACACCAAATAATTATGGAAATCTAGACAACCATCTTTCGTATGCCCTTCTCTTCAGCAGCACGTACACCATACTTCATCACGCGGTTCCTTGTTTTTCTTTAAATCTTGCAACTGTATAGTCAGGTTAGCAAGTTGTGTCTGTATCTGCAACATCCCAGTTGCATTATCACCAATCGGGGACGCTTCCAACCGCATTGCGATCTCTAGAGCCTCACTAGGCGTCGAAATGTTTTGCTGCATCAGCGGCAACCGAACATGGGGTAGTAGTGCCGCAATGAACCATTCTTTGTGTTGGACAGCACTCATATCAAAATTAACCTTGGCCATCAACGTTTTGAATCGCTGGTCGAAATCCTATACCGTCTCGTTAGGGTACTGCTTAATTTCCTTCAGTTCAGTAATATACCGGGCCTCCGACTTAGGCCGTCTAAATTCAGCAATCAACCCATCTCGAATCTCATGTAATGACTTATCTGGGGCCCCTGTAGGGACTAAGACAAATTTCATGAACCAATCTAACACACGACCTCGCAGGGTCGTGGCCAATTGTTCTTTCTTAACATCGTCATCAGTGATTTGTTTCACAGTCCAGATCGCTTCACACAAAAACCAATACTGCTCTGGGTTGTCTGTCGCACTGCCATGGAACAATGGTAGCTTAGCATCATCGCCCACCATCTTGGGCTTCCTTCCTCCTGTCGCTGTACTACTGCTACCAATTAACTTTTGCGGTGTCTACGCACTCGGCGGTGTCGAAGTAGTTTTTCTTGTCGGTTGAAAGCTAGTGAGCGGAGGTGTGGGCACGTTGTTGCTGGGGTTTGGTCTTGCCTCTATCCTGGGCGTAGCCTGGTTATCCTTATCAGGATTGTGAGGTCGCTTCGTCTCGTGTGGCCTTCCTTCATGGTCTTGCAGTCCGATCGCAGCAGGACCTTCTCCTATCCTCTGCCTCTTTTCCTGTTGGAACCTTGCTCCTCCCCTCGTAAGGCCACTTTCTTCGTCGGCTTCACTCACAGTCCTCTCATGGTCTGCACCCATCTACCCCTTTACCATTTCATGCACCATTCCCCAATAGTCGCGGTACCCACGACCTCCGCCCACCAGGCTGTCTACTGATCAAGGTGCATTTTTAATATGCCTTTCTCGTAGATTAGCATCTTAATCGAAAGTTGGAGCGAGAGCAGGAACCTTCCCCTCAGTTCGTCAAAGAAGTATCTTTCAGCTTCATTATAGGATTTCTTCATATCGACCACAAATTCTGTAATGTATCCTTCCAAGATACTGTCAAGCCAGACCTTGACAGCCCGTGATGCCTTATTATCGACTTTCTGCAATTCCTGAATCAGTTCTGGGGTCCAGGTCGTCGGCTCACCACCTTGGAAGTTCCTCTTCTAAAAGGCCAGTTTTGATAACCACTCATACAAAATGACGGGGAATTCACAGAAAAGCCATTCATGTGGGCCGTTGTGAATATATCTTTCCACCCACTGATCTATCGTAAGTCGCGTGTTCCAAATTTCTTCTTCAACGAATTCCTGCAACTTCTGATCGAACCATTTTTCTATCTCCGGCTTTGTCAGGTGCCACAACATGGCCTCTTCTTACTCAACACACGGTCCCAGCAACGAAACCATTTGTTGACCGAATCGTGACCTCACAGTTGACAGTGGTCCACCAACTGTCGACCCATACCTCAGTCTCCCTGGGCACTGGCCCAGGCAGGTTTGAGCCCGCCCAGCAACACCAGCAGAGCAGATGAGGTCTCACCCGAGGCGTCTAGGAAGAGCAGACGGAACCATGTTTCCGCTGAGAGAGGAGGCAAGTTGTGGCACTAGGATACTAACAGCAATTCCAAACATTCATCATGAAGTTCTAGCACATCGTAGCATTTAACATTACCAGAAATAGAGATTGCATATTACTTCAATCGCAGCATGTTCACATGGACATATAACATATTATTGCAACATTCATATCATAGCAATAGAAAACAGATAACTGCATTAAGAATAAGCAATAACATGAACATCCAGCAACATTACACATAGATTGCACCAAATCATCATCCTTATATTACTCGGCAAACCGAAAGTAGTACAAAAACATCTGCAGTATCTTTGTCAACCTCCGCATAACACTTATCCTTATCTACTTGCTGCTTTCTCTATTCAACATTTACAATTCTTCTCTTTTTATAGGGTTTTGTTGATTACAATGCTTGTCCACTTTCCTAACCGACACCAAGGACAATCTACTAACTGACATGGTCTAATGACCAAAATTCCCGCATACCGCAGTACAATGACTCGATATTACAAAATATATGACCAAAAACCCATCAACTGTGGTATACTTGACTCACTATTACCAAATATGTGGTCCAAGTGATCCAAAACCCGCCAAGTGCGGTATTCTTTTGCCCAAGATACTCCTTTCACGTCTTCGTCCAACGTGTCGCGGCGTCAGCAGTACCGCGATATTTCCTCATCAAACCACCTGCCAACATAGATCCATCTTAAACACGGATCTATTAGGCATCAATAGGGATCCATTTTTTTGTGTTGTAATTTTTTTCTTAATGTGTAAAAAATTTAAGATAAAAAAAATTTATACCTCAAGAAATTGGATCCCTCTCGGTACTTAATAGATCAGGGTTTAAGATGGATCTATGCTGGTATTAATTTTTGACAACCGATTAATCTTCATTTGCATATTGAATATGTTGAATTAAACATTGGGTGATTATGCCATTCTTCTACCAATTGTTGATGTATATGTAACTTCGGAATGTATTCCATCTTTGTATTTCATATATATTTATTGTACCCTTATAAGAGATGTGTTATTCCTCTATAAGGAAGTGTCGTCATGTGTATTGACAAGTGTCGCAAGTGTGTGTACTTGCCAATGGGTTATTAGACCACTATGTGTGTGGTTGGCCCTGAAATATATATTATATTGTGGATGTACCTAGCTAGACAAGTCGGCCCCATAGTGTAACTGGGCAAACAGACTAGTATAAATAGAGATCAGGAGATCTCTATTTTGATCACTTGGAAACTCACACTTCTCTCACTCAGAAAGTGGCGCACTAGTGAGGAGGAGGATCATCTGCTACTAGGAGACTATCTCAGTGTATTTTGGTTGTACTTTGGTTGAGCCATTGCTCTCTCTATCTCTGAGAAAGTTGTGGGGTTTTTCACCTTAGAGTTTTCCCCATGGAAACTCTGTGTCTCTTGTCTCTCATGTTTTTGATTCTTGTGATGTTTGTCATGCTTATTGTGATTGTTATGCATTGATATACTGTATATGTTATTCTCTCAGTAAAGATCCTAGAGTATTGTGAATTAATGCTCAAAATTTAACATGGTATCAGAGCTAACTTGAGAAGAAGACACTTTGCAGTGACGGAAACTTGAGTTTCTTGTTTATTGGGTTTCTCTCCACAGATTTTGGAAAAGCAGTATAGTAGATTGACTCTACTCATCAATGAGAATGTATCTGTCCAATCAGAATTCAATTCTGAGCATTTTCAGATTTGGCCCTAAAAAATAAGGGTTTCCACAAAAATAGAAATTTCTGAAATCTGAATACATAGCTGGAAGCTCCTTGCAAAAATCGAAGTTTAGAGCTTTGGATCGAGATTTTTGGTCGGGTAGATCTCCGAGAAACTCAAACCCTAATTCAGGGCTCTCCCCAATGAACTTGGGAGGACAAAAAGGCAAATCTGAAGGGTAAAGCTTTATTGATCTCAAATTCTGAATACACCAGGCTGATCAGCTCATCAAGGCACATCTTTCTATTCTTTCAAAAAGTTGAAATTTACATTTTGAATTTTTATGGTTTTTCCGACAAACCCTAATCCGGGGCCAGATCCGGTTTTCAGCATTTCAAGTGGTAAAACCTAAATCTTTTATATTTCTATTTGAAGTACTCTTTAAAATGTTTCACCACACCAAGCTTGAGGATAAGCTTGAAGGGGCTGATAACTTTCGAGCTTGGAAGTATAGGATTGGATTAATCCTGGAAGAAAATGAGTTGGACTCATATATAAAAGAAGACATCCCTATCTTAGAGGATGAAGAGGCTAAAGTATTGCATAAAAAGAACTTGGTCAATGCAAAGAGAATCATTGTTGATTCTATCAAAGACCATCTCATATCCCATGTGTCTTCTCTAAAGACACTCAAGAAGATGTTTGACTCTTTGACCAAGCTATTTGAAGGGAAGAACATAAATCGGAAGATGACCCTGCAGAACCAATTGAAAGGAGTAAAGTTCAATCTTATTTTTCTAAGGTCTCCCAGATTAAGAAACAACTGGAAGCGGTAGATGAAATGGTGGAGAATAGTGAAGTTGTCATGACCACTCTAAATGGCCTACCCAGGTCATGGGATTCCTTTATTCAAAGAATTTGTGCAAGGAAGAAGTTGATCTCCTTTAACAGATTGTAGGAAGAATGTTCTCAATAAGAAGCAAGGCTTGTGGCCCGAGAAGAAAAGATGGGAAGTGAAGATCAAGCTCTCATAGTACACACCAAGAAAGGAAGGTCAAAGAGAGAGCACTCTCATGCCAAGAAATCTTCACACTATCATCAACATAAAGATAAAAAAGATCTCAGATGCTTCACATGTAATGAGAAATGTCATTTTGCTTCAGAATGTCCCAAGAACAAAAGGAACAACAACATCAAGAAGAAGAAGGGCAGTAGGAAAATATATCATGCTCATGCTACTGAAGATGATGAACCGCCCAAAAAGAAGGCTAGGGCGGAAAGTGATGATGAATCATCAAGTGAAGAAGAGTATGTTCTAATCTCTACTCTCACAGGTACTATCTTCCATGGTTGTAATGATTGGTTAATTGACAGTGGGGCTTCCAAACACATGACTGGGTTTAAGGAATCTTTTGTAAACCTATCTGAACATGAATCACCCCATAAGGTGAAACTTGGGGATGATTATCAATACCCAATCAAAGGAAGTGGTGAAGCCTCCTACAACCTAGATTCTGGAAATTTTTTGAAGATGAAAGAAGTCCTTTATGTACCTGGGCTCAAGAAGAACTTACTCCATCTCTGCATTCGATGCAAAAGGTATGAGGGTTGCATTTGTGGATGGCCAAGTCCTAATGTGGCCAAAGGGAAAGACCATAGATGATGCAGTAGTGATTGGAGAGCAAGAGGGAGGTTTGTATAAATTGAAGGGACAACTTCAACATGCCATGGTACATGAATCCATGGAGCCAAGTGAACTTTGACATAGAAGACTTGGTCATATGCACTATAGGGCACTTCCAATTGCAAGCAAGGCTGTAGAGGGTCTTCCTGAAATCAAGACCAAACATGAAGGTGTTTGCAAAGGATTTGCAAAAGGTAAGAACATTAAGAAGGCTTTCCCAAGCAGTGAAAGCAAGGCAAAAGGTATCCTGGAAATCATCCACTCAGATGTATGTGGTCTTATGTCATCCAATTCTCTGAGTGGGTATGTTTACTATGTCTTATTTATTGATGACTTCTCCAGGAAGACTTGGGTATACTTCTTAAAGAACAAAGATAAGGTGTTTGATAAGTTCAAGGAATTCAAAACCTTAATGGAGAATCAAACTGACAAGAAGATCAAAACATTCAGATCCGATAATGGCAGAGAATTCACCTCAGGTGACTTCAAGAAGCTTTGCAGTGATTCAGGGATTAAGAGGGAGTTGACTGCTCCTTACAATCCACAACAAAATGGAGTTACAGAAAGAAAGAACAGAACAATCATGGAAGCAGCAAGGGCAATGCTGCATGACCAGGATCTACCTATGCATCTATGGGCATAAGCAGCTAGAACAACTGTATATATACAGAACAAAACACCCCACAAGATATTGGACAACAAGACACCAGAAGAGGTCTTTTCTGGAAAGAAACCTGAAGTCAGCCATCTCAGAATATTTGGTTGTCCAGTATACACACATGTCCCAAATGAAAAGAGGACCAAGTTAGATCCTTCAGGAAAGAAGGGTATCTTTGTGGGTTACAGTGAAAGCTCGAAGGCTTACATAATATACTTTCCAGGGTTCAAGAAGATTGATGTCAGTAGGGATGTAACATTTGATGAAAACTCAGCATTCATCAAATCAAGGAAGGCACCTATCAAAGTTTATGAAGAACCTAAGGAAACTAGATTTCAAGACACTACCATGACTGAAGCAATTCCAGAAGTTGTTCGTGAGTTTGAAGATCCGCAAGAACTTGTAGATCCACCCCTTGAGGATAACTCTCATAAGAGGAAACCTGCATGGGCTAGAGATCTCATTCAAGATGCAGAAAGATTTGACATTCCAGAAGAAGAACACAGAGCAAAGAAGAGAACTAGATCACATACCAGCTATGTTGCTTTACTCCGTGACATTATGAACAAAGAACCTTCTAGTTATGAAAAAGCAACGGAAAATAAAGAATGGAAGGATGCCATGGTTGAGGAATACCAATCAATAATGAAGAATGATGTCTAGGATGTTGTCCCAAGACCTAAATAGAAGTCTGTTGTGACTTCCAAATGGATCTACAAAATCAAGCATGCTGCAGATGGTAGTGTAGAGAAATACAAGGCAAGATTCGTAGCTCGTGGCTTCTCTCAGAAAGAGAGAATAGATTATGAAGAAACTTTTGCACCTGTAGCCAGGTATACTTCCATCAGAACAGTACTTGCCCTGGCTGCAGCAATGAAATGGAAAATACACCAGATGGATGTCAAGACTGCTTTCTTGAATGGTGTAGTTGAAGATGAAGTATATGTGGAGCAGCCACTCGGTTTTGAAATACATGACAGGGAGTCATATGTGTGCAGATTGAAGACAGCCTTGTATGGCTTGAAGCAAGCTCCCAGAACTTGGTATGGTAGGATGGACAGTTTCCTTTCTAGTTTGAGCTTTACCAAGAGTAAAGCGGATTCCAATCTTTACTACAAGGTTGAGGAAGGGAATCTTGTGATTCTACTCTTGTATGTGGATGACTTGTTTGTAACAGGAGATAACATATTGATTGCAGATACTAAGAGGAAGCTTGCTGCTGAGTTCGATATGAAAGATTTGGGAATGATGCATTATTTCCTAGGTATGGAGGTGTGGCAGAATGTAGGTGGGATCTTCCTTGGTCAAGGGAAGTACATAGTAGATATCCTGAAGAGATTCGGGATGATGGATTGTAAGGCCATGGCCACACCTATGGCATTGAACTTGAAACTTCTATGTGATGCTTCATCTGAGCCAGTTGATATCTCTATGTATCGTCAGATGATTGGGTCCTTGATGTATCTGACAAACACGAGACCAGATATTTGCTTTGCGGTGAACACATTGAGCCAGTTCTTGACGGATCCGAGGAGTGTTCACTTGGTTGCTGTAAAGCATGTTCTGAGGTACCTGAAGGGTACAGTGGATTATGGACTCAAGTATGAAGTGAATCAAAAGTTTAACCTGCAGGGTTATGTTGATTCAGATTGGCCTGGCAGTGCTGCAGATAGGAAGAGCACATCTGGGTGCTGTTTCAGTATGGGATTAGGTGTGATCTCTTGGTTTAGTAGGAAGCAGTCCTGCGTAGCATTGAGTACAGCTGAGGTAGAGTATGTTGCAGCCTGTTTAGTTAGTTGTAAGGCAGTATGGCTACGGAAGCTACTGTCTGAGTTATTTGATCTCCCATTGGATGCTACTGGTATCTTCTGTGATAACCAGAGTTGTGTGAAGCTGTCTGAGAACCCAGTGTTTCATGACAGGTCGAAACACATAGAGATCAAATATCACTATATCAGGGATATGGTGCAGAGAGGAGCTGTGAAGCTCCTGTATGTTGCGACGGATGAGCAGATTGCAGATGTATTGACGAAGCCACTAGCCAGAGTGAAGTTCGAATACTTCAGGGAGAGGCTTGGTGTTCTTCAGATCGACGACACTTCGAGGAAGAAGTGATGGACACATTTGTTGAAGCCATTCCAAGCATGTTCGAAGGAGGATCCTTCACATGGCTGTGGATGTAAGCGCTGGATGATGAGCATCAGGATGATGTTCTAGTTTCTGCTCTGTATGATCAGTTGGATCATTTATATGTATATGTATGCATCATGTTGATGCTGGATATGATCAGTTGGATCATTTGTATGTATTTTATGTATGCATCATGTTGGATGCTGGATATGATCAGTTGGATCATTTGTATGTATTTTGCATATGCATCATGTTGGATGCTTGGACCATGTATCTGTATATGTATAAGGTGGATACATTGTATGATCAGGTAGATCATGTATGATTGATATATATCATGTATTTGTATTTGTATCAGGAGGATACATTGTATGATCAGGTGGATCATGTATGATGATATGTATCAGGTAGATATTTGATATGCATCAGGTAGATGCATTGTATGATCAGGATGATTATGATGACGAGCTTCAGGATGTTGCTCCAGATGATATGTACCAGGATGGTACAGTGATGATGATCAAGATGATCATATGTATCAGGTGGATACATTACATAATCAGTTGGATTATGTGTGATGAGTTCCGAAGACATAGATGCACAGATCCTTTCCAACATGGTGGTAGATGTGTTCTCCCATGTGCGTTGATGTAAGTGCAGAGCCTTTCCGACATGGCGGTAGATGTGTTCTCCCATGTGCGTTGATGTAAATGCAGAGCCTTTTTGACATGGTGGTAGATGTGTTCTCCCATGTGCGTTGATGTAAGTGCAGAGCCTTTCCGACATGGTGGCAGATGTGTTCTCCCATGGTCGTTGATGTAAGTGCCGTAACCCTTTCACGGATGGTGGTAGGTTGGTCCTCTCATGCCGATGAATGTAAGTGCTGTGTGCGTGCATCTGGGTTGTGCTTCATGATACTCTGTGGCCGTGGAAATGTTGTGCAGTACCATGTAAAAGGTCTTGGGAGATCCGATAGGTTGAACTGTGTGCTCGTAATCAGTCCTGGGATGCTCTTTCGAGGTTTTGTTGACTCACGTAATAAGTCCTGAGGATTCCACAGTATGGCCAGTGATGATGAAGATCTGCAGGTGGTGGGCCTACATCCAGTATGAAAAATGATTAGCTTTGTAGAACTTCCTATGACGAGTAGAGTCAGAGATTGGTTGAGATAGCATTAGCAGTGACGATGATGATGACGATGCATCGATGACGATAATCCCGAGAAGAAGACTTGTCTAGCAGATCTGTGTCGAGAAATACCTTCCTAGTTAAGAGGGAGTGTTGATGTATATGTAACTTCAGAATATATTTCATCTTTGTCTTTCATATATATTTATTGTACCCTTATAAGAGATGTGTTATTCCTCTATAAGGAAGTGTCGTCATGTGTATTGACAAGTGTCGCAAGTGTGTGTACTTGCCGATGGGTTATTAGACCACCATGTGTGGGGTCGGCCCTGAAATATATATTATATTGTGGATGTACCTAGCTAGACAAGTCAGGCCCATAGTGTAACTGGGCAAACAGATTAGTATAAATAGAGATCGGGAGATCTCTATTTTGATCACTAGGAAACTCACACTTCTCTCACTCAGAAAGTGGCGCACTAGTGAGGAGGAGGATCATCTGCTACTAGGAGACTATCTCAGTGTATTTTGGTTGTACTTTGGTTCAGCCATTGCTCTCTCTATCTCTGAGGAAGGTGTGGGTTTTTTCACCTTAGGGTTTTCCCCACGGAAACTCTGTGTCTCTTGTCTCTCATGCTTTTGATTCTTGTGATGCTTGTCATGCTTATTGTGATTGTTATGCATTGATATACTGTATATGTTATTCTCTCAGTAAAGATCCTAGAGTATTGTGAATTAATGCTCAAAATTTAACACCAGTCCCATTCATTCCTGCATGGTTAGCAGCACATTGCTTAGAATTCCATGGCATTCACAGCAAAAATTGTATCGGGAAGAGGTAAAGAGTTCTTGATGGAAGAAGTCCATCAAAGAATAAAAATAAAGGTAGTAAGTTCAAAAATAACTTATTGAAATCCTAAAATGAAACATGGGAGATATGCAACAAACTAAGTGAAAGTAGATGGTTTGATTACATAGCGGATCCAAGAAAATATGGAGCTGCAACAAGAACAACTTGCAAAGTGGTGCAGAAGCAACCCAAAACTTGTATTTTCCTCAATCCTGCCTTAAAGATAACAAATAGCAAGGAAACATAGGTTTGCGTTAAGAAAAACATCAATTACATTGATCACTATAGCCTACTAGAAAAATGAAATCAACATTAGAATAAGCACTGAACAGAGGTATACCATAAGGTGAGGGGATTCATTGGTTACAGGGTCTCTGTAGTAGCATAAAAGTGCAAATAGCTCCAATAGGATAAGGTGTTGATAGCTTCGAAGATACAAGAAGATGCCAGAGCACGTTGATAGCATTTGCTGTTCAAAATGGCCACTTGAGAGTCTTGTTGAAGATGATCAATTCTCCAAGAAAGGCATTAACCTATTGACGGATTTAATTATTCTATGATGGAGTCTCAAATTCAATGGGTTTCTTAATCTTCACAAATTTTATCTTCATTGGATTTTCTTTGTTTCCTACTAACTGACTTTGATACAAGGAAATAATCTCTAGCCCTAACTGTGCCAACACAGTTCCTCGTGGTCATTGAAAATCATTAGCAGGCAAATCCCTAATTTACAACCTTCAACTCATGCTCCCTCTGTTGGAACAATTCCCTACACTTCCAATATGATTCCCCACACTTCTAGAACAATCCTTGTTGCTACTGGACCACAGGAGAAGAAATTATAATTTGCTAGTGCCAGGATGCTTAAGAAAGCTTAGTAAATAGTATAATTATTTGTCTTTTTCAGTTTATAATTTATATTCAAGAACTTAGACTTTTTTTTATCTTTATTATGGCCTATTTTGTAAACAATTTATAACACTTGAAATTTGAACTGTTGCTTGCATATTACAACTCTTTAGTCATGATGCCCTGTTTCATTTCATGGTCGATGTTATCTCTTACAGTTTGTTGATGATAGATGTATCTGTTGAAACTTGAAACTTGCATGTTGATGATATGCTTGGTCATTTGATGGCAATGCTATAACTACTAGATCTTTGATGTTATTTGTGTACTAAACGGATGATGCTTTAATGATCATCATTAATATACTACAAAGATATTTGTTTTCATATTTCTGCAACTAATTCACGATTCTGTATACTTTTTTGAATATATATGGATCAAATTATATAAAAATATATATTATATATAAAAGGCTCCTCAAATGCTTCACTCTTGGAGTTTGTTGGAAATTGGTGCTTTGTGTTCTTGCTTCGCTCTTGCTCCCAACAGCTATGATTTGGCACATGCTTTATTTGGTATAAAAGTAAAATATAGCTTAGGAAGAAGGGATTTTCATCTATGTTGTAGTTATATTTTATCTCCCTTGTGAGACGCCTTTTTCCCAGTTTTATGTAAAACAATTGTAATGTATGTGGTGGGAAAGTGTTTGTTGAAGTACCTTTTTCTTAACTGCTGGTGTTTCTGCTACATGCATTCACATTATTTAGTTCGTAGGAAACTATTAAATGAACTTCTTTGGCCAAATTGAAATGTGATGATGAACTAGGTAAATGAGCACCAGACCAAAATTTCTATATAAATTTTTTTGTTAAGGGTTTCTTCCTTGTTTACTTTGAAAATCCAGAAGATAAGAAGAATATCTTAGAGAGTGGGTTGTATTTTTTGGGGAAGAGCTATCCGCTTCTTGAAATCCTAGTTCCCTAAGTTTAACCCAATAGCCATGTCAATCACCTCCACTCCATTCTCTAAGTCACATGACATGGGCATTCGAGTGGCCTGTCAAAAATCAGATCATGGTAAGCAGATTCTGCACTCAAGAATTTATTTAAAATTCTAGATAGCTAAAAAGCGAAAATACCAATCAAAATAACAGCTATACAGTACACGAACCTATAAGCACCTACAACTGATAATATGGACAGCAAACATGAAGGACTCAACTCTGAAAACAACATCACTATTTTCATATTAAATTTAAAAAAAGAAACTAAAACGCTAATTTAGCTCAGAAAATTCAGACTCTCGAACGACCACAGTGATGCACCTTGCTTCTCCTCTATAGACTAGGAAGAAGTGAATGTACAATGAATATGGATACATACACAACAACATGTCAACTGAAAGTATCAAACCCTAACCCTTAATGTACCTTCCTTGCATTGGCTAGATGAGCCAAGTGAAATGTGCCTCTATTGGAGATGAATTGAGGCATGCAAGCATACATCCTCATTGGCGACTTCACAGTGATAAGTGGATCTACAGGTTCATTCTTAAGCTGGGATGCAGATAAATGGAAGCTGTATTTCAAGTTTCAATCTTCTGTTGGTGATTTGACCTGCTCTCTCTTTTCTGTGGCATTGCTTGTTTCGACTGTCTTTGTCTTCAGGGTTGCACTCTATTGCAGAGGCGTCTACATTATGGATTTGCCTCCATTATTTTGTGGTCATTCATTGGACATTAATAAAATTATCTTATCTATCTTATTTTATTTAACTTTTTCTTTCCAGATTCAGGGAGAAGATGCCCTAGGCAATCCTATTTCAATATTTTTCACATTTTCAAGGCCCATTGACCTATTTTGGTCTTTAGTGGACATTAACATAACTCTTTTATTTTTCTCTCATTCTATGTGGGTATGTTGTATTCTTGAAAATGTTGAGGATGAACACTCAAATTATAATTTTAAGGCCACGGGGAAAGCATAATAGCTTGTATTATGTCCTATATTAACATGGGTGTAGTCTAGCGAACATGTCCAATCTCCATACAAAATGAGATGAGTCACGATGGTCTCAAATATCTACTGCTTGGTTGCAACATCCTAAGAATGAAATTAAAAGCACCATCTCTTAGGAATTGAAAGGGAGTTACCCATTGCACAGATCACTTTGTGATGCAAGGTTTATGAAAAACTAAAGACATAAAAAACATATAGGTGAAGACTAAATGCCCGACATGCAATTAAAAAACATACACATAGGAGAAGACGTCTAGATACATGATCTTTATGGATGTTTGTAAGAGCTTGAGTTTCAATGAAAAAACCATATTTAAAATTCCATATTAGATGAAACTATTTAATTTTTGTTATTGTTGATAAATGATCATGCATTGTTCATCCTCAAAAAATTATTTTATAGTCTCCCTCTACATTTATATTTT
Organism: Larix kaempferi; assembly: GCA_027924585.1. Taxonomy (NCBI): domain Eukaryota; kingdom Viridiplantae; phylum Streptophyta; class Pinopsida; order Pinales; family Pinaceae; genus Larix; species Larix kaempferi. The sequence continues at coordinate 991,729 of BSBM01000706.1, forward strand.
CCATTTATGGAAAAGATAAATTCACAATTTGAGGTGAACTACTGCCAAGGTCTACATTTCATTATTTTGCTTGGTTCTTCCATTTGTAATGGCTCATCAAGGATTATTGATGTTGTTTTGGAGAAAAACCCTGAGCTTCCATGTTTTGTAATGGGTTTTCGATTGACATTTAGACAAGGTATATGCAACTCAGATGTAAATTTACTCTATGGTGACAACTGAAACATGAATTTCACTAGTTCATTTACTTCTCCTGAGGGGGCACTTGTACTATTTTCAAAATATTAGCAACCCTTAGTGTTGTTATTTATGAAGTCTATACACTTGCGTCCTTATGGTAGTGTGGGTGATAGGACCTCTGCTAGTGACCATAATGGATGGAAAAACGATGGTTAATTGACTTCCAAAGTGGTATCAATATTGTGTGGTTTGATGCATGGTAAAACCCCAAGGTGAAAAGATAGATATGAAATACACTAACGTCCGATACAAAAAAAAAAAAATATAGAATTGAATCCAAGGACTTAAATCTAGCAAACAATTCGGTATTTTCTTTAGCACAATGTATTTGTGGCACCAAATTTGGTGTTTTGAAGTTATTTTCAGATCTTAGGCGTGCTGATAATTTTAACATTGACCAAGACCCAACTACTTTGCTAACTATTGCATTTAATAACCATTAACTTCTTACAACAAATAGAGAATTAACAGATATTCCTAAGAAACCGCTATAGCAATCCGAAAGAGTTTAATAACTCAAAATTATAGTGACAATCTCAGACCTGTGACAATTATAGTTAGCAGCCTTCTTGGAGTAGTAAGATGCTCTCTTGTTGACAATCCTACATTCTTGAAAAATTCTTCCCTTTTATATCTCCGTGGGTTGTTTGGACATAACCATGACCTCTGTGGGCTGTTTGGACAGAGTCGTGACCTCTGTGAGTTGTTTAGACTAAGTCGTGACCTTTTCTGGGATGCTAATTTGGGTTGTGACCTTTGCTAAGTCTACTACACTGAACCATGACTGTTCCTTGGGTTGCCTTGACTTGATCTGTGGTCTGCTGACTGTTCTGAGGTATTTTTTGTGAGTGTGGTGTTGTTGGTTCCTACCATGACCTTTACTAGGGCTGTTGTGGTTCTTGTTCAGCCTGTTAGAGTAGGACAAGCCTATTTAGTCTTTAGAGAGTGTTTGTGCTCATTTTCATCCTCCTTGAGGATGCTACTATGTATGGAAGTGTGCCATAGTCTGAGCCCACAGTCCAATTCCATCCTTCCTGGAAGAACTAGTCCTAGGAGAAGCTGCAGCTGTTGCAGTAGCTGCAGCCAAGATAGCTTGTGTCTCCTTATGCCTCCTCTCTTTTCTACCCTGCTTCTTAGCTTCTCTTGCCTGATTTAGGTTATCATTTACTAGAAATGCATCACATCGTCGCTTCCACAATGCTTGTTGCTCTTCAGACAAATTCATTATCACCTTGAGAATTAAATTCTTTGCAAAGATATTCAAGGTAATATCATTACCAAAATAGATAGGGCAATAGATAATAAATTTAAATATTCATTGATATACAAAGAAAACCATATCAAGGGTCAAACCAGAACGGGAGCGATTTGCCCTTGCATTTTCAAGCAGATTGTTTTGCAAGAATAGAATTTCTCCTTCTAATTCATCTTCTGGTGCCATATTCAAAACCTCTGTATCCCTTGCCTTAGAGAGCTGCGTCCATTGAGAATATTTTGAGATCATTTCAATATTGGGTGAGATAAAAGAAGCATTCATTTTTTCCTTGGTATCTAGCATTCCATGAAAGCAATTTTCATTGGTTACTTCATCTCCTTTTGGATGATCTGCTCCAAAAACACGAATCCAAGAAAGCAAAATCTCAGTAAGCAACATTTCAAAGATGATATTGTTAAAAGAAAAATGAAATGGTAGAAGAAAGAAATGCAGACTCTACCACTATAGTAGGTTCTTTGTTCTCCTTTTGAAAGGACCAAACCCCCCTTTTGGATCGGCAGAATCTTCCGCTATATGTAGGGATGCACATAGTACTTGGGTGCCTCCTTGCCACATCTGCATGTTGGTGATAGAAGTTTCAATGTCTTTGAAGCAATCTCTTCTTCTCCAAACATCAGTGGGTCAAAATACCAAAAGATTACATTTCACATTAAAATATAGAACAACACTGATTGAGGATGATACAAAACTCTACAGTAAGACAATTTATAATTTAAGCATGAGCACTTGCTTACTTCCTACTAGACTCTTCTGGTATCCTATCATTACAATTTTTTGCTTGATCTCCTACCAAAATTGAACCAGCAATATATCTTTCCATTAACACATCGAACTCTTCCTTAATTGAGCATCCCTTCAAAGAAGCATTGCTACACTCTGCTTCAGTATTCCCGAACTCTGCAAGCTCCATACAATCAAACACCTTCATAACTATTATTTTGAATGAAGCATGCTTTGAATTATTGTGCTTTTCAACAGCAGAGTCACCAATTCTGGCTGGAACATTTGACACACAGCAGAAGCTTCACTAAACATACCTATATTCATACATCTAAACTGTGCATATGATCAGTTAATGACTACAGTGTCGTTAAATTGTTCAAAGTCCCAGTTGACCTATTACTTAGAGTGGAAGCATTTTATTAATTTTACCAAGATCGATATTATTGTTTCCCAGTAAAACATACCTTCAGTTTCAGTAGGAAATTGTGCTAAATTATGCTTCGATTCTGTTGCTAAAGGAACTGCTTGTTGCATTTCCTGGTTATCATCTAGATACATGGTATTTGTCAATAGGCTATTGCATGCAAAATGTAGACAGATTGCAGGCATTGAAATTAACAGAACCCCTAATAGAGGACTCATCAAGGAAGTTTGTAACTTTATCAGTTCAACAATGACCCATAGATGCAACAAATCGGGACAATAGAACACAGATGATGGAAAGTAACTGACATATATGAAATGAAATATTGCAGACAAGATTCAATAAGATATAAGCAATGGTTGAATGAGATTGATTGCTATGCGAGTGAGAATGTCAACAATTTGCTTGTTGGAAACAAATGTGATTTGACTGCTAATAAAGCTATTGATTATGATACAACCAAGGTAATGTTAAATGCTGAGTAGCTCTTGATTGTTGGTATTCTTGGTATACTGCATTATTTATTTAAATTTATGGCTTTATAATGATATTTTTCTTCTGTTGGCAGGTTGTTTATGATGTTACTGATCAGGAGAGTTTCAATAATGTAAAACAATGGTTGAATGAGATTGATCGCTATGCGAGTGAGAATGTCAACAAGTTGCTTGTTGGAAACAAATGTGATTTGACTGCTAATAAAGTTGTTGATTATGATACAACCAAGGTAATGTTAAATGCTGAGTAGCTATGGCATCATGTGCACTGCTATGTGTTTCACTGTATGTACCATCGTCTTTGACTTGATGAGGATTTAAATATGAGTGTGCCTTGAAGTTGGTGGTGCTCTGTTTTTTGTTAATTGCAACACTATGGCAGTTTGTGGTCTTAAGTTTGTTGACTTGGCTTGTAGATTCTTTTTTTATTAATCTAAAGGGCTAGTTTTTTTGTCACTTTTCAGTCTACATTTTTCTTGACATGCTTCATGTATTTTGTTCTTCAAGGCATTTGCTGATGAGATTGGCATTCCATTTTTGGAGACAAGTGCGAATAATGCAACAAATGTGGAGCAGGATTTCATGACCAACCTTTAACGAGCGCATATATTATACAATTGTGATGTTAAATGTTTGTTTAACTCCCTAATTTTAATTGTGTGTAATGGTGTAAACCTGTGCCGACAAATCCTAATGAATCTGATTGAGACTCTACTTTTTCTATGATCCTGTTGTTTTATGATAAAGTTAAGTGGTGATACATAATTCAAATTACATGTCGCGACTATTGGTAATCTTGTTGGTTTGAGACACGTTCCTATTGTCTATTTTATTGGGCATAACTGATATAACATTGGGAAAATACTGGTTTTTTCATGTCATGATAGAGTGTTGTAACTATATACCTTGTCCATTCATTGCTTTGAAATCAACACTGTAGATGAACTCGCAAATTTTTATGGCCAAGTGAGTTGTCTATAGAAGTTTGTATTTTTAGCATATAAATACTCATGCCTATCATGTATTTATTTGAAAATTTTGTTGCATATATATTGAACCTTCATCTATATTCTATTATTCTTGAATATGTTTGACATTCATTTTGTTCCCATGCAAAATTTGTTTGAATATCATCATTGTCAAGCAATAACAACTTCTTAAAGGGTGCTAGCTCAATGGTAGAGCACCTGCCTAATTATAGGCAGGGGATTGGTGGTTCGATTCCTCCGTACCCTATCATAAATCAATGACTGAGAAAACGACTAAATTCACATATATATGACTATTAGTAGCTAATTTCTAGTATCTTATAGCACGACTAACGTTTAGTCGTATTTAGCTTAGTCATTAATATGTTATCATCTAGTAGTTTATTTAGTCGTATATTTGGTCATTAATTGTGACAATCAATGACTAAATCAATGACTAAATTAGTGACTAAATCAGTGAGTATCAATGACTAAATCAATGACTAAATCAGTGAGTATCAATGACTAAATTAGTGAGTATCAATGACTAAATCAATGACTTAATCAGTGACTAATAAGTCAACCAATTAATGACTAGTGAAATACGACTAGAGATATGATAGTGGAAATCAGATACTATTAGTCACCGACTCAAAAATAGTCATTTATAGTCGAATTTTAGTCATTAATTTCTCATTTTGTACTAGTGCATCCTCCTCCATGATCAAATCCTTTGCCACGTCCGCCCCCCTGGAATCCTCCCTACTGTTGGTACTGCGGTTGGTTGAATTGCTGCATTGGTGCCGGCTGCATTCCTTGCCCTTGTGCATACTACGGTTGCTGTACATACTGTGGGTGCTGCGAAGCCATCTGCATTGGAGCATATTACGGCATGAACTATGGTGGTTTCTGCTGCTGCGGTACAAACTGCATCTGTGGTTGAGGTATCGGTTGGGCTACCTGCGGTTGCGGATGTTGTACGGCACGCTCGTCGTCCTTTACATAAAACACATCACACATTCTTTCTTGTAGCAACCCATATGCGCGGCAATCCTTATCATCGTGACCCACCGATTTGCAGAATGTGCAATAAAGATTCCTCGAGGTGGTGACCATTTTCTGCATATATGGGCAATTGTAATGATTGTGCCCATACACCTGGCAGATGCGACACCACGGCATGCTACCACCATTCAATGGATTTGGTGCTCCTGAAACCAAATAATTGTGGAAGTCCAGGCAATTTTCCTTCATATGCCCTTCTCCTCGACATCGCGTACACCAGACATCTTTGCGCTGCTCCTTGCCCTTCTTCAAATCTTGCAGCTGTATAGTTAAGTTACCGAGCTGTGTTTGTATCTGCGACATCCTGGATGCAGTTTCTCCAATCGGCGATGCCTCCAATTGCATTGCAATCTCCAGAGCTTCAATGGGCGTCAAGATGTTTTGTTGCATCAATGGTAGCCGAATATGTGGTAGCAGTGCCGCGATGAACCATTCTTTATGTTGGAGGGCGCTCATGTCAAAACTAACCTTTGCCATCAGTGTCTTGAATCGCTAGTCGAAATCCCATACCGTCTCTTTGGGATACTGCTTAATTTCTTTCAATTTTGTAATATATTGAGCCTCAGACTTGGGATTTTTAAATTCAACAATTAGCCCATCTTGAATCTTATCCAACGACTTCTCTGGGGCTCCTGTAGGGACTAGAACAAACTTCATAAATTGATCTAATGCACGACCTCGCAGAGTCGTCGCTAACTGTCTTTTTTTAGCAGCATCATCGGTGATTTGTTTTATGGTCCAGACCGCTTCGCAAAAAAACCAATACTATTCTGGGTTGTCTGTCCCACTCCCATGGAACAATGGTAACTTAGCATCATCGCCCACCATTCTGGGCTTTCTTCTTCCTTTCGCTGTACTACTACCAATTAACTTCTACAGGATTGACGAACTTGACGGTGTCAAAGTGGTATTTCTTGCTATCTGAGAGATAGTGAGCAAAGGTGTAGGTACGTTGGTGCTGGGGTTTGGTCCTACCTCTATCCTGGGCGTATCCTGGTTGTCCTTGTTAGGGCTGTGAGGTCACTTCGTTCCGTGTGGTCTTCCTTCACGGTCTTGCAGTTTGATCGCAGTAGGAACTTCTCCCGTCCTCTACCTCTTTTCCTGTCGAAACCTCGCTCCTCCCCTCGTAAGACCACTTTCTTCCTCGAATTCACTCACAGCCTCATCATGACCTGCACCCATCTACCCCTTAACATTCCATATACCTCCCCCCAACCGTTGCGGTACTCACGGCCTCTGCCCACTAGGCTGTCTACTAATCAAGATGCATCTTCAATATACCCTTTTCACAAATAAGCATTTTGATCGATAGTTGAAGCGACAATAAAAACCTGCCCCGAGGTTCGCAGAAGAAATATCTTTCAGCTTCAGTGTAGGACTTTTGAGTATCAACCACGAACTTTGTGATATAACCCTCTAGGATGCTATCGAACCACACTTTGATAGCTCGCGATGCTTTGTTATCAACTTCCTGCAGTTCCTGAATCAATTTGGGGGTCCAGGTCATCGGTTCACCACCTTGGAAGTTCCTCTTCTGGAATGTCAACTTTACCAACCATTCGAACAATAGGACCGGGAACTCACAGAAGAACCATTCATGCGGATCGTCATGAATGTATCTATCTACCCACTGTCCTATTGTCAATCAAGTGTTCCGGCTTTCCTCTTCAGCAAATTCCTGCAACTTATGATCAAACCATTCATGGATCTCCGGTTTCTTCGCGTGCCACAACATATCCTCCTTTCACTTCGTACACGGTCTCGACAATATAACCATTTGTTAGCACGACGCCAGTCGACAGGGGTTCCACTCACTGTCGACACATACCGTAGTCTCCCTGGCCACCGACCCGGATAGGTTTTATCTCGCCCAGCAACACCTGCAGAGCAGATCAGGTCTCACCCAAGGCATCCAGAAAGAGCAGACGGAACCATGTTTCCGCCGAATGAAGGAGGATGGTTGCGGCTATAATACTTAAACTTATTGCATAACTGGGACAAATATTTCTAAGCATTGAACATGGTATTTAAAGTAATATTCAACCAAGACATTCATCATTGCAATGACAGTAATTGTAAAACAAGTATCGCATCAAAGAAGCATGACATTATTTGTATAGTGCAACATCACATTACCATAACTGAACAGATTGAACAAAAAGATTGTACCAAAATAGCTTCATCATATTATCATTGTCAACCCAGATATAATGTCTCTGCAAAAACTAGATCTCTGCAATGACTCTTAACGTCAAAACATACCCGGAAGACACACAACCAACAACAGAGCTGCACATAATATCTCCAACATTCGATGATTCTTCGATCTCCCTTTAACACTTGCAATTCTTCTCTATATATAGGATTCTGCCTTACAATTCTTGTCCACTTTCTAACAACTTGTTAATCGACACTATGGAAAAATGACTCAATATCTAACTGACCTACTCCAAAAATGACCAAAAACCTGCATTCTACGGTATAACTGACTCAACAATACATAATATGTGGTCCAAATGAACCAAAACCCGCAATCCGCAGTACAATTGACCCACACATGCACAAAATAATCTTTTGCTTGTCACCTTTCGCGCCATCTTCTGCCTTGTCACAACATTGGAGATGCTGCGATAACACTTTACCAAACCGCCTTCCAACACTCTTCCATTTGGACCATATTAAAGAATTCTTCCCTCCTATCCTTAGTTCTGCAATAGTCTTGATATTTAGCAAGGAAAATTTGTTTCATTTTCTCATAAGTGGTAATAGTCTCATGACCCAAACTAATGAACCAACGCAGGGCATTTCCCTTTAGGTTATAGTCACTCTTTCTTCTTCTCTCCTTCTTTCTTCCTCTGTCCTTCTTTCTTTTTTTCTCCTTCTTTCTTCCTCCAACTCTCGACAATGATCTAACCACTCCTCCTTAGTTACTCTATTTCCATTGATTCAATAAATCTCTTCTCAAGCCACTGATCCTGCAACACTTCCCTTATCTTCAGGAGGTCTGCTTTTTGGAATGGGAGTTGAAGATACCGTTGCATTCTCCACGGTTGATGCAGACATTTCAAGGTTAGGGAGAATGGAGCTTCCTCTTCCTGAATATATTTGTAGTAGTCTGGTAGAGGAATCAGCTTTGGTGATCAATTCATCAATGAATGTCTGCCTTCCCAAACCTTGGTTACTACCATGACCTATTACACCTGCAAGATTAGTATTTTGGGGGGGTTCCCGAATTTTTCTTCTCGTATTCATGCAAGATTCAAATATTCATAGATAATGAAATCAAATTAATCAACTACCATCTATGTCTACTAATTACCTTCCCCGGCAGCGGTGCCAAAATTTTGGTCACCCTATGTTAATTGATTATAGTTAACAAACATAGTGCTCAATATAAATTGTCAACCCAGGAAATTCTGATTGTTTCAAAGTTAACTAAGCAAAGAATATGCATAAACATTTCAGTAGCTGACTAAATAAATAAAGAACATTCATCCTACCTAAATTCCAAGCTAAAATCAACTCAATGTGAAAGCAAATCTAAATTATCAATCTAAGAACTCAAAGGATTCCTATTTCTTACGATGTCAATCCTCGAACAACTTATCTAAGAATAAATTAACTAGAATTGCTTTTGCAAGAAGTTAAATCCTAAAAATATCATAATTCAAACCATGAACTATCTAATTCAACAAATTCTGAGAAGGATAAATAACAATAATATGCAGGGGATGAGCTTGATTGTAACAACAATACTAATTAACACACTTGTATAAGAAAAAAAACTACTCTACACAGTCGACTGTTCACACCACACTGTTGCAGCAAACCAAAAAAAAACTATAATCATGCAATTATCCAACTAACTATTGTTGCAGCAATATGTAAATACTCCTACTGTAAATCCACATCAAACCAAAATAAATAAATACTAAAACATCTACTTAACTTGGCAATCTCTGTGAGAAGGCAGGCCCTGACCTTCCAACAGAGATTCCGCTGGAGGCTACCAAACTAACTCAGCAAATAACAATTTAGGGAAACACTGCTTCTTTCATTAATGGATAAGTTCAATTACAGAGACTCCCAGCTCATATTACAATTCTCTTGAAAATAAGCCGGACCTTCTGTATGATATCATCTTCCTATATATACTGAGACAGTGACAGTTCAGGTTCCTTAACTCAGGAAGAAATGAAGATCTTCGATCTTTAGGTTGCCGAATATACAATGCAGAAAGTAGAAGTTGTTACAATAAATGTTACAATAAAAATGGATTTTGTTTCATAATCAATTGCGCCTTTAAAACTGGAACTGATCCAATTCTAACTGAGTCTCATCTAGCCACGTAGAGGAACGACCTGAGCTATTTCAACAATCAATCAAATTGAACCCTAGAAATGTGCAACTATTTCCAAGTGCTTTAACGCCCACATGTATTAGTAAGCCAAGAGTCCTAGATTCCCTGAGATCTTTACTCACTTCTCATAAATTCATCACAAGTCATCATTATGACGAATAAAATTCATAATCAGAATATTTTCTAAGCATTAACATAGCAAGGTAATAATGAATTATACTTGTTCGAATGCATGCTTGTTCTTGGAAAAGATAATAACTTGGTTGTAAAATGAAAGACAAAAGCAGGGGAAAAGGGTTGAATAGGAGCAAGCAAAAAGGGCATTTCTAGCACCAAACATCTTGCACCTTCTCAGAGGGAAATGTTGCGATGTTTAAGAAGTTTGGTCAGTTTATCTATATTCTTCTTCATGCATGAACTCTCTGGATGGTTTCATTTCTTGCAATAGGAACACTTGGTCTTCTCAAACCTCTTTTGCTTATCCTTCTTGGAGTTGGAGGCTCCTTCTGATGGATTAAGCTTCTCCTTTCGTTTGGATTTGAATTGCTTCTTGTCCTTTCGTTTTTTCCTCCCTTTAGCATTCACACTTTTTGACTCCCCAACCATAAGAGATTTATTTTTGGAGGCTTACAAGGTGCCCATATGAATCAGTTTTCCTTGGATGAGTGATTCCGTGAATGCATCTAAAGAAATAATTTTGCAATTGGGTATTGACAATCTCCCTTAGTGAAAGGTAGAAACAAATATACATAATTCAAGACCAAGCTTTATTAGGATGGATACCACCAACTGTTCATCCTTCTTCTCAATGCCACATTGTTTTCATTGCATGACCAAGAACTTGAATTTAGAAAAGAACTGTTGAATGGTTTCGTAACTGCTGGATTGAAGAGCAATTAATTCATTCTCCAAAATGTTCCCTCTCATATCATATTGCTTTCCAAAGAGTGCCTCAAGCTTCAAAAAAACCTCTCTTAGAGTCTTCAATCCATCAAGTTGGAAGATAAAATATCTGGAGATGTGAATACACATGAAACCAAAATCCTCATCTAATCTGTTCAAGTACCTAGCCTTCTCAACAACTACTTGAGGTTCGACCTCATTTTCCATTGTGACCCTGTACAAAATCTTGTTGTGTAATACCATCTACATATCATCCCTCCAATCAAGATAATTGAAGGGTGTCAGGATCCTTGGAGTCAAAGGAGAATTTGAATTTTCCATCACTAGCTATTGGAGTGAATGCAAACAGAAATTGTTGCTACTACTCCACTGAAAAACCTTCAAAATCCTGCAAGAAACTCTCAAATTGGGGATAAACCATCCCTTCTAGGCTATGATACCCTGTGAAATTCTAAGTCACAATAGATCATAGAGCCGAGAATACCTCACAGAGAAAGAATGAGTAGAAAAGATGAATTACAATGAAATTGCATTCAAAAGAGTAGTAAAATTCATTAAGCATGAGAACTCAAACTGAGAAAAATATGTAACATTAACCATTAATCAGTATAGTCATCCAATATGTTACAATGAAGAGAATTTGAATCTCCTAGGAGAATTCGAGTCTTGGTTTTTCTAGCATAGAAAAAATCACCACTGAAGTGCTCTGGAGGTTCCAAACTCAACCAAAACTCAATCAACTGAAGACATAGTTAGTTAACTGACCAAGAAGGGCACATGAGTGGGTCTTGCATGAAAAGTAGGTGGAAAAGGGCGCATTAGCTCTCAACCAGTGGTGATCGGAGCTCAAACACCCCACCAGAGTCAATAACTCAAGTGGGACTTAGTTGGACTGATCCAAACGACCCAATTAGCTCGTAAAATGTAGGGAACTGAGTCTAGTGGTCCTAAAATCATGCATGCAAGGTGCATCAAGTGGCTAATGGATCCTAGATGCCATCTGCACACCACTAGGGGGGAAATAACATCATTAACAACTAGAAAAAGTTAAATAATGCTAAGTAGGACAAGGATGGAGTATTAATTATCCTAACACTTATTACCATCGACCCGTTCACTAGGTTACTATATGCAAAATCCACCTATTCCAACACATTTTCCTACTGCTTGGGTCGGTCGGATGTCAAACATCGTAGTAAATTTCCAAGGCTCTTATTTATGACTTCAATTTGTCCATTAGTCTGTGAATGATATGCAACAATGAACTGCAACATCGTATCCAACTTTTTCCACAAGTTTCTCCATAAATTACCCATGAATTTAGTGTCTCTATCTGAAGTTATGCTATTTGGAAACCCTTATAAATAGATTGTAGTTTCACAATCTATTTGAAAAATAAAACAATAATACTCGTGGCATCACCTGTCTTCCGACATGGAATAAAATGTTCTATCTTTGAAAATATGTCGACTACCACAAAGATGGAGTCACTACCTTGATGTGTCTTTGAAATCCTAGCAAGAAATCCATACGGAAATCCTAGCAAGAAATCCATACTTATTTCTTCCCATGTATAGTCAACACTGGAAATGGTGCATATAGTACCGTATTTTGACTTTTCCCTTTAGCATGCTGGCATACTCTATACTCTTGTACCCATCTCTTTATGTTTGTCGATAGTCCTAGCCAATAATATTTCTCTTCGACCAATGCCCTGGTCTTGTTGAAACCAAAATGTTTTTCTAATCCTCCACTGTGCAGTTCTATGATCAGATTCTCTCTAACAGATCCTTGAGTAATACATAACCAATGCCCCTTAAATAAATATCCTTCTTGTATAAAATAGTCCAAGTATGGGGTTCTATCAATACTCAATGGTGTTAGGATATTTAGACACTTAGGAGTTAGTTAAGATCAACTTGTGTAATATATCTGTTAGGAAAAGTGTGTTTCTTTAATATGTATTAGTATGCATTTGTAAATATTTAAATCCGACGGTCACGATATGTTTTAGACATAGAGTGATCTGATGGCTCAACTTCTCTTAGATCATACCTAACCTTGATCCGTGGTTTAACACCCGATTGGTCCATCATCTCTATTTAAAGAGCATGGAGGGTCATTGTCTAGTTGATTGATTATGAGAATCTCATTTGTAACTTTCTTTCTTTGCATAATAAATTGCTCCGTAGAAGCTATTTGGCCTGGGTTGTGGAGTGTTTCCCTCTCGAGGGTTTAAACCACGTCAAAACATCGGTGTATCAATTTGTGATCTGTTTGTGTGAAGTGGTTGCTCTAGGTGTTCGGTCTTTTGGGTGTACCCTGTGTACCCAAACATGGTATCAGAGCTTTTATGAAGAGCCGCTTCCGGTTATGATCTAGATCTTGAATTGTTGTTGCCGAAACTTGAAAGGGTTTTTGGTTCTGGTATTTCTGTGCATTTCTAGGCTATGGGAGGTGTTCCATTGCGTCCGAAGCACCGTTTCCATTGGGAAATAGTTTTCGTTTGATCGAAAACGGTTCTCGGTTGCTTCAGAAACGTGTATTTCATCAGATCTGAAGGTATAATGTTACAGTGATGCATTTTTTATTTTTTAATTTAAAAAAAATCCCATATTTTATCAGTTTTTATTATTATATTTTTTTAGTTTCGGATTGTTGCTTTCCCTATCTGCGTATGCTCTTTGCCGTGCACCTTGTGCGATCTCGGCGAATCAGAAATAGAAAGGGAAAGGGTTTTTCTCGGCTGCGTATGCTCTTTGACGTGCACCTTGTGCGATCTCAGCAAATCAGAAACAAAGAGAAAACGTAGGCTTTCCAGGCAAGTTAACAAGATCTAACCCCACAAGTGTGGAATTTTTTGTTTTGTTTTGGTTTATGGTGTGATTTGTAGGAAAAAAGGCAAGCACGAAAACCGAGCAAGAAGAGTAAAAAAAAAGCCCAAGAAGAGTAAAAAAAAAGCCCCCTTCCTTCTTCCCATATTTTACATACCTTTTAATCTAGCTCTGTTGGCTTAAACTGACCTAGCGGTTTCCAATTAAACCCAGGTTCTTTGTGGTTCTCCCTTTGACCAATAAAACCCCTTCGCACTGGCCCTTTCGGCAACAACCTGTGAGCAAGTTGAAGTCTCACCCAAGGTGTATCTTATGGAGTACTGCGGAATCAGGTTTCCATAGTAAATGATGAGTTGTTTATATGAACAAGCTGCGCAGCGCAGGATAGAAGGAGTGCACTGCGGGGAAAAATGATGTGGTACGCAGCAGGATCTATGCTGCGAGCGATACTATGCGGTGGAGGCAACACTGCGGACCTCACTAAGGGTTTCTTACTGCTGCGAATCTTCTACTGGAACTGTGAACTATCCACACTTATCCTCTACTTGGAAGATCTCGGGAATGTTAAGGCACTGAAATGAATATCACTCATCCATTTATTCAGGCACTTACTGGTTATCTTTCTAGCATTTATTCTAGAACTTGGATTATTGCAACGTGAACTGAAATGATAGACGTGACTAACTGTGTTGCATTCCTTCACTGTGCTTAAGAAAGTATTTTAACTTAAATGACTGATTCACGATCTTAACATAGCATTGAAATGTTTACCATTCATCTGCTTCCATGGAACCTAGCATATCATTCCCAAACTTCTCCTATTGGTAAATGCATATCAAAGTTCTTATATTACAACATGCAAGGAAACATTCAAGCATTCATTCTACAGAAAATTCAGACAGTCATTCATTCATAAACATCATCACATAACACAGGATTTAACGTGGTTCACTTCCCCGGATGGAAAGCTACGTCCACAAGAACTGTTGGTAATATATTTCTTTCAAAAGGGATGGGGCAACTGTTCTTAGTCTGCGCACTCAGCTGCAGACTCTCCTTTCTCTTGGCTAGGTCTCTGCGCACATAGCTGCAGAGTCTTTACAATATTCTCAGCTCAGAGAGATTTTACAATACAAAGAGGTTATCTCCAGATTACTCTAATCCCTAATTAATTAACCAACCACCATCCCATACAAAAGTGTCTTCTTAAATAGATCCTGCCCGAAGGTCATGTCTGTACAATGTCGAAGACCTAAAACCCAAAACCCTAAGGGTTTCCAAAACTGCGTCGGTTTTCCAAACCGGTTTGCTGGCTCCTGGTAGCGTCTGCTTGATCATGGCGGATCTCCACGTCCTCATTCTGTCGCTATCGACCTTCTTGTAGCACATGTGCCTACAGGCTGCTTCTGCTGAACCGTTTCTCTATAACGGTTTTACCTTCTAAGCATGCCAAACGTCGCTTTCCTTAACAACCCACGCATGGCCGCCTTCCTGTTTTTCCTATGTCTTCCGCTCGACAATCCTGGAATATCTTTCCAAAAATGAATGCTACCGGTCGAGCCGATAGCTATACTTGATACTTGTCTAGCACACTGCTTTGCTAGCTCCACGTGGCCTCCTAACTCCTCAGCACTTCTTCGGTGCAGTACTGGTCTTTGCATCACGGCCAAAACTTCGATGCTGGGCGCAACTCCACAGTCTGGTCAAAAGTTGGATGCTGTGCGCAAATTCGCAGCATCCTCAACACTTAGCCAAAATTGTGTTTTTGAGCTGTGCTCAGCTCAGATTTTCCTGCTTGCCTCAAAAGGTGCTTCCAAAAATTTATCTCAACTTGGGCCCAACATGCCCCTAACACTTACAAGTGGCTCATCCCCGAGCCACTGATTGTTTCAACTGTCTCACTCCGCGCCGCGACTGGTGGAACGAACTTGGTCGCGAACTCGTCATATGTACCGCACAACTGCACCACTGCTTCTCTTGTATCCTCCTCAACCTGTTTAATTATCTCAAGCAGTGTTGGAGTTATTTCTTGTCCAATTTGGTCTTGTACCTGCTCCTGGTTATCACGTAGTTGTACTAACTTATCTTCAATCTGTTGCGATACCGCCATGGCATTCTCCAGGAGCTACTGCGACTGGTTATCCATCTCAGTTACTTTTTGTCGTAATTCCTGTACTTCTTTTTTTAAGCTGGATATCTCCTTGTATCTCGAAATCCTTTCTGGGTGGCAGAGCTTTAACCTCTGCATTCAACTTGTCCAGTGCGGTCTGTTTTTCTTGTACTGCGGTTTTGACCTACAGCAACCCTTGATCCTCTTCAAGGGTCACGATTGCCTGTGAAACCTTGTCCAGGAGATATTGGCACTTAACCATCTCACTTGTAATGCTTTTCGAGGCGGTGCTCATTGCTTGCTCTCTGACTTGCTGTTCAGTCAATGACGCCTGCTTATTCAGCTTATCCTTCAATGTGGCAATACTGGCCTCATAATAAATCTCTTTATCCTGCATCTCCGTCTGCAAGGATCTCACCTTATCTCCGATCCTCAAAACTGTGTCTGCAGGATCATCCTGTATTTCTATGCCTTTGATATCCTTCGCCACATTGGATATGGTAGTCTCCAAATTCTATCGGTGGTTCTGTTCGTTGCGTAGCTGTATTTCTGCCTGCAGCTAAATTTTCCTGTTTGCTACGGTGAGCTCTGCTTGTAACTTCATTGATTCAACCATCCGTTCATGCATCTCCTCAATAATCTGCGTGTGGATGAAGTGCAATCCCGGCAAAGGGATTTTGGCTAAGTCGATCTTTACCCTCTCGAATCCCTTTGTGTCCAAGACAACTTGTTCTGCCATCGGCAACGCAACAACCAATGGGTCCAGATGGACAATTCTAGTCTTCGACGAAAACGTTATTGCTAGCTGTTGGCTTCCTTGCTGCGAGGTCCCTACGGACCTCCCTTCAGCGCCTGCTTCCCAGGGAAAAATAAGGCTTTTCTGGACATCATCCATTTTCTTCATTAGGCCTTGCATTGCGAGCCGCGTCTTGTGCAGGTCATCCTAGATGACCATGTCCTTCTTTTCTTTAGCTGCCATAAGCTCCCTCATCTGCTCTGAGACTGTTTCGGCTATCATCTCGTAGTCATCATCATTGAGGACTTCCTCTGATTGAATCTTTGTGGCCTTCACCTTTTTCCTTGACTTTGGCTTCTCCGAAGTCTCAGCTTCTTTTCTCTTCCCTGTTTTTTCAATGATTGGGCATGAGAGCGAGATCGGCTCATCTTCTACTGAATCTGTCTCTACGTCCATAACCTCTACGCGGAACTCTGCTGGACAATATTTCATGAGGTCCTCAATATCCTGCTCATACATGATATCATGTATGCACCTGCGCAGGACTTCATCCGGCCCAAGTTTGTATAACTGTCCTACAATTATAGTGAAGTCCACGATGCGCACAACTAACTGTTTTTTCTGCTGGACCGAGAATTCTTGGGGTGCCAGCCCTATGATTAGGAAGTCAATGATATCCTTGTAATAATTATCAGCAACCTGTATACTAAATAACTGCGCATCAGGAAGACTGTCTTCAATATTTGTCGGCTCCTCTCCTGACTCTATCCTTGACATATGATCAGGTCCCAAGTTCAGTCTACCTAGCTTGACAATAATTTCAAAGTCATATTCCTGAAACAGCAGTAGCCATCGGCATATGCGTCCCCCTAACACTAGCTTGTTGACCAAATATTTCAACGCAGAATGGTCAGTAAACATAAGGAAGTGTGATCCCAGCAAGTAGTGTCTAAATTTCTGTAGGGCATATACCATCGCAAGGCCTTCCCTCTTAGTAGTAGTATAGTTCTTCTTTGCTATTGAAAGCTTTCTGCTAGAAAATGCAATAGGGTGGTCAATACCTCCCTCTCTTGGCTGAGCTAACATGATCCCCAGGGCAATACATGATGCATCAACATGGACATGGAATGGCTTCGTCCAGTCTGGAAAGACTAGAATAGGCGCAGTGACCATCTTTTCTTTTAATGTATCAAAACCCTGTTCGCATTCTGCGTTCCAAATGAACGGTGCGTCTTTCTTCAGCAGTTTTTCCATTGCTACGGCTATCTGTGCATAACCCTTTATAAATTTCCTGTAATATCTAGTATGGCCTAATGTAGATCGCAACATCTTGACTGAATTTGGTGTTGGCAAGTTTGCAATAACTGCAATCTTCGCAGGGTCTACCATCAATCCTTGCTTACAGACAATGTGGCCAAGTAGGATTCCATAGGGCACACAGAAAATACACTTTTTCAAATTCAAGGATATTTGATGCTGTCGACACTTCTCGAGCATCATGCGGAGATTCGTGCAATGATTTTTCAATAGACCAAATACAGTCCAATCATCAAAATATGCTTCTAAAAACTTGTGCACAAAATCTTTAAATGCTGCGATGACGACTCTAGAGAATATGGCAGGTGCGTTCTTCAGCCCAAAAGGCATGACGGTGTACTGTAATGACCCCCATTCTGTAGCAAATGTCATCTTATGTCTATCCGCAGGATCAATCCTGATCTGATGGTAACCAGAGAAACCATCAGTGAAAGAATATGCCTCATTTCCTCCAACATTATCAAGCACTTCATCTGTGAATGGAGTAGGAAATGGGTCGTGCATGGACGCATCATTCAGCTTTCTGAGATCCACACAAATCCTAATCTCGCCTTTTGCTTTCTTGTCTTGAACAACCATGGGGCTAATCCATTTGGATTCTTCGACTGGTTCAATGATTCCTACTTCTAGCATCTTATTAAGTTCTGTGCGGACTTTTTCCTTGTAGCGCGGATTCAATCTATATGGCCTCTGCTTGACAGGATTAGCACCTGGCTTTAAAGGTATTTTCATGACCCCTAGGTCTCCCGAAATTCCTTTCATCTCTGTAAATTTTGTTGGAAACAGTTCCTGATACTCATGTAAGGTATCTGCGATCTCTGCAATAGTCTGATCGTCCCAATAATCTCCTATTGATGCGAACTTCGGGGCTTTGTCTGTGCCAATGTTCACTTTTTGTGTTTTTACTGGTCCAGTCATATCTGGGATTTCCAACGGAGGTCCTTCTACCTCACGCGCACCTTCTGAATTTGGTATATCTATGTTGCGTGGGCCCTCCTCATCGTCTTCATTTGTATCATTGGTATCTTCAGCTAAGTTGTAACACTCGATAAAGTGCTCTTCATGTTCCTTCCATTTTGATTGTAGGTGTGCAGGAACGCACTCTGTCCCCAAAAAATCGTGCAATGTTATGTTTTGATAAAGACAGTCGTCCTGGAATATGCGCTTCTTGATTATCTGTAATGCTTCATGGATCAATGGATTCTCATCTTCAAAATTGAAGTCCTTTCGGAAGTTCACAGCAAGTAGCTCCCCATCCGTGAGTTCACTGCGCAACTCCAGGTCTAGGTACCATTTCTCTGGGATTCCCGCATCCAATGTATGTACAAATAGATGTACCCATTCTGTAAGTGGTCTTTCCACCCATGCCTTTGAATAGATTTCAATGTGCTGACTAGGGTCTGTCTGTCCATTATACTTTTCGAAGGGTAAAGAAACCTTTTCGGCGAACCGGATCTGCATCTTAGCTCTGCATTGATCCCAAGTGGTCAATTTTTTCTTATGTGCATTCCACCATCTGGTAGGTGTATTACACAATGCTATATATAAAGCTGGAAGTCTATGCTCATCTGGTATAGCTGCAGTAAATTCCCTTATGAAACTGTAAACATTAGCAGAACCATCATATGTGGGAATAGGGCTCACCTCTTTTCCAATCTAGCGCAGTGATTTCATAACCTGCGCACATCTTCTTGCTGATACTTCATGCATGCGGCTTTGCCAATTCTCCAGTCCTGTATCCGAGTCAGAGATACAAGAAATGTCGCATCGCCAGCTGAGCATACCATCCGCAGTAGGATTAATGTAGTCTTCCTTGTTCGCAGTCAGCTGGTATAATCGGTCTAACTCTTGAGCTTGGGATTCCTCTTGAATCGGCTCACTATATCTATCACCATCTTTAGGATCCAATGGTGCGATGACCCTAAGATGCTTCCCTTCAAAGATCATCTTTTTTGTCTTCAAGTTTATGATAGCCAAGTTATCCATAGCCCAATCAATTCCCAATATTGCTAGAAAAGGTTGACTATCATCCACAATTTCAATAACCTCAAAGTCTGCATGACTTTGTATTCCGTCAATGTCAACTACTACATTAGCTAAGCGGCCAAAAGGTATGACCTTCTCCTGATTAGCCATTCGTAAATGGATAGGTGACCAGAGCAACTTTGGTCGACCCATCTGCTGCCATGTTTGCTTAGTCAAGACATTCACTTTTGATCCCAGATCAAGGATGACTTCATCCATTTCAAAATCTCCTATCTGCACAGTAAGCCTCATCTCTTGGCCTGTTCTTTTGTGCTTCCTTATATGATGTACAACGCTATTTGGAGTCTCTGTTGCAATCTGAGGTTCATACTGGCTGATAAGCTTCTGGAGCTCTACTATGGATTTTTCGCTTTTTAGTAACTTCGTGCAGCTTCACAAGAACTACGCAACAGAAGTACGAACATCTGTTGCAGTACTTGTTTTGTCATACGGACCGGCATGTCTTCAACATGCGGTGTTTCACTGCATAGCGGGATCCTTGATGACTTATCTGCTGGTTCTCTAAAGGTATCCCGCGCGTCACTGAAGATCTCCTTGTTCTTATGTAGGTTAAGATGGGATGCTTTTCCTAGAGGTTTCCTTATCCATACTGTTTCAAGGGGATCCTTCTTTGTATGTGCCTCCCCTGATGTTGAAGCTTCCGCTTCTCTATCACGGCCTGTCTCAGTGCCACTGCACATGACCACGTTAATGCTCGGATCAACTGGTCTATTCTCTACTGCAATCCACTGGACTTTTGGATTCAGAGTCTCTGTTCGTCTTCTCTTCTGCATTTCCACCTCTGATATTGGGCAATATTCAATGACATGCTCAAACAATTTACAATAATTTCACGTAGTGTATGGGTTAACACAATCTCTCGACATGTGTCCGGGTTGGCCACAATTATAACAAATGACTTGGCCATGGCCTCTTCCCTGTGCCGGACCAGCATTTCTTCCTCTGCCGTCGTATCCACCACCATGACCTCTGTATCCTCCTTGGTCATATTGTGCATTTTCTTGTTTTGGTTGGGTATCTTCTTGTACGCGGTACAAGCCAGCGCCTCGCATTGAGTCCATATCCCTTTTTCTTTCATTCATTAATTCATATGCACGACAGTTGGATTCATCATGTCCAACTGATTTACAGAAATTGTAGTATAAATTCTTAGGAGTTTTCACATATTTTTGGATGAGGTAACAGTCTTCAGGTCTGTGTCTTGTGGTTTTGCAAATTTCACACCATGGGTCCCGATTCTCATTTAATGGGTTAGGCACGCCACTGTTAATATAGTCGCGGAATAGAGGGAAATGCTCGCGGTCATGACCTTCTCCTTTACAGCTTGTACACCAAACCTCCTGTCTAGGTTCATATCTTTGTTCTTTACCATTTTTCATACTTTGCAGTTCAAGTGTCAGGGTGGTCAGCTGGTTCTGGATCTGAGACATCCCAGAACTAGTATCACCAATTGGAGAAGCTTCCAGCTTCATTGCAATTTCCAAGGTATCTTCCTGGGATAGAACCTTCTGCTGCATCAATGGTAATCGGATATGAGGTAACAGAGCAGCAATGAACCATTCTTTATGCTGTTCTCGTGGTATAACAAAACTTACTTGGTCTAGTAAGGTCTTAAATTTCTGATCAAATTACCAGATCGTTTCAGTTAGTCTCTGCTTTATTTCCTTCAGCTCAGTTATACACTAAGACTCAGACTTAGGTTTCTTGAACTACGCCATCAGCGCGAATTTAATTTCTGTGATGGTTTTCGGCTGTACGGTAGAGTATTTCATAAACCAATGTAGCGCTCTATCCCTGAAAATGGTGATGAGCTGTGCTTGCTTCATGGCATCATCCTGGATTTGTCTTACACTCCATACGCCTTCACAAAGGAACCAATGCTGATCAGGGTATTCCAGGCCAGTTCCTCTGAATATTGGCAGTTTCATATCAGTGTTTGCCATTGTGCTACTAGGTGGTGGGGCGCCGGGATTAGTGCGCGGCTGGTGTAAAGGGATCTGTGCAGTAAATACAAATGGGACTATTAGGAGAGATGGACTAGATTGAGTCTTCTACGGGGTGGGATGTGTAGTGGCTGGGTTTTGCAATAAGGGTGGCACGGTTTGTGCAGCAGGCAGATTCTCGGGGGTAAATGGTTGTGCAACTTCGCTATCAAGATCGCAGGGGATCTCAGTATCTATATGAAGTTTAGGACCTTCTGGATTCTTATTAATTTTATATCTCTTACCACTTCTAAGAGTATGTGTCTCTTCGTCAGAATCAATATATGTACTGTTTATCATGACAAACTTCAAGAATATTACTACATTCTTAGAACACCTTTCTCAGCTAACAACATTTTAACATATAGACTGAGATTTTTCAGAAACTTACCTTGGAATCCTCCAAAAAAATGTGCTTCTGCTTGGCTGTAGGATTTGAGTGTGTCTACAACAAATTCTGTTACAAATCCTTCTAGCATATGATTGACCCAACAATGAACTGCGCATGACAACGGGCTGTCTAATGCTTTAAGCTGCGCTGTGAGCTCGGGAGTCCACTCTGTAGGAACTCCTCCTTGGAAACAGTTTTTCTTCTCTGCGAGTCGCGAGATCCACACATGCAGCTCATTTGGAAATGATGCCCAAAATATCTCGTGAATGTCATCCAACAGATATCTATCTGACCATTGTGTATTGCTTAGATGTGGATGTCTATTTTCTTGTATGTTAAAATCGCTTATGGTCTTATCCCACCAAGCTTGAATTTATGTCTTTTCGAGATGCCAATAGTCAGATCCTTCGGGGAACTAATATTCTTCTTCACACATCATGGTTGCAACTCATCATGGATTCTAGCACGGCAACGGAACCATTTGTTGGCTTAAACTGACCCAGTGGTTACCAATTAGACCCAGGTTCTTTGTGGTTCTCCCTTTGACCAACAAAACCCCTTCGCACTGGCCCTTTCTGCAACAATTTGCGAGCAGGTTGAAGTCTCACCCGAGGTGTATCTTATGGGGTACTGCGGAATCAGGTTTCCACAGTAAATGATGAGTTGTTTATATGAACAAGCTATACAGCACAGGACAGAAGGAGTGCACTGCGGGGCAAAATGATGTGGTACGCAGCAGGATCTATGCTGCGAGCGGTACTGCGCGGTGGAGGCAACACTGCGGACCTCACTAAGGGTTTCTTACTGATGCGAATATTCTACTGGAACTGTGAACTATCCACACTTATCCTCTACTTGGAAGATCTTGAGAACTTTAAGGCATTGAAATGAATATCACTCATCCATTCAGTTAGGCACTTACTGGTTATCTTTCTAGCATTTATTCTAGAACTTGGATTATTGCAACGTGAACTGAAATGATAGACGTGACTAATTGTGCTATGTTCCTTCACTGTGCTTAAGAAAGTATTTTAACTTAAATGACTGATTCACGATCTTAACATAGCATTGAAATGTTTACCATTCATCTGCTTCCGTGGAACCTAGCATATCATTCCCAAACTTCTCCTATTGTTAAATGCATATCAAAGTTCTTATATTACAGCATGCAAGGAAACATTCAAGCATTCATTCTATAGAAAATACAGACAGTCATTCATTCATAAACATCATCACATAACACAGGATTTAACGTGGTTCACTTCCTCGGATGGAAAGCTATGTCCACAAGAACTGTTGGTAATATATTTCTTTCAAAAGGGATGGGGCAACCATTCTTAGTCTGTGCATTCAGCTGCAGACTCTCCTTTCTCTCGGCTAGGTCTCTGTGCACACAGCTACAGAGCCTTTACAATATTCTCAGCTCAGAGAGATTTTACAATACAAAGAGGTTATCTTTAGATTACTCTAATCCCCAAACAACTAACCAACCCCCATCCCATACAAAAGTGTCTTCTTAAATAGATCATGACCGAAGGTCATGTCTGTACAATTTCAAAGACTTAAAACCCAAAACCCTAAGGGTTTCCAAAACTACGCCGGTTTTCCAAACCGATTTGTTGGTTCCTGGTAGCGTCTGCTTGATCATGGCGGATCTCCACGTCCTTATTCTGTCGCTATCGGCCTTCCTGTCGCACGCGTGCCTACAGGCTGCTTCTGCCGAACCGTTTCTCTCTAATGGTTTTACCTTCTAAGCGTGCCAAACGTCGTTTTCCTTAACAACCCACGCATGGCCGCCTTCCTGTTTTTCCTATGTCCGCCGCTCGGCAATCCTGGAATATCTTTCCAAAAATGGCTGCTACCGGTCGAGCCGGTAGCTATACTTGATACTTGTCCAGCACACCGCTTTGCTGGATTCACGTGGCCTCCTAACTACGCAGCACTGATTCGGCGTAGTACTAGTCTTCGCATCACGGCCAAAACTTCGATGCTGCGCGCAACTCCGCAGTCTGGTCAAAAGTTGGATGTTACGCGCAACTTCGCAGCATCCTCAATACTTAGCCAAAATTGTGTTTCTGAGCTGCGCTCAACTCAGCTTTTCCTGCTTGCCTCAAAAAGGTGCTTCCAAAACTTTATTTCAACCTGGGACCAACAA
Source organism: Larix kaempferi (assembly GCA_027924585.1). Lineage (NCBI taxonomy): Eukaryota > Viridiplantae > Streptophyta > Pinopsida > Pinales > Pinaceae > Larix > Larix kaempferi. The sequence continues at coordinate 1,015,753 of BSBM01000706.1, forward strand.
GCTCACTTGGTTCAAAGTTGCTTTATTTATTAATAGGTCTTGAGTTCAAGTCTTAGGAAGTTACTTTTAAAAGAAAAAGTGCATGCAATTTCTATTTTCAATTGTTGCACTATTTTAAGTAACATCATTGTAAAAGTGAAATCAATTATTTTACAAAAGTGATTCACTTAAAACAACTTTATTGTAAAGTGATTGGAAAAGGTTCATCTTGGGAAGAGGGGGGTTCTTTTTTTTAGCTAGTCATTCTTTATCTGCCACGTTACTATTGGGGACATCTTCAACTTTTTCTTTGATCAAGCATAACTTCATCATACGGAGTCAGTTTTTAGTGTCGTTTTTTTTTAAACCGCCTATTTTTTCAAGATCTTCGCATCCAGACTATTGGTTTTTGCTTCTACAACCATTAATTTACAAATATGGCCACCCCTTGTGATATTCTACTTACCAGTTCCAACTATTTCTCATGAAAATCTCGTATGGAGGATGTTCTATGAAGTAGAGGACTTTTCAGAATTACCTCAAGGAAACAACAGAACCCAATGATGATGATAAAAAAATCAAATGGAAAAATAGATGTGACAAAGCTCGTGGATTGATTGGGATATTAATCTCTACTGATTTGCGATTCCACATATCTGGAATTGATGAACTTGATGCTGCTTGGGACAAGTTGGAATCTGTGTTTGGTAAACACAATGAAATTTGAGGTCACCAACTCGAAAATGAGTTGATTTCTCTAAATCCAAGTGATTTTTCATGCATAAAAGATTATTTATATAAGTACAAAACTCTTAAACTCTTATGTGAAGAATGCAATATTAGGAGGGAAGACAAACAATGCATTTATCATATTCTTTCCGAACTTGGACCTGCATATTCTGTTTTTGTATCTACATTTTACTCCATGAAAGAATAATTGAATGCAGCTAGCTATTAAGAGCCTAGTCTTGAATCCTTTTGTGATTCCTTAATTAGAGAGCAAGATAAGCTCATCCATCTTGGAAGAATTAACAATGCAGATACATCTGGGAAAGTCTTATTGTCTCAACAGAAAGAAAAGTCCAAGCCTCCCTAGAAACAAAATTTTCACAATAATAAGTCAAACAAGGGTCCCAAACCCTCTCAGTCAGCTCCTTATTTAAAAAATGACAAAGGATCCAAGCCAAAAGGCAAGAAGACTGAGCATCATTGCAACTATTGCGGGAAAGATAATCATGATGAATCTAAGTGTTTCAAGAAGATGGCAGCCTTGGGAGCAACAATGAAGAAGCACCACATCAGCCTAGATTCACCTTCAGAATCTACCTCTCATGGACATGCACATTGTGCTTCTAGTCATTCTTATAATGCATCTTCTTCTTCTACTTCAAATGAATGGCTCATTGATTCTAGAGCATCTTATCATATGGCTAAGGATCAATCCATCTTTTCTACTATGCATGAATGTAACACCAAACAAATATTTGTTGGTGATGATAGATCTCTAAGTGTTGTAGGAGCTCGAACAATTCCAGTAGATAATGGTCATTTCAGTGATGTACTATGTGTTCCAAGAATTTCCTACAATTTGTTATCGGTCTATCAAATCACTCATTCTGGTGAAGGTAAAATTGTGATGTTTACACCTCACCAAGTTGTAATCAAGGATTTTAAAGATCCTCAACAGGTTCTAGCTACCGAAATTGTTGATGATATTGCCAGGTTGTACAAATTTAACAACTTTGGGTCATCACCTTTTCCTTCAGTTTTTGTTGCTCATAGTGATAACTTGAGCAAAATTTGGCATGAGTGATTTGGTCACTTAAATTATCGCTCATTGCAACAACTATGTAAAGACAATATGGTGATAGGTCTTCCGATGGTATCTTGCAGGGATGGTGTCTGTTCCGGTTGTGTACTCGAAAAACATCATCGGAACATTTTTTACAAACGTGCCTCTTGGCACGCCTCGGTTCCCTTGGAGCTTGTGCATAGTGACTTGTGTGGTCCTCTTCCATCTGCTTCCTTTTCTGGTTTCAAATATTTCTTAACTTTCATTGATAATTACACTAGACACACTTGGGTTTATTTACTAAAACTTAAGAGCGAAGTATTTAACATGTTCTTGGCCTACAAGGCCCTTGTTGAAAAACAATCTGGTCATCAAATCATTAAGTTAATATCTGACAATGGAGGAGAATATGTTAACAAAAATTTCACTACTTTCTACACTGAACAAGGAATCCAACAACAACACACTGTTCCACATACACCACAACAAAATGGTGTAGCTGAACGGAATAACCACACTTCAAAAGAAATCGCTAATTGTATGATCCAATCTAAGGGACTAAGTCTTCAATTTTGGGCTGAAGCCATTAATTGTGCAAATTACATAGTTAATCGCACCCCCACTAAAGCTTTACAAGGTATCACACCGGAAGAAGCATGGAGTAAAACTAAACCTAATGTAATTCACTTCCATGTGTTTGGTAGTGAAGCACGGGCTCACATTCCAAATGAAAAATGGAAAGCATTGCAGCCTAAAAATGAAAAGTGCATATTTGTTGGATATTTTGAAGATGTACAAGGTTATAGACTTCTTCAACCACATTCTCATGATATAATCATTAGAAGAGATGTTTATTTTGATAAAAATCTCTTGGCCTGCAAGCCTGATTTGGCGATTGTTCCTTCTTCTTCTTCTTCCAACTTCCTTGACAGGTTTCCAACTCCAATTTCTGATGATGACAGTGAGGATGAAAATCCACCTCCGCCTGCTCATGTTTCTCTAGTTGCACCAGCACAAGTGCTTCCTCGATGGGTCCGTTCAACATGTGAAGCAACTGGTGATCTTGCTAGTGATCCTAGAGATCAACGTCGAACACGTTCTCAGTTTCAGCGAGCCTCTTCTCTTTTGGCTTAGGTTTCCGAGAATCATGATCCATAAAATTTTGCAGAAGCTTCAGGAAATCTAGATTGGGATGTAGCTATGGATGAAGAATATCGTTCCTTAATGGCGAACAATACTTGGGATCTTGTACCTCTTCCAAAAGGAAGAAAACTTGTTAGATGTAAATGGGTCTACAGAACTAAGTATGCATCATATGGAAGTGTTGAAAGACTTAAGGCAAGGTTAGTTGCCAAAGGTTTTTCCCAAGTTGAAGGGATTGCCTACAATGAAACCTTTGCTCCTGTCGCAAAAATGAACTCCATCCGCCTTGTTCTTTCCCTTGCAGCCTTACATAACTGGGAAGTCCATCAAATGGATATTAAGTTTTCCTTTTTACATGGTGATTTATAGGAGTAAATTTACATGGAACAACCTCTTGGATATGTTCAGAATAACTCTAGCCTTGTCTGCCGCCTTAAGAAATCCTTATATGGCCTTAAGCAAGCTCTTAGAGCTTGGTATGCCAAAATGGATAGCTTTCTCCTTGACACTAGTTTTTATAGATGCCATTCTGACCCCAATGTCTATACCAAGAAAGTAGGAAACCATCTCATCATACTTGATCTATATGTTGATGACCTTATTCTTACTACTAGTGAACCTAAGCTTATAACCCATGTGAAATCTAGTCTTAAGAAAAATTTTGAAATGTCAGACTTGGGACATTTGCATTATTTTCTTGGTCTCCAAGTCTTGGAAACCAAAGAAGGAATATTTCTTTCTCAGTCTAAGTATGCTTGTGACCTTCTTCGTCGCTTTCACATGGACGATTGTACACCATCCCCTTATCCCTTCCATTCTGCAGTCAAACTTTTCGCCACTTGTACTTCACCTGAAGTAGATGCCACATTGTATCATCAGCTTGTTGGTAGTTTCTTATACTTGACTCATTCCCGTCCTGACCTTTCCTTTGCCATTGGTCGTGTTGCCCGTTATATGCAAACACCTCATGAAAGTCACTGGAAAGCAACTAAAAGAATACTTCTATATATTCGAGGTACAATTCAGTTTGGGATTCATTACAGTACAGGGGGAAACCTTTGTTGGTTGGCTTCACTGATTCAAATTGGGCCGGTGATCCTGATGATCGAAAGTCTACTATAGGTTATGTTTTCAGTCTGGGATCTGGACCTGTCACTTCGGCTTGTAAGAAACAACAAGCTCTTGCTCTTTCTTCAGCAGAGGCAGAATATCGAGCCGCAGTTAATGCCAGTTAGGAAGCTTTATGGATTCGACAGATCCTTTCAGAGTTTGGATTCGAGCAGAAACAACCTACTCCACTTTGGTACGATAATCAAAGTGCCATCAAGATTTCCAAAGATTCAGTCCTACATCAACGCAGCACACATATTGAGCTACATATGCACTTCATCAGAAATCTTGTTCATGATCGTGTTCTTGAAGTGCTCTTTTGTCCTACAGATGATCAAGTTGCAGACATCTTCACCAAGTCTCTTACATAAGCGAAGTTTTCTAAACTTCGATCTATGTTAGGAGTTCAGGAACTTGTCATTAAGGGGGGATAGGCTCTAATGCCTCCTTCCTTCTCCTAATAGTGTCACTTTTGTAAATCCTTCAATCCTATCCCAAGTTGTTCTTAAGGGGGGATGTTAGGATATTTAGACACTTAGGAGTTAGTTAAGATCAACTTGTGTAATATATCCGTTAGGAAAAGTGTGTTTCTTTAGTATGCATTAGTATGTATTTGTAAATATTTAAATCCGACGGTCACGATATGTTTAGACATAGAGTGATCTGACAGATCAACTTCTCTTAGATCATACCTAACCTTGATCCGTGGCTTAACACCCGATTGGTCCATGATCTCTATTTAAAGAGCATGGAGGGTCATTGTCTAGTTGATCGATTATGAGAAGCTCATTTGTAACTTTCTTTATTTGCATAATAAATTGCTCCGTAGAAGCTATTTGGACGGGGCCATAGAGTGTTTCCTTCTCAAGGGATTAAACCACGTCAAAACATCGGTGTATCGATCTGTGGTCTGTTTGTGTGAAGTGGTTGCTATAGGTGTTTGGTCTTTTGGGTGTACCCAACCAATTGTACCCTGTGCAATTCTATGATCAAATTCTCTCTAATAGATCCTTGGGTAATACATAACCAATGCCCCTTAAATAAATATCCTTCTTGTATAAAATAGTCCAAGTATGGGGTTCTATCAATACTCAATGGCTCTCAACTAGCCTTCCATGCGTCTGCAAAATCTTCATCGGTTTTAAAATCTGTCTTTACCAACTCTAACCTAGACGTCCGAATAGTCATCATGTTTAAAAATGCAATCTTTTGTCTTAATGCATTGACAACCTTGTTCACCTTTTCTGACTTGTTCTTCAACACAAAAGTGTATCTTTGCAATAACTCAATGCACTTCATATTCCTTGATTCAACTTGGTCTAAGTATTCAAATATCTTAGAGCCTGATGGTCAATATATAACACGAACTCCTTGGGCAATAGATAATGCCTCCATTTCTTTAGCACCTGTAGTATGGCATAAAACTCTTGGTCATAGACCAAGTACTTCTTCTTGGATGCATCCATTTTTTCACTAAAGAATGCAATTGGTCGACCTTCTTGGCTCAGTACTACTCCAATCCCCAATCCACTTGCATCACAATCAAATTGGAATAGATTTTCAAATTCTGGGAGAGATAGAACTGGACACTCAAACACCTTCTTCTTCAGCTTCTCAAAATCCTTCTACATCACTCCCATTTATTGAAACAATCCCTTCTTCATGCATGATATCAATGGTGCACATATCCGACTAAAATCCTCAATGAAGTACTAGTAAAAACTGGCAACTCCATGGAAACTTCTGAATTCTTTCTCTCTCATCTGTGTTGACCACTCCAGTATAACCTTGAACTTATCCGGATCCATAGACAACCCCTATCATGAGATCTCGGATCTAATATATGTCAGTTCCTCTTTCATTAAGGAACACTTCTACAAATTCACCAACAACTTCTCCTCATGTAACTGTTGTAATAGTTGTCAAAGATGTGCCATATGTTCTACCCTCGTTTGTATGAAAATCAATATATCGTCAAGATAGACTTCAGTACGTCATTCATCATCCTTATGAAGGTACTACTTTTTTATCCAAAACAATGTAACTAACCATTCATACAGTCCTTCCTTCATCTTGAAGGTCATCTTCCATTCATCACCTTCTTTGATTCTGATATGTTGGTAGCCACTTTTAAATCAATTTTGGTGAGGTATCCTGCTCCACTTAAATAGTCGATCAAGTCATCCACCCTTGGAAATGGAAACCTGTACTTGATGGTGATCTTATTAATGGCCCTGGAATCAGTGGACATTCTCCATTCTCCTCCCTCGTTAGGTGCTAGGACAAATTGTACTGCGCATGGACTCAGACTTTCTCTAATCAGTCCTCTATCCAAAAATTTTTGGACATGTCGGTTCAACTCAGCATTTTCCATCGGTGTCAATCATTTGTTTTATAGGATCGATCTCAATATTAGGTCGATCTGATGCAATATGTTCCTCCTCAACAACGATCCCAATATCATCTCATCAACCAATATATTCTTGAATTCCTTTAACATTTTCTCCACTTCTATCGGTGTGTCCTCCTTTGGTTGTTCAAAATTGAAACCCTTCGGAATAATGGAAAAGCAGTACTGTTGCTTATTTTCATCCTTTAAGAACTCTTTGGCTGAACACATCAACACTCTTTTCTCCCAGTGATTATTTTGGCCCTTCCTGTCATATTCATCCTCCTATAACGAGATCAATCTTTATTGCATGCCATTCTTCCATACAGTAAAGGTGTTGGCATGGACGTCATAGATCATATTCCAATCATACTATGGTCATCCAAACAACATATGGAAAGCGTACATAATAATAGCATCATAACACACTATATTCTAGGCATCCAATCTTAAAGTTAATCAAACATCATTGGGTCACCATCACATGGTGTGCTTTCTGCAACCATGACACTCTGTATGAGTTTGGGTGTGGTCGGCACTTCAGACCCAATTTCTCAACAAATTTCATCAAGACTAAATTCTATGCACCTCCTCCATCGACAATGATTAGACAGCATTTGTTAGTGATCTTCATTCACCCTTGTTTAGAAAATATACTTTCGTTGCGTGATCTCTTTCTCTTCTCGTCGGGTTGGCCGAATCAACATTCGCATGATCGTGAGGTTTTGACCTCCTTCTTCCTTTTCATCATCATTTCTTCTGATGATTGAAACCGTCTTTGTACTAGCTTTGTCATCGGTCCATCACCTAGTTTCTGACTGATTCGCAATGTGTAAATTCTTTGGGAATTCATATTCCTTGTGTCCAACTTCTAGACATTTGTAACAACCTATGGCTGGTGTATCTACTCATTTTCCTTCAATAGATCCCCTTCGACTAAACATACCCCTACAATTGGTCTCCCAATTTTCCCGTCAGTATTCTGGCACGAACTATCTAGTCGTAGTCTCATCTCTTCGCTTTTTATCCTCGACGATTTCTTTCTTGGTTCCACTACCTTGTCTTTCCACCCTTAGCAGTCATTTTCCATTTGGCTGATGTGGGATTTCTTGTTAGTTTCTCTTCGTCCTTTAGAGATACCTGGTAGGATTCTCTAACCCTCCTGAACCTCAATAGGCTCAACGCATCCTAGATGGTGTATTTCAAGCAATTAACATATCTTGTGACCACTTCTTTACCTTCATTGATCTATCTTAACCGAATGGAAAATCTATAGAATTATTCCGTGAATTCCTTTATGGTCAAATCCCTATGTCAGAGGTTTTGTAACTTCTTATACAAGGATATCATATAGTCAGTAGGAAAGAACTTATCCTTAGCTTGGAGACCATTATGTCCCAAGATTTGATTTTCTCCTTTCCCTTATTTACCCTATCATCCTGTACATTGTCCCACCACAACAAGGCATGACCTTTTAACTCCAGACACAAAAATTTCACCTTCTTGGAGTCCTATATCTTCTCCATGTTGAAGTATTTCTCCATTTCTCTAACCTAGTCTATCAACTCTTATAGATTCAAACTTCTCAAGTAGGTAGGCACGTCCATATTGGCCTTACCCCTAATTTCTGATATAACTTTTAGTAGTTGGTCTTCTGGTTCCTCTTCCTCTTCCTCTCGATCATTTCCTACCTCATCCTCCTCATCACTATGGTCAGGGGTTTCAGGGATATATCCTCTCCAGTGCACCTCTTTCACAACTACCAACTCACTTTTCAACTCCAGCATCTTCTGGATGCATTCTTCAAATATTTCACGATCGATAGTGACCCCTGCTCGTCCACGCTATCTTCACCCTCTACCACGAACATTTGCATCCCTCTGAGCCATTATCACTTATTCAACCAACTGAAATCCCACTACCCAATTTAAACTAGGCTTCTTTGTCCTCTGTAACTTTACCCAACCTCAACTGGAGTTCCTCTCCTTGTCCAATCACAACTGGACTCACCACGTAGGATTAACATCCTGCTCTGATACCAAACTAGCAGCAATCACCTAGAAAAAGCACTACTAGATTAAAGCACACAATGAAAATGAAGTGAACACCCACACATAGTCACGCACACATAAGCATAAGCCAAGAATTATGGCTTCTATTAATATAGAGAATCAATTTGCATAAATATTTACAATAGATTCGATGCTATGTTTCAGTCAAATTGATTGTTATTGATACAACAAGGATTTCTTACACCAGGGAACAATATCCCTTCCTTATTAAGGAACCTATATTTATAGCCTTCATGGCCAGGTCAAATCCTCTTCTAAAAGCTCCTAGAATCATCTACATACATTGCACCCTCCTCAGGTGTTACCTGCAACTACTTCCTCTCTTTGCGCCATCTGGCCTGGTTCAACAACCACCATAACTACTCATTAACTCCAACAACTACCTTGTACTATAGCTTCTGCACTAGTCATCTTTTCCCATCGTTGGTTTTCCTCTGACACTTCAGTCATCATCTATACTACCTTCCACTTACCAGTCATTCTTTTCACGATTGGTCGATCCCTCAACTGGTTATCTTCCAATCAGTTGTTCGAATTTCCTAGCCTTGATTTCCATATTCTAGTTCATCTAGAGGTAATCGGCTTATCCTCTAGAAGACCCATATCTCCTTATCTTCGACTATAAATCTTGGTTTGGGATGTCCCTGCTTCAGGTTCCCTACTCTAAATTATTTGAGGTGTAATTGGGACTTCTTACTAGGGATAACCCCTACTGTTGACCCTAGGTCATTTCGGCTCGTCAACAGGATGATCAAAATGATGATGACAATGTATATTGAATTGATGATATTGAATTAAACAATGAACCCATTGTTAGGATATTCCTATACTCCATCCTAGTCCTAGCAGCATTTTCATTATTTGCATTTTCAGTCATGCATGCACTTTTAGGGTTTGCATGCATTATTTAGGGTTTACATGCATTTGCATGCATCCCAGTCATCAGTCCAGCACCTAGCCCTCAGTTAGCCAGCCCTCGGGAGCTTCTCTCAGATTAGTTTTAGCCCTCCTAGTGCTTAGTGCGCCCCTTCATGCAATTGCATGCATCTCATGTGCCCTCTCTCACCTACCACTCAGTTGCACTTCAGTTGATTGAGTTATCATCAGTTCTTTCCTTGATTTAAGGCTAGACTGACTCTCAACTGACTGTATCACTCCGATGGATCTCCATTGAGACTAGACTGCCCATTCTGACTCCAGTTAGATCCTCATGCACCCTCCACTGAGCCTCCTTCATTCAGTTACACCTACCACACTCAGTTAGACTCAGTTTGACTGACGATTGACAGTTACTTGAGCATTGATGACTCCATTGATGATGAGATAGACTGCTAGTTGTGCTCCGATGACACTCCAGTGATCCTTTGATCACTCCATGAAGGCTAATTCGAATTGCCACCTTAGGCATTCGAATCCTCATGCATCGTACTATTTATTTGTCCATATTGTGATTAATTAATTAGTGTGTGTGAAGTATTTTTGCTTCTATCTGAGTTCTACTGTATTATTATTCTGTTGCTCATTATACTGCATTGACCACTCTTCTTCTATTTTCCTGCTTAATTATAATTACTCTTGTGAGGTATACATCATCTCTTAGATCTGCTGTGAGGATTTTCACACCCATACAGTTTAAACACTATCACTGAGTTGGACATCATAAGTTAACTTGTTTGGATCTTCACCCATGCAGAGTTTTTGGGAATACCAATCACCAATCTGAAAGGTTCCAGAAGAGCAAGAAGTTTCAACAGAAACATATACATTTTGAATGGTTAGGGATTGGCATTGGATTTTGGAATCCAATTTATTAATGAGATCTTATCGATGAGCTCATACATAGTTTCCACCATGTTTACAAGGAGAATTTTGTAGAGTGGATGGTTCTCAATGTTTTGGATTTGTTGATTTTAGGGAAATATCGGGACCCATTTGAGGTTGTCTTTTGAATTGAAGATAGATTATTTATACTCAACCCAAATATAATGTGATTACCCCTTTCTAATTTCAATGGTGGTACATTTGATGATTTGAGGATAGAGTTATTGGAACTAGACTTCTCACCTTTTAGTTGATATGGGAAACATAGTGATGATTATTAGAATTTAGGTTTAGAAGTCTACCTTAATGGATTGCAGTTTATTTAGGATGATGACTAATTATGGATTCAAGAAGAATTTGGTTTGTGGTCCTATTAGCAGAAGACAACAACTTCTAGCTAAATTATGAAATGTTCCAAGGGAACCACTCAGCTAGAACTAGAGTCAGAGACAAGTTCCATAGGAACCACTAATCCATAATCAAATTCGAAGCCAAGTTCCAGAGAGAATCAATGAGCCAAAACCAGAGTTACAACCAAGTTCTAGAAAGAACAATTGAACCAGAACCATTTAGTAGAATATTTACAGCCATTCAAAACCACCATAGCTTTTGATTGCTATCACTTTCTGATCATCTTAAAACCACCCATGTAGTAGAATATATCAGATTCTACTAGTTTTGGTTTGTGACCCCAAAACCCACAGATTCAAAGAGCACCTTCAATTAACATAAAATATCACCATCTAGCTAGATCACTTGATGAATGATCAAATTCTCAAATAAGAAATGTTCATCCATTGGTATTTGTTCACTTCCATTTTTTATCTCTCTGCATTTTGCTTGGCACATTGAGGATTATTAGGAATTTTCATTAATAACAATTTTTTAGGCATATATTCATAAAAAATCATGAGGTTTTAGACCACGAGCTTCTAATTGAATACTAGAATATATTATCAACTTTTTTCACTCGTTAATATGCTTTGTAAGTCGTCCCATAGTATTTGTTGATCCATAGTTTATATTAGCCCATAGTATTAACCCATAGTATTGGAAGCATATGCTTTGTAAGTCGTCCCATAGTATTATATGTCTCATGGTTTTGACTCATAGTATTGGTGCCTAGACTTAACCCATGGTTTGTATTGACACATAGTATTGACCCATGGTATTGGCGCCTAGACTTAGTATATAAGTGTGTGTTGAGGCCTATGAAGGCATCATGAAGTTAATTGTATTGAGCTTTCTCAAAGGAGGTTGCCCCCTCGAAGTGGCCCGTGATCAATATAAAAGTGATTCTGAGTTCTATTATTTCTGATATCTTGTGTATTTGCATTAATTAATTATTGCAAGTTCTTCACATCTGGTATCAGAGCGCTTTCTTGGGCTCATTGGGTGGAATTTCTGCCAAATTTTTTTTCGCATCTGTTGTAGCTTCGGATTTGGGAATAATCCCTATCTGCTTAACTATGGGAAGTACTTGGGCATAAGCCCTAAAACTCATTGTGAGGAGTACCATAGGAACCCCAAAGTAGCTGGCCCATTGAGAGGACCTGCCAACGAAAAGGGCAACGACCCCTACCTGATTGACTAGTTCCCACCCGTGAGATAAACCAAGAGTTGTCGTTTGTGGCAAAGTGGTTATCAGTTTTACCTGAGCCGTGGAGTGAGGGGTACTGCCCCAATACGCAAGCCGTCAGATAGCATTGGTGGCCGAGTGAAACACCTGAACTGTTAGGAAGCCGTACATACCTGGGGTCCATATCTATTTTCAGTTGAACTGTTGCCGATCACTTCCGCTCCAGATCCAACCATTTCAGATCTATTCTGAAAGTCGTTCCATATCCAGTCGCCGTTTCAGATCTAGCCATTTTCGATTCCTTCCACACCGTTGCAGATCCATCTGTTGCGGATCCCTTCCGTGCCGCTGTTGATGATCCATTTCTGAAAATAAATAAATAAATAAAAATAAATTTCTATTTTTCGGCCATATCTCCCTTGTTTCAACTTTGTTTTCCCTGAAAATTCACTGACATCCCTGTAATCCCATTCTGCATATTTCATTCCTGAAGACCCTATCCCAAATTCCACTTCCCAAGACCAGAAATCCCACATTTGTCTATTTTTAGGGTTTGCCATAACTTCTTCAATTTTCACCTGATTGCCTTATTTTACCATAGAGTTCCCGCTTTTGAAATCCCCATTTTTTGCTTCTCTGTCCCTCAGAAAGTGTCGAAAACCTAGTCAAACCCCAATTACCCCTCCGAGTTTTTCCCAAATCCAAATTTCCCCTTACTAAATAAGATTGTGTTTGTGTTTTTCTATCCATTCCCCCCTCCCCTTTACAAAAAAAAAAAATTACTGGTTATGGTTGTCACTCGCACAGGAGCAAACACCATGGAGGAAGCACTTGCAGCCATCCAAACCAAACTCCAAGATCTAGATGAAAAATTTATCAGCCTCCATCTTCAGCATTCAACCATGAACAATAACCGACAGCCACAATCTTTTGCAGCCACCGGGTTCTCTTCTCCAGCAATTTTCATGGGCCGAAGCTTGATTTTCCTCGCTTCAATGGTACTGATCCGACTGGATGGATATACCGAGCAGAACAATATTTCAGTCTGCATAATACTTTTGATGTTCAGAAAGTTCCACTTGCATCCTTTCATTTGGAATAGGAAGCCCTTCAATGGTACCGTTGGTACATCAAAGCTCATCCCAAGCCAAACTGGATAGATTTTTTCCAACTCCTTTTGCCACGATTTGGTCCTAGTGATTTTGACGACTTCACAGGAGCACTCACTAAACTTCACCAAACTGGCATAGTGAGAGAGTGTCAGACAAAATTTAAGAAACTAGCCAATCACACAGAAGGATTGTCTGATGAATTCTACAGGAGTTGTTTTATCAGTGGTCTCAAGGATGAAATCCGCTCAGAGGTCAAAATGTTTTGTCCCAACACAATGATGGAAGTCCTAGGGTTGGCTAAGCTGGCCCAGGACAAGATCGCATCTCAACAACGCTCCAAACCCACCTTTGTTCCTTTCATAAATATGGGTTCCCAACGGCCTCCCATCATGCCTGCTCCTCAACCAACTCCTATCAAGCAATTGTATGAAACAGAGATGCAGGCACGCCGAGAAAAAGGGCTTTGTTATAATTGTGATGAGAAATTCACTCGGGGACATAGATGTGTTCAACAAAAGCTCTATCTCTTGGATGTGGATTCTCCACCTGCCTCAGAACTTGATGAAGAAGCTCTAGATACAGTAGATGATCAGGTCGACATTCAATACTCGCCTGTTGACACCCCATATCAGGACGACCCACCCGAGATCTCTCTCCATGCTGTAACCGGCGTCACCACCCCACAAACAATGCGAGTCAGGGGATACTTCAAGAAGCACCTTTTTACCATACTCATTGATTCTAGTAGCACTCATAACTTCATTGATCCTCAGATTGCCAAACAAGCTGATTGTTTTGTCCATCCTTGCTCCAACTTTGAAGTCATGGTTGCCAATGTGGGCACCTTACCTTGCAAGGGGAAGTGTCATAATGTGCATATCTCTATGGAAGATTATAACCTTTACTCTCACATGTTTGCCTTGTCCTTAGGCGAATGTGATGTGGTTTTGGGTGTTCAATGGTTACGCATACTTGCCCCATCTTATGGGATTTTGCTGAACTTTGGATGCAGTTTTCAGTCAATGGGGCACAACACAAATTTATGGGATTACAACTAGGGTCTCTTTGCATCATCAGTTCACATCGCCTGGAAAAAATACTTAAGAAGAATTCACATGGTGTCATTGCTGAGCTCCATTCCATTCAGATGCACCCATCAACAGTCTCCACTACTTCCTTGGATAGATATGCAGGTGTCTTTGCTAAACCAATGAGCTTGTTTCCTTCAAGAGACCTTTCCGGTAAGAATTTAGCCGCATCTACCTCTTAGCAGGAAATGATGACTATTCTGCATATAGTACAGAAGTGGAAACCATCCCTATTGGGGAATTATTTTTACATCAAGACTGATCTCCAAAGTCTGGAAACTATCCTGGAACAACGAGTCTCCTCCCCAACACACCTGAAATGGGTTATCCAACTCATAGGTTATGACTATGCGACCACTTACCAGAAGGGTAAGGACAATATGGTGGAAGATGCTCCTCCTCGCACATTTGATGACCCAGTTTCTCTTACAGCTATTTCTCTGCTTGTTCCAAATTGGTTGCAATCTGCTCAATGGGGCTATCTCTTCTATGAACTCCGTGCTTCTTCATCAGTAGGGCACTCTGGGTTCCTCAAAACGTATGACCAGGAACAATGTAACTTCTTTTGGCAGGGACTCAAAAGGACAATTCAACGGATGGTGGTTGACTATGATACTTTCCAGGTCAACAAGGGTGAAACGACCTTCCTTTCGGGACTGCTCGAACCCTTGACCATCCCTCCACAGATTTGGACAACTATTTCTATGGATTTCGTAGAAGCGCTCCAGTGGTATAGTAACACATCTCAAAGGACACCATATGAAGCAGTCTCTGGACAGGCACGACCAGTTCTTCTTCCATACACCTTCAGTAGCTCCCCAGTTCAGGAAATTGACTCAATTCTTCGAAACCGTGATCAGCTTCTTCTCATTCTGCAGGACAATTTTCACATGGGAAGAATTCGACTGAAACAACAAGCCGATCAGCACCATTCTGTGTGCACTTTTCACATCGCTGATATGGTTCTTCTTCGTCTACAACCTTCCATGCAATCCTCCTTCAAACTCCAAAGGCGCTAGTGGCTCGGAATGCAACACGAGGATGCTACAGGGGACCCACTCCTTCAGATTCTGCATCAATTTCCACATCTAAAGCTTTGAGGACAAATCTTTTTATAAGGGAGAGGGGATGTTAGGAACCCATGTCTTTACTTTGTTAGTATATTGTTGTTGGACGCATATGCTTTGTAAGTCGTGCCGTAGTATTTGTTGATCCATAGTTTATATTAGCCCATAGTATTGACCCATAGTATTGGACGCATATGCTTTGTAAGTCGTCCCATAGTATTATATGTCCCATGGTTTTGACTCATAGTATTGGCGCCTAGACTTAGCCCATGGTTTGTATTGACACATAGTATTGACCCATAGTATTGGCGCCTAGACTTAGTATATAAGTGTGTGTTGAGGCCTATGAAGGCACCGTGAAGTTAATTGTATTGAGCTTGCTCAAAGGAGGTTTCCCCCTCGAAGTGGCCCGTGATCAATATAAAAGTGATTCTGAGTTCTATTATTTCTGATATCTTGTGTATTTGCATTAATTAATTATTGCAAGTTCTTCACAGGATTGTTAGACACACTCTTAAACTAAGTCCAAAATATCACCTTAACAAACATCTAATTATGATATGAGTGTAAGGTGGTTATGAAAGATGTAATATAAATGTACTTTCTGTAGATATGAATAAATGAACTTATGCATTTTCTACCATATCATTAATTTTTTTTTATTTTCTTGATTTATAAAATGTGATTCTACCATAATTTAGCTTGGCATGATGCATCTGAATGCAAATATCGGAAGACATTCTTGAGGCAGATGTCTACATCCAACTCAGGGTGTCATGTCCCCTCCCATCGATCCAATGCAAGGAAGGGAACATGACTACAGATCTTGGGCTTTTCATAAACTCAGCCTAATTCATTAGATTCATACGAATAAAAGAAATGTGTCATAACCCGGAATTTCTGAAAAATTTAAAATTTTTAATATAACAATAAATGTTAATTAATTGCATTCCTGGTCCTGTTTAATTTCAGTAACTAATCATAATCTTGTTTAAAAGATTCTGTCTTACTACAATTGAGATTTTTGTGATTTTAAATGTTGACTGTTTTGTTTCAAACTGCAAAGGGAGAGCTAGCCATAGCTCACTGGCTTACTTAGCTCATGAGCTAATGCATAATTTGTCTTTTGTTCGTAGGTTCACCGGTGTAGTATGGATCACTGTAATTTAATTTTCTTTTGTAAGTATCAAACTTCTTTTCCCTGCACTGTATAAACTTAAAGAAGATCTATTTACTATTACTGGTTGTCGTGTAAGACAGTAAAGTTCTTTTCATGAAAATTTATACTTGCAATTAGATTGATAGTCTGCCTCGACATGATATCTCTTATCCTGGATAGTATCATCAGGTTTTGCGATCAATTATAATGTTACCATCATATCCATTGCGATATGATCATGACTCTATGTTAATACTGTAGCTATCACTGTAACAAATTGTTTGTATCATGTTTATTGTCTGCATATAGTGAAGTTTGCGTCATGTGATATATTGTCAACTATTACCGGTGATTACTGCTGTGTTCACGTGTTATTAGCATGAGTTGGAGTTATGACGCCTCTAGCAATGTTCCATTATATTCATCTATGTTTCAAGGTCCAACGTCCACTTAGTATTATTGTTTAACTTATGTCATCGAACTCTGTCTTGGTTTTAATCTATGTTCATGGTATGGACCTGTAGATGAGTTGATATTTAGACATCATGATAATAAATATTGTTATTCTCATTGTTGATTGTTTACCATAGTATTGGGAGATTTATGGTAATTAGAACTTATATAAAAATATTGTATCCAATCATATGGTTATGGTAACATTTCAATGTCTTAAGTGATATGGAGTTTTCATTTGAAAGTTGACTACATCATTGTTTAAATGATTGTAGGTAGAAATATAATGTGCTCTTGACATTATTCGATGGCTTGGTTTCAATATATATATAATACAATGATTGTCAATCACAGGGCTTCTCCATACGTTGAACAAGGTTTATATCCATGCAAATGATTGGAATCGGTGATCAATTAATCGAGCTGCCACTGAACTATAGAGACTCGACCCATATGAACTTGATAAATTAACTGGCTACGTGTTTGATTCTCCTCCTTGCGTTGGATGATATATAAGCCAATATTGAAACCCTACCTGGTCATTGTCTTTGCCTTCGGGCTCGGGTTGTAAGGGAGAAACCCTCCATGTCTGAACTCGAAGTTGGGCACTGTAGAATGCTATTGCTTAGGTTCTGGTCACGTTGTTTAGTTCACTGGTAGTTTAAAAGTCTGGGGCTCTGCTATTGGCGTTTGAAACAGTTTCATTTGTGTCATGGTTTCGTTGTCATCACTAATTTTGAACCAACTGCTACTTACAGCTTCCCACTGTCGCTGGTGTGAGTTTGAGGCAGGGTTTCGCTGTTGTTTTTATCCATGAGGTGGTTGTGTATTTGGGTTTGGGAGTGTGCTTCTCGACTGGTTCATTCACAGCTTAAGGGTTTTGTTTAAATTGTTGCCTGTCGTGGCTGTCAATAGAGAGGTACAGGAAACTTCTCTTACTCAACCAATTGAAGAATGTGATGGGGTTTCACTACTTGGTTCCCCCTTGTAGCTACCAGGTTGTCCACGGGTTGCATTCCTCCAATGGCTCAGGTAAGATAATATCCATATCTTCACAGTTTTGGTTTTGCAAAAGATTGTTTCGATTTACAATAGTATTAACAACTCTCGACACTCTGTAATGTGTAGGTCACGCTGTTCTGAAGGTGCACATGGCTTCATCTCCAGCGCTGGCTCCTCCGGGTAAGCCGGGTTATCCACGGCTGTCTCTCCTTTTGTTGGTTTTGTTGTGTTAGGGTCAAGTCTGGAAGGAAACTCCTGTGTAATGAGTTGTTGTTACTCTTGTGACATGAATACAGTCACATGTATAAATGGTTTTGTTTACAATAGAAAAGGGTTTGATACCCCGGCATGTTTATGAAGAACCATCTACGGCTCAGACTGTATGAGGCCAAGGTTGTTATTGTCATTGAAATTTCTATGTGTTGGGTTTTATCCACGCTGTATAAGTTAATAGTTACTGTAATGTTGGGCCTGTCATGTGGCCGTGTATCATTCTGCGTTTTATTTAAATGAATAGAGTGTCTAAATTATAGGGATTGTTTCGATTTCTCAGATACTTGCAAGGATGATAACTCTGCTCCATGTATTTGTCTCTCTGCGTTTTCTTGGATTATGAGTGTTTAATAAATGAATGTTGATGTTTATTATCATTACTGTAATGGTTAATTAATAAGGTTAACCCTGGCGAGTTGGGGTTCTGTTCCTGGTTTAAAACATATATATGAAATGTTTGGGTTAGGTGGTGACTGGAAACGAGTTGTGAAATTTTGATGTTTTTGTTTTAAGAATTAACTGTAACTGTGGATACCTGGACTATGTACGCGATATCCTGTAGGTTAAGTCTGTTATATGAGGCATTTCCTTTCTTTTGTTTTTAACCTGTCGACTGAAGGTGATATGGCTACGGCCGTGTTAGGTTTGCTATCCACTTCCAATGAGAAATATTGATAATGAAATAAGTCTTATTACAATAACTATGAGGGTTGTAACAGCCAACAATGGCTAAGCTCGTTGATGGCTTCCCTGCGTTTAAAAATGTGTGACTATAGATAAAACAACCTACGACAGAGCTGTGTATTTTATGTAATACAAGCTCGATAATGAACAATAAATTCTATGCTTCTGATTTGAATAAAGAAACAGTGAAATCTCTAAGTATTAAGAATTGGCTTCGAGCCAGTCAAGATGTTTGTCTTGTTTTAAAATAACTCGGTTAATCTGTGTTGTGACCACATGGCTATAAATACTATAGTATTAGGTTTAAAAGACAAAAACAACCTACAGTTTATGTGTTTGCATTTTGACTATGATTTTTATTTAATAAGATTGTATGGGAAGTTTTTAAACAATGAAACATTGTTGCAACTACATCTTTTGGATAATCGATAACTGTCAATGATATTCTGAGTATAAATAATTAGAATGACATGAGTTTTGTTCTCCTTAGCTCGATACAGAGACTAACCTGTATCTATAGTTGACAGAAAATAAGAAAACATATATATACTGGTATATTGCTCTAATAGAAACTATTCCTGTACATTTCTCTATTGGGAAATATTTCACAGTAAATCTAAGATTTATCTATGTGTCTGTTCCTATGATTGTTTTAATGAGTGTATTTTCTAAAAGGACTACTGTTTAATATTCTGTCTATTATTTAACTATAAACAGAAATTCTAGAAATAAATAACCATGATATTTGATTACTGTAATAATAACAAATATATTCTGCATAGAATAATTACTCTATTTAAGTGATAATAGGAAAAATTCTAAGGCATATGAATTCTGCAAATTCTACTAAAAAAAACAATACAGAAATCCTACTTTACTGAAAATAAATACAGTTCAAAACACAGTTGAGATAGTCCATTCTACATTTAAATTTATTAGATAAACAACAGGAAGAGTGGCAGAACCTGTATCTCTGGTAGACAATAACAGCAATGGGAGGCTGTTCCTCCCTACCAATTCCTGGAGAGTGCCCAGACATAACTTCTCAGGACCCCCGAGCTTGCTCTGGTCTAACTGGCTGGAACTAGGTACAGCCAACAATTCCCTCAGCCAAAACAGCTATACTGGAACCAAGTTACAGCAACTTCCTGACTCAAAACACTTCCTCACTGTTTTCCCACTTCCTCAATGGGACTCTTGAATAGCATTCACCTGAATGTATTCTCCCTCTAGAACAATTGCTGAACCCCCAGCTCAGTTCATTGAGTAGTATTTAAAAGATTGCCTAGGTCTGAGTTGGGTTAACTGTCATTAATGAGCCACCTGCTCAGATTCCACTTTCTTGGGGAATCATGACCCCAAAATATAGGGAAGTTGCCACCTGCAACTCAGGAAGTGTTTGAGGATGCTGCCACTTGTCTTTTGTCCTTCCACCTAATTCCATCCACCAGTTAGACCAGTAACCTCTTTTAACAGCTCTCCCATGCTGTTGTCTCCATAATTTATTTATTAATAATAATTATTCAGAATTTACATTCCATTTCTGGAGACTTTGCTGAGTCATCCATTCCTACTTAGCAT
This sequence comes from Larix kaempferi, assembly GCA_027924585.1. Lineage (NCBI taxonomy): Eukaryota > Viridiplantae > Streptophyta > Pinopsida > Pinales > Pinaceae > Larix > Larix kaempferi. The sequence continues at coordinate 1,036,057 of BSBM01000706.1, forward strand.
TAAATTTAACATAATGTCTCAGGAATATTAATAAAATAATTACATTATTTTAATAAAATTGGGGTATGTGACATATACACCCCCTTAAAATGTAACATCGTCCTCGATGTTACTTATTCTTCTTCTTCAGCCACCTGCTGGAATAGATGGGGATATGCTTCCCGCATCTTACTTTCCAGCTCCCAGGTGGCTTCTTCAGGACTAAGGTGCTTCCATTGCACCTTCACTTTCCAATTATGCGGTTCCGTAGAGTAATTTCCCTCCTCCCGAGGATACAATCCGGTTCCACCAGAACTTCCCCTTCCGGTTCTACCTGTACAATGTTCCAATCAATAACATGAGTAGCATCATGAACATACTTTTTCAAAACAGAGATATGAAAAACATTGTGTACTTTTAAATTTGGTGGTAATGCTAACTGATAAGCAACTTGACCGATTCTAGATAAAATTTCAAATGGACCACAGTAACGGGGTGCTAATTTTGCACAACTTCCTAATCTTAGGGAGCTCTTCTTTGGCCTCACCTTGATGAACACATGTTCACCTACCTGGAACTCCTTAGGAGTTCTCTTCAAATCTGCTTGACTCTTTTGCCGATCCTGGGAAATCTTCAAGTTCTCCTGCACTTGTTTCACAATCTGTTCCATTTCTTTCAATAAATCAGGTCCTAACACTAATCTATCTACTGGATTACTCCAAGAGATAGGAGTGTTGCATTTTCGTCCATACAAAATCTCAAAAGGACTAAACTTAGCTGATGATTGATAGCTGTTATTGTATGCAAATTCGGCTAAGTGTAAATAATCCTCCCACTTACCTGGTTGATCTTTAACATACATCCTTAACAGATCTTCTAATACTTGATTAACTCTTTCAGTTTGTCCGTCCGTCTGAGGATGGAAAGAGGTGCTGAAATTTAAAGTGGTGTTTAATCCTTTGAACAAGGATCTCCAAAAATTTCCTGTGAATTTAGGATCCCTGTCTGATATAATAACTTTTGGAATACCGTGTAACCGAAAAATCTGTTTTAAAAAGATATCTGCTATGTTTGCAACCTTGTATGTGGTTTTAACAGGAATAAAGTGTGCTGATTTATTTAATTTGTCTAGCACTACCATAATTGAATCATTCTGATGTTGATTTTTGGGTAAACCCGTAACGAAATCCAGGCTGATTATTTCCCATTTCCAGCTAGGAATAGGTAAAGGTTGCAGCAATCCAGCTAGATATTGGTGTTCTGTTTTTACTTGTTGGCAGTCCAAACACCTAGCTAAATACTCAGCTGTTTCAGATTTCATGTTAGGCCAAAAATATTCTTTTCTCAACATGGTGACGGTCTTTTGATAGCCTGGATGCCCAGAGTAAGGGGTTTTATGAATTTCGTCTAAAATTAACAGCTTAACTTTAGGTGCATTAGGAATATACAGCCTGTCTTTAAACAATAAAAATCCGTTTTCATTTAAACTATACCCTTTTATCAAACTTTCTGTGGGTTGTTCTTTGGCTGCAGTTTGTAAATGCTGATAATTTTCATCTAATTTTATCCCTTCAGCCAGCTGTTCATTTATGTCAGAGGTATAAGTGCTGCTAGCTGATATAAAATTTAGTTTTGCATTTCTTCTCAAGGCATCAGCCAACTTATTTTCCTTCCCTTTTATGTGTTGGATTTCAAAATCGTATTCACTTAGGAATGCCAGCCACCTGGCTTGTCTTGCATTTAAATTTGGCTGATCTAAAAGGTATTTCAGACCTTTATTATCTGTTAGTAAAGTGAATTTTCTGCCTATTAGGTGGTGTCGCCACATCTTTAAAGCATGAATTACAGCAGCTAATTCTAGGTCATAAGTGGCATAATTCTTTTCATGGATTTTCAGCTTCCTAGATTCGTAAGCAATGACATGTCCTTCTTGAGTCAGCACTCCGCCTAAACCATCATTACAAGCGTCGGTGCAAACTACGAAATCTTTATTTGGGTCCGCTATTCTAAGAATAGGTGCAGTTGTCAATAAGGTCTTAAGTTTCTTGAAACTTTCTTCACACTTCGCATTCCAATCAAACTTCTTGCCTTTCTTTTGCAAGGAAGTGATTGGGTTGGCTATTTTTGAAAAGCCTTCAATAAACCTCCGGTAGTAACCGGTAATCCCCATGAAATATCTAACGTCCGTCACATCTTTAGGTACTGGCCATTCTTCAATCGCCCGAATCTTTTCGGGATCCACTGAAATCCCTTCCTTAGTGACTAAATGTCCTAAGTACTGGATTTCGTCTTTGAAGAAGTCACACTTACTGAATTTCGCAAAGAGCTGTTGTTCTCTTAGTTCTTGTAAGACTATACGTAAGTGTTCTTTATGCTCCTCCTCACTCTTAGAATATACTAAAATGTCGTCGATGAATACAACAACAAATTTATCTAAGTACTTATGCATTATGTTGTTCATTAAGCACATAAAAACAGCTGGGGCATTAGTAAGCCCAAATGGAATTACGACAAATTCGTAATGTCCGTACCTTGTTCTAAAGGCTGTTTTGAAAATGTCTTCTTCTTTAATTCTTACCTGATGATAACCCGATCTCAGATCGATCTTGGAGAATACCGTAGCCCCACGTAGCTGATCAAACAGATCATCAATACGAGGTAACGGATACCTGTTTTTAATCGTCATCTTGTTTAGTTGACGATAATCTATGCAAAGTCGCATAGTTCCGTCCTTCTTTTTAACGAAAATCACTGGTGCTCCCCAAGGGGATACACTGGGTCGAATATAGTTCTTGTCTATTAACTCCTTTAACTGAGTTTTCAACTCGTTAAGCTCCAAGATATTCATACGATACGGGGCTTTTGAACTGGGAACAGCACCTGGTACCAGCTCAATTGTAAAGTCTAGCTCCCTCTTGGGAGGTAATTCTGGGATTTCCTCAGGAAAAACGTCAATAAATTCATTGACTACAGGGATGTTCTCTACTGTTTTCTGGTTGCTTTCAGACTTATCTGTCTCATCTGTAATAGTTACAGCATAGGTTTTGCACCCTTTTCTGACTGCCCTTTTAAGTTGTAAGGCAGAAATCTGCCTCACTACTGTTTTCCTAGGGATACCCCTGACAGTTACAGGATGTCCACTACTGTTTACACACCTAAAAGTTTTGTCAAAACAGTTTAAAACGACCCTATGTTGTTCCAACCAGTCCATTCCGATAAGTATGTCATAAGAGCCAAGTGGTAAGATGTTCAGTTTAACTGTAGTTCTAAAATCATTCATGTTTAAGATGCATTCTTTTACATAACAGTTTACTTTCCTCTTTGCCCCAGTAGCTAATTGTACAGACCAAGAATTATCAAATCTTTCAACAGTCAGTTTACATTTTTCTACCAGCTGAGGTGAAATATAACTAAGACTAGCACCTGGATCTATTAAAATAGTAACAGGGGTTTTGTTAATCATACCTCCTAGATCCACCATGGAAGTTTGATAGTCAGCCTGGCGGTTTTCCAACACTGCATTGATTCGGGGCATAGTTCCTGCAAAATCCCCAACTGTCATTTCATCTTGAACAGTATGAATATTGCTGATTTGTTTCTTTCTGTTTGGGAAGACTGAAGCATAATGTGGCCCGTTACACTCCCAGCACTTGACAGGTTCTTTTCGCTCAAAGTTTTTAGTGTAGTTTCCATGGTTATTAGGAGTCTCCTTGCTGTTTTTGTAATTGTTGGAATGACTGACTGCTCCGTTTTTGTTTCCCTGGAAGCTTTTACCATTGAAGTGGTTTCCGTTTTTGCCATTCTTGAAACTTTAATGAGAGGCAAAATCCTTTTTCCTGTACTCCATCTGATTGCAATTCTTTTTGGCTTTCCAGTTGGCTATCCCCTCTTTCTTTTTATTCTGTTCATAACAGAAATTGGCTTTGCGCATAGCTTCTTCCAGTGTTTTGGGGTTGTCATATTCAATTCTGTCCTTGATATGATAGGGCAGACAACTAAGAAACCGCTGTATTTTTGGTTTCTCTTCAACAAAATACGGTACATACCGCAACAGACTTAAGAATTTACCATTTAAATCCTTCATCGTCATAGATCCGAGCTTTAGTTCATAAAATTCCTTGGCCCTCTCTTCATAATACTGTTCGGACAGGAATTTCTTCTTGAAGTATCTTTTAAAAGTACTCCAATTAACTTCTCTCTCTTTAATCCCTTTGACCCTTTTTAGATCTTGCCACCATATGTCCGCCTTTCCCGAGAGGTTATAGATGGCCATTCGTGCCTTCAGCTGATTTGAGTAGTTATAGATCTGAAAATATTTTCTCATCCCGGATAACCAGGATTCCGCCTCTTCTCGAGTTTCAGATTCTCCATTGAAAGTTGGGGGCTTTATCTTCTTAAACTCCCCGGAAATCTCTTCATAAGGCCTGTACTTTTTCCTTCGGTTATGCAGCTCAGTTTCACTGCTGTCACTGCTAGTGTGATAACTGGGTTGTCCCTTTCTTTCTTCAGATGATGAACTGCTGTCGGATTTAGCTGGCTTTGTCCTTTTTGACCCTTTTTGATGACTAACTTCTTCTGAGTCAACTCGTTTGCTCCTTCCTTCGGTCTGAAATTTTTCTATCAATAGCTGATTTAACTGCTCCTGAGTCTTTAGAATCCTTTCATTATCCTTCTTGACTGTTTCCATCTCTGTCTTTAGTCCTCTTATGGTCTGCATCAGCTCAGTGGTGTGAGCCATTACTTCTTCTGTCTCAGGTTCTTTTGACATCTATCTTGTCACTGCATTTGGAGATTCCTCCTCAGTGTATTCTCCCAGTTTTTCCATACCTGTCTGAAAAATTCAGAAAAAGGAAATTTTTTGTTCTGTTCATGAAACCGAAATATATGTTAGTACTTTATATATTTAAAAATTTTCTTTTATGGTCACTGTTTTGCGGAAGTTAGTGGAGTCACATCCAAGCCTAGTGTCTGAACCTGGCTCTGATACCACATGTCATAACCCGAAATTTCTGAAAAATTTAAAATTTTTAATATAACAATAAATGTTAATTAATTGCATTCCTGGTCCTGTTTAATTTCAGTAACTAATCATAATCTTGTTTAAAATATTCTGTCTTACTACAATTGAGATTTTTGTGATTTTAAATGTTGACTGTTTTGTTTCAAACTGCAAAGGGAGAGCTAGCCATAGCTGACTGGCTTACTTAGCTTATGAGCTAATGCATAATTTGTCTTTTGTTCGCAGGTTCACCGGTGTAGTATGGATCACTGTAATTTAATTTTCTTTTGTAAGTATCAAACTTCTTTTCCCTGCACTGTATAAACTTAAAGAAGATCTATTTACTATTACTGGTTGTCGTGTAAGACAGTAAAGTTCTTTTCATGAAAATTTATACTTGCAATTAGATTGATAGTCTGCCTCGACATGATATCTCTTATCCTGGATAGTATCATCAGGTTTTGCGATCAATTATAATGTTACCGTCATATCCATTGCGATATGATCATGACTCTATGTTAATACTGTAGCTATCACTGTAACAAATTGTTTGTATCATGTTTATTGTCTGCATATAGTGACGTTTGCGTCATGTGATATATTGTCAACTATTACCGGTGATTACTGCTGTGTTCACGTGTTATTAGCATGAGTTGGAGTTATGACGCCTCTAGCGATGTTCCATTATATTCATCTATGTTTCAAGGTCCAACGTCCACTTAGTATTATTGTTTAACTTATGTCATCGAACTCTGTCTTGGTTTTAATCTATGTTCATGGTATGGACCTGTAGATGAGTTGATATTTAGACATCATGATAATAAATATTGTTGTTCTCATTGTTGATTGTTTACCATAGTATTGGGAGATTTATGGTAATTAGAGCTTATATAAAAATATTGTATCCAATCATATGGTTATGGTAACATTTCAATGTCTTAAGTGATATGGAGTTTTCATTTGAAAGTTGACTACATCATTGTTTAAATGATTGTAGGTAGAAATATAATGTGCTCTTGACATTATTCGATGGCTTGGTTTCAATATATATATAATACAATGATTTTCAATCAGAGGGCTTCTCCATACGTTGAACAAGGTTTATATCCATGCAAATGATTGGAATCAGTGATCAATTAATCGAGCTGCCACTGAACTATAGAGACTCGACCCATATGAACTTGATAAATTAACTGGCTACGTGTTTGATTCTACTCCTTGCGTTGGATGATATATAAGCCAATATTGAAACCCTACCTGGTCATTGTCTTTGCCTTCGGGCTCGGGTTGTAAGGGAGAAACCCTCCATGTCTGAACTCGAAGTTGGGAACTGTAGAATGCTATTGCTTAGGTTCTGGTCATGTTGTTTAGTTCACTGGTAGTTTAAAAGTCTGGGGCTCTGCTATTGGCGTCTGAAACAGTTTCATTTGTGTCATGGTTTCGTTGTCATCACTAATTTTGAACCAACTGCTACTTACAGCTTCCCACTGTCGCTGGTGTGAGTTTGAGGCAGGGTTTCGCTGTTGTTTTTATCCATGAGGTGGTTGTGTATTTGGGTTTGGGAGTGTGCTTCTCGACTGGTTCATTCACAGCTTAAGGGTTTTGTTTAAATTGTTGCCTGTCGTGGCTGTCAATAGAGAGGTACAGGAAACTTCTCTTACTCAACCAATTGAAGAATGTGATGGGGTTTCACTACTTGGTTCCCCCTTGTAGCTACCAGGTTGTCCACGGGTTGCATTCCTCCAATGGCTCAGGTAAGATAATATCCATATCTTCACAGTTTTGGTTTTGCAAAAGATTGTTTCGATTTACAATAGTATTAACAAATCTCGGCACTCTGTAATGTGTAGGTCACGCTGTTCTGAAGGTGCACAGGGCTTCATCTCCAGCGCTGGCTCCTTCGGGTAAGCCTGGTTATCCACGGCTGTCTCTCCTTTTGTTGGTTTTGTTGTGTTAGGGTCAAGTCTGGAAGGAAACTCCTGTGTAATGAGTTGTTGTTACTCTTGTGACATGAATACAGTCACATGTATAAATGGTTTTGTTTACAATAGAAAAGGGTTTGATACCCCGGCATGTTTATGAAGAACCATCTACGGCTCAGACTGTATGAGGCCAAGGTTGTTATTGTCATTGAAATTTCTATGTGTTGGGTTTTATCCACGCTGTATAAGTTAATAGTTACTGTAATGTTGGGCCTGTCATGTGGCCGTGTATCATTCTGCGTTTTATTTAAATGAATAGAGTGTCTAAATTATAGGGATTGTTTCGAGTTCTCAGATACTTGCAAGGATGATAACTCTGCTCCATGTATTTGTCTCTCTGCGTTTTCTTGGATTATGAGTGTTTAATAAATGAATGTTGATGTTTATTATCATTACTGTAATGGTTAATTAATAAGGTTAACCCTGGCGAGTTGGGGTTCTGTTCCTGGTTTAAAACATATATATGAAAATGTTTGGGTTAGGTGGTGACTGGAAACGAGTTGTGAAATTTTGATGTTTTTGTTTTAAGAATTAACTGTAACTGTGGATACCTGGACTATGTACGCGATATCCTGTAGGTTAAGTCTGTTATATGAGGCATTTCCTTTCTTTTGTTTTTAACCTGTCGACTGAAGGTGATATGGCTACGGCCGTGTTAGGTTTGCTATCCACTTCCAATGAGAAATACTGATAATGAAATAAGTCTTATTACAATAACTATGAGGGTTGTAACAGCCAACAATGGCTAAGCTCGTTGATGGCTTCCCTGCGTTTAAAAATGTGTGACTATAGATAAAACAACCTACGACAGAGCTGTGTATTTTATGTAATACAAGCTCGATAATGAACAGTAAATTCTATGCTTCTGATTTGAATAAAGAAACAGTGAAATCTCTAAGTATTAAGACTTGGCTTCGAGCCAGTCAAGATGTTTGTCTTGTTTTAAAATAACTCGGTTAATCTGTGTTGTGACCACATGGCTATAAATACTATAGTATTAGGTTTAAAAGACAAAAACAACCTACAGTTTATGTGTTTGCATTTTGACTATGATTTTTATTTAATAAGATTGTATGGGAAGTTTTTAAACAATGAAACATTGTTGCAACTACATCTTTTGGATAATCGATAACTGTCAATGATATTCTGAGTATAAATAATTAGAATGACATGAGTTTTGTTCTCCTTAGCTCCATACAGAGACTAACCTGTATCTATAGTTGACAGAAAATAAGAAAACATATATATACTGGTATATTGCTCTAATAGAAACTATTCCTGTACATTTCTCTATTGGGAAATATTTCACAGTAAATCTAAGATTTATCTATGTGTCTGTTCTTATGATTGTTTTAATGAGTGTATTTTCTGAAAGGACTACTGTTTAATATTCTATCTATTATTTAACTATAAACAGAAATTCTAGAAATAAATAACCATGATATTTGATTACTGTAATAGTAACAAATATATTCTGCATAGAATAATTACTCTATTTAAGTGATAATAGGAAAAATTCTAAGGCATATGAATTCTGCAAATTCTACTAAAAAAAACAATACAGAAATCCTCATTTACTGAAAATAAATACAGTTCAAAACACAGTTGAGATAGTCCATTCTACATTTAAATTTATTAGATAAACAACAGGAAGAGTGGCAGAACCTGTATCTCTGGTAGACAATAACAGCAATGGGAGGCTGTTCCTCCCTACCAATTCCTGGAGAGTGCCCAGACAGCACTTCTCAGGACCCCCGAGCTTGCTCTGGTCTAACTGGCTGGAACTAGGTACATCCAACAATTCCCTTAGCCAAAACAACTATACTGGAACCAAGTTACTGCAACTTCCTGACTCAAAACACTTCCTTACTGTTTTCCCACTTCCTCAATGGGACTCCTGAATAGCATTCACCTGAATGTATTCTCCCTCTAGAACAATTGCTGAACCGCCAGCTCAGTTCATTGAGTAGTATTTAAAAGATTGCCTAGGTCTTAGTTGGGTTAACTGTCATTAATGAGCCACCTGCTCAGATTCCACTTTCTTGGGGAATCATGACCCCAAAATATAGGGAAGTTGCCACCTGCAACTCAGGAAGTGTTTGAGGATGCTGCCACTTGTCTTTTGTCCTTCCAACTAATTCCATCCACCAGTTAGACCAGTAACCTCTTTTAACAGCTCTCCCGTGCTGTTGTCTCCATAATTTATTTATTAATAATAATTATTCAGAATTTACATTCCATTTCTGGAGACTCTGCTGAGTCATCCATTCCTACTTAGCATTAAATTTAACATAATGTCTCAGGAATATTAATAAAATAATTACATTATTGTTATAAAATTGGGGTATGTGACATACACACCCCCTTAAAATGTAACATCGTCCTCGATGTTACTTATTCTTCTTCTTCTGCCACCTGCTGGAATAGATGGGGATATGCTTCCCGCATCTTACTTTCCAGCTCCCAGGTAGCTTCTTCAGGACTAAGGTGCTTCCATTGCACCTTCACTTGTCCAATTATGCGGTTCCGTAGAGTAATTTCCCTCCTCCCGAGGATACAATCCGGTTCCACCAGAACTTCCCCTTCTGGTTCTACCTGTACAATGTTCCAATCAATAACATGAGTAGCATCATGAACATACTTTTTCAAAACAGAGATATGAAAAACATTGTGTACTTTTAAATTTGGTGGTAATGCTAACTGATAAGCAACTTGACCGATTCTAGATAAAATTTCAAATGGACCACAGTAACGGGGTGCTAATTTTGCACAACTTCCTAATCTTAGGGAGCTCTTCTTTGGCCTCACCTTGATGAACACATGTTCACCTACCTGGAACTCCTTAGGACTTCTCTTCAAATCTGCTTGACTCTTTTGTCGATCCTGGGCAATCTTCAAGTTCTCCTGCACTTGTTTCACAATCTGTTCCATTTCTTTCAATAAATCAGGTCCTAACACTAATCTATCTACTGGATTACTCCAAGAGATAGGAGTGTTGCATTTTCGTCCATACAAAATCTCAAAAGGACTAAACTTAGCTGATGATTGATAGCTGTTATTGTATGCAAATTCGGCTAAGTGTAAATAATCCTCCCACTTACCTGGTTGATCTTTAACATACATCCTTAACAGATCTTCTAATACTTGATTAACTCTTTCAGTTTGTCCGTCCGTCTGAGGATGGAAAGAGGTGCTGAAATTTAAAGTGGTGTTTAATCCTTTGAACAAGGATGTCCAAAAATTTCCTGTGAATTTAGGATCCCTGTCTGATATAATAACTTTTGGAATACCGTGTAACCGAAAAATCTGTTTTAAAAAGATATCTGCTATGTTTGCAACCTTGTATGTGGTTTTAACAGGAATAAAGTGTGCTGATTTACTTAATTTGTCTACCACTACCATAATTGAATCATTCTGATGTTGATTTTTGGGTAAACCCGTAACGAAATCCAGGCTGATTATTTCCCATTTCCAGCTAGGAATAGGTAAAGGTTGCAGCAATTCAGCTGGATGTTGGTGTTCTGTTTTTACTTGTTGGCAGTCCAAACACCTAGCTAAATACTCAGCTGTTTCAGATTTCATGTTAGGCCAAAAATATTCTTTTCTCAACATGGTGACGGTCTTTTGATAGCCTGGATGCCCAGAGTAAGGGGTTTTATGAATTTCGTCTAAAATTAACAGCTTAACTTTAGGTGCATTAGGAATATACAGCCTGTCTTTAAACAATAAAAATCCGTTTTCATTTAAACTATACCCTTTTATCAAACTTTCTGTGGGTTGTTCTTTGGCTGCAGTTTGTAAATGCTGATAATTTTCATCTAATTTTATCCCTTCAGCCAGCTGTTCATTTAAGTCAGAGGTATAAGTGCTGCAAGCTGATATAAAATTTAGTTTTGCATTTCTTCTCAAGGCATCAGCCACCTTATTTTCCTTCCCTTTTATGTGTTGGATTTCAAAATCGTATTCACTTAGGAATGCCAGCCACCTGGCTTGTCTTGCATTTAAATTTGGTTGATCTAAAAGGTATTTCAGACCTTTATTATCTGTTAGTAAAGAGAATTTTCTGCCTATTAGGTGGTGTCGCCACATCTTTAAAGCATGAATTATAGCAGCTAATTCTAGTTCATAAGTGGCATAATTCTTTTCATGGATTTTCAGCTTCCTAGATTCGTAAGCAATGACATGTCCTTCTTAAGTCAGCACTCCGCCTAAACCATCATTACAAGCGTCGGTGCAAACTACGAAATCTTTATTTGGGTCCGCTATTCTAAGAATAGGTGCAGTTGTCAATAAGGTCTTAAGTTTCTTGAAACTTTCTTCACACTTCGCATTCCAATCAAACTTCTTGCCTTTCTTTTGCAAGGAAGTGATTGGGTTGGCTATTTTTGAAAAGCCTTCAATAAACCTCCGGTAGTAACCGGTAATCCCCATGAAAGATCTAACGTCCGTCACATCTTTAGGTACTGGCCATTCTTCAATCGCCCGAATCTTTTCGGGATCCACTGAAATCCCTTCCTTAGTGACTACATGTCCTAAGTACTGGATTTCGTCTTTGAAGAAGTCACACTTACTGAATTTCGCAAAGAGCTGTTGTTCTCTTAGTTCTTGTAAGACTATATGTAAGTGTTCTTTATGCTCCTCCTCACTCTTAGAATATACTAAAATGTCGTCGATGAATACAACAACAAATTTATCTAAGTACTTATGCATTATGTTGTTCATTAAGCACATAAAAACAGTTGGGGCATTAGTAAGCCCAAATGGCATTACGACAAATTCGTAATGTCCGTACCTTGTTCTAAAGGCTGTTTTGAAAATGTCTTCTTCTTTAATTCTTACCTGATGATAACCCGATCTCAGATCGATCTTGGAGAATACCGTAGCCCCACGTAGCTGATCAAACAGATCATCAATACGAGGTAACGGATACCTGTTTTTAATCGTCATCTTGTTTAGTTGACGATAATCTATGCAAAGTCGCATAGTTCCGTCCTTCTTTTTAACGAAAATCACTGGTGCTCCCCAAGGGGATACACTGGGTCGAATATAGTTCTTGTCTATTAACTCCTTTAACTGAGTTTTCAACTCGTTAAGCTCCAAGATATTCATACGATACGGGGCTTTTGAACTAGGAACAGCACCTGGTACCAGCTCAATTGTAAAGTCTAGCTCCCTCTTGGGAGGTAATTCTGGGATTTCCTCAGGAAAAACGTCAATAAATTCATTGACTACAGGGATGTTCTCTACTGTTTTCTGGTTGCTTTCAGACTTATCTGTCTCATCTGTAATAGTTACAGCATAGGTTTTGCACCCTTTTCTGACTGCCCTTTTAAGTTGTAAGGCAGAAATCTGCCTCACTACTGTTTTCCTAGGGATACCCTTGACAGTTACAGGCTGTCCACTACTGTTTACACACCTAAAAGTTTTGTCAAAACAGTTTAAAACGACCCTATGTTGTTCCAACCAGTCCATTCCGATAAGTATGTCATAAGAGCCAAGTGGTAAGATGTTCAGTTTAACTGTAGTTCTAAAATCATTCATGTTTAAGATGCATTCTTTTACATAACAGTTTACTTTCCTCTTTGCCCCAGTAGCTAATTGTACAGACCAAGAATTATCAAATCTTTCAACAGTCAGTTTACATTTTTCTACCAGCTGAGGTGAAATATAACTAAGACTAGCACCTGGATCTATTAAAATAGTAACAGGGGTTTTGTTAATCATACCTCCTACTTCCACCATGGAAGTTTGATAGTCATCCTGGCGGTTTTCCAACGCTGCATTGATTCGGGGCATAGTTCCTGCAAAATCCCCAACTGTCATTTCATCTTGAACAGTATGAATATTGTTGATTTGTTTCTTTCTGTTTGGGCAGACTGAAGCATAATGTGGCCCGTTACACTCCCAGCACTTGACGGGTTCTTTTCCCTCAAAGTTTTTAGTGTAGTTTCCATGGTTATTAGGAGTCTCCTTGCTGTTTTTGTAATTGTTGGAATGACTGACTGCTCCGTTTTTGTTTCCCTGGAAGCTTTTACCATTGAAGTGGTTTCCGTTTTTGCCATTCTTGAAACTTTTATGAGAGGCAAAATCCTTTTTCCTGTACTCCATCTGATTGCTATTCTTTTTGGCTTTCCAGCTGGCTATCCCCTCTTTCTTTTTATTCTGTTCATAACAGAAATTGGCTTTGCGCATAGCTTCTTCCAGTGTTTTGGGGTTGTCATATTCAATTCTGTCCTTGATATGATAGGGCAGACAACTAAGAAACCGCTGTATTTTTGGTTTCTCTTCAACAAAATACGGTACATACCGCAACAGACTTAAGAATTTACTGTTTAAATCCTTCATCGTCATAGATCCGAGCTTTAGTTCATAAAATTCCTTGGCCCTCTCTTCATAATACTGTTCGGACAGGAATTTCTTCTTGAAGTATCTTTTAAAAGTACTCCAATTAACTTCTCTCTCTTTAATCCCTTTGACCCTTTTTAGATCTTGCCACCATATGTCCGCCTTTCCCGATAGGTTGTAGATGGCCATTCGTGCCTTCAGCTGATTTGAGTAGTTATAGATCTGAAAATATTTTCTCATCCCGGATAACCAGGATTCCGCCTCTTCTCCAGTTTCAGATTCTCCATTGAAAGTTGGGGGCTTTATCTTCTTAAACTCCCCGGAAATCTCTTCATAAGGCCTGTACTTTTTCCTTCGGTTATGCAGCTCAGTTTCACTGCTGTCACTGCTAGTGTGATAACTGGGTTGTCCCTTTCTTTCTTCAGATGATGAACTGCTGTCGGATTTAGCTGGCTTTGTCCTTTTTGACCCTTTTTGATGACTAACTTCTTCTGAGTCAGCTCGTTTGCTCCTTCCTTCAGTCTGAAATTTTTCTATCAATAGCTGATTTAACTGCTCCTGAGTCTTTAGAATCCTTTCATTATCCTTCTTGACTGTTTCCATCTCTGTCTTTAGTCCTCTTATGGTCTGCATCAGCTCAGTGGTGTGAGCCATTACTTCTTCTGTCTCAGGTTCTTTTGACATCTGTCTTGTCACTGCATTTGGAGATTCCTCCTTAGTGTATTCTCCCAGTTTTTCCATACCTGTCTGAAAAATTCAGAAAAAGGAAATTTTTTGTTCTGTTCATGAAAACGAAATATATGTTAGTACTTTATATATTTAAAAATTTTCTTTTATGGTCACTGTTTTGCGGAAGTTAGTGGAGTCACATCCAAGCCTAGTGTCTGAACCTGGCTCTGATACCACATGTCATAACCCGGAATTTCTGAAAAATTTAAAATTTTTAATATAACAATAAATGTTAATTAATTGCATTCCTGGTCCTGTTTAATTTCAGTAACTAATCATAATCTTGTTTAAAATATTCTGTCTTACTACAATTGAGATTTTTGTGATTTTAAATGTTGACTGTTTTGTTTCAAACTGCAAAGGGAGAGCTAGCCATAGCTGACTGGCTTACTTAGCTTATGAGCTAATGCATAATTTGTCTTTTGTTCGTAGGTTCACCGGTGTAGTATGGATCACTGTAATTTAATTTTCTTTTGTAAGTATCAAACTTCTTTTCCCTGCACTGTATAAACTTAAAGAAGATCTATTTACTATTACTGGTCGTCGTGTAAGACAGTAAAGTTCTTTTCATGAAAATTTATACTTGCAATTAGATTGATAGTCTGCCTCGACATGATATCTCTTATCCTGGATAGTATCATCAGGTTTTGCGATGAATTATAATGTTACCGTCATATCCATTGCGATATGATCATGACTCTATGTTAATACTGTAGCTATCACTGTAACAAATTGTTTGTATCATGTTTATTGTCTGCATATAGTGACGTTTGCGTCATGTGATATATTGTCAACTATTACCGGTGATTACTGCTGTGTTCACGTGTTATTAGCATGAGTTGGAGTTATGACACCTCTAGCGATGTTCCATTATATTCATCTATGTTTCAAGGTCCAACGTCCACTTAGTCTTATTGTTTAACTTATGTCATCGAACTCTGTCTTGGTTTTAATCTATGTTCATGGTATGGACCTGTAGATGAGTTGATATTTAGACATCATGGTAATAAATATTGTTATTCTCATTGTTGATTGTTTACCATAGTATTGGGAGATTTATGGTAATTAGAACTTATATAAAAATATTGTATCCAATCATATGGTTATGGTAACATTTCAATGTCTTAAGTGATATGGAGTTTTCATTTGAAAGTTGACTACATCATTGTTTAAATGATTGTAGGTAGAAATATAATGTGCTCTTGACATTATTCGATGGCTTGGTTTCAATATATATATAATACAATGATTGTCAATCATAGGGCTTCTCCATACGTTGAACAAGGTTTATATCCATGCAAATGATTGGAATCGGTGATCAATTAATCGAGCTGCCACTGAACTATAGAGACTCGACCCATATGAACTTGATAAATTAACTGGCTACGTGTTTGATTCTCCTCCTTGCGTTGGATGATATATAAGCCAATATTGAAACCCTACCTGGTCATTGTCTTTGCCTTCGGGCTCGGGTTGTAAGGGAGAAACCCTCCATGTCTGAACTCGAAGTTGGGCACTGTAGAATGCTATTGCTTAGGTTCTGGTCACGTTGTTTAGTTCACTGGTAGTTTAAAAGTCTGGGGCTCTGCTATTGGCGTCTGAAACAGTTTCATTTGTGTCATGGTTTCGTTGTCATCACTAATTTTGAACCAACTGCTACTTACATCTTCCCACTGTCGCTGGTGTGAGTTTGAGGCAGGGTTTCGCTATTGTTTTTATCCATGTGGTGGTTGTGTATTTGGGTTTGGGAGTGTGCTTCTCGACTGGTTCATTCACAGCTTAAGGGTTTTGTTTAAATTGTTGCCTGTCGTGGCTGTCAATAGATAGGTACAGGAAACTTCTCTTACTCAACCAATTGAAGAATGTGATGGGGTTTCACTACTTGGTTCCCCCTTGTAGCTACCAGGTTGTCCACGGGTTGCATTCCTCCAATGGCTCAGGTAAGATAATATCCATATCTTCACAGTTTTGGTTTTGCAAAAGATTGTTTCGATTTACAATAGTATTAACAACTCTCGGCACTCTGTAATGTGTAGGTCACGCTGTTCTGAAGGTGCACAGGGCTTCATCTCCAGCGCTGGCTCCTCCGGGTAAGCCTGGTTATCCACGGCTGTCTCTCCTTTTGTTGGTTTTGTTGTGTTAGGGTCAAGTCTGGAAGGAAACTCCTGTGTAATGAGTTGTTGTTACTCTTGTGACATGAATACAGTCACATGTATAAATGGTTTTGTTTACAATAGAAAAGGGTTTGATACCCCGGCATGTTTATGAAGAACCATCTACGGCTCAGACTGTATGAGGCCAAGGTTGTTATTGTCATTGAAATTTCTATGTGTTGGGTTTTATCCACGCTGTATAAGTTAATAGTTACTGTAATGTTGGGCCTGTCATGTGGCCGTGTATCATTCTGCGTTTTATTTAAATGAATAGAGTGTCTAAATTATAGGGATTGTTTCGAGTTCTCAGATACTTGCAAGGATGATAACTCTGCTCCATGTATTTGTCTCTCTGCGTTTTCTTGGATTATGAGTGTTTAATAAATGAATGTTGATGTTTATTATCATTACTGTAATGGTTAATTAATAAGGTTAACCCTGGCGAGTTGGGGTTCTGTTCCTGGTTTAAAACATATATATGAAAATGTTTGGGTCAGGTGGTGACTGGAAACGAGTTGTGAAATTTTGATGTTTTTGTTTTAAGAATTAACTGTAACTGTGGATACCTGGACTATGTACGCGATATCCTGTAGGTTAAGTCTGTTATATGAGGCATTTCCTTTCTTTTGTTTTTAACCTGTCGACTGAAGGTGATATGGCTACGGCCGTGTTAGGTTTGCTATCCACTTCCAATGAGAAATACTGATAATGAAATAAGTCTTATTACAATAACTATGAGGGTTGTAACAGCCAACAATGGCTAAGCTCGTTGATGGCTTCCCTGCGTTTAAAAATGTGTGACTATAGATAAAACAACCTACGACAGAGCTGTGTATTTTATGTAATACAAGCTCGATAATGAACAGTAAATTCTATGCTTCTGATTTGAATAAAGAAACAGTGAAATCTCTAAGTATTAAGACTTGGCTTCGAGCCAGTCAAGATGTTTGTCTTGTTTTAAAATAACTCGGTTAATCTGTGTTGTGACCACATGGCTATAAATACTATAGTATTAGGTTTAAAAGACAAAAACAACCTACAGTTTATGTGTTTGCATTTTGACTATGATTTTTATTTAATAAGATTGTATGGGAAGTTTTTAAACAATGAAACATTGTTGCAACTACATCTTTTGGATAATCGATAACTGTCAATGATATTCTGAGTATAAATAATTAGAATGACATGAGTTTTGTTCTCCTTAGCTCGATACAGAGACTAACCTGTATCTATAGTTGACAGAAAATAAGAAAACATATATATACTGGTATATTGCTCTAATAGAAACTATTCCTGTACATTTCTCTATTGGGAAATATTTCACAGTAAATCTAAGATTTATCTATGTGTCTGTTCTTATGATTGTTTTAATGAGTGTATTTTCTGAAAGGACTACTGTTTAATATTCTGTCTATTATTGAACTATAAACAGAAATTCTAGAAATAAATAACCATGATATTTGATTACTGTAATAGTAACAAATATATTCTGCATAGAATAATTACTCTATTTAAGTGATAATAGGAAAAATTCTAAGGCATATGAATTCTGCAAATTCTACTAAAAAAAACAATACAGAAATCCTACTTTACTGAAAATAAATACAGTTCAAAACATAGTTGAGATAGTCCATTCTACATTTAAATTTATTAGATAAACAACAGGAAGAGTGGCAGAACCTGTATCTCTGGTAGACAATAACAACAATGGGAGGCTGTTCCTCCCTACCAATTCCTGGAGAGTGCCCAGACAGCACTTCTCAGGACCCCCGAGCTTGCTCTGGTCTAACTGGCTGGAACTAGGTACAACCAACAATTCCCTCAGCCAAAACAGCTATACTGGAACCAAGTTACTGCAACTTCCTGACTCAAAACACTTCCTTACTGTTTTCCCACTTCCTCAATGGGACTCCTGAATAGCATTCACCTGAATGTATTCTCCCTCTAGAACAATTGCTGAACCCCCAGCTCAGTTCATTGAGTAGTATTTAAAATATTGCCTAGGTCTTAGTTGGGTTAACTGTCATTAATGAGCCACCTGCTCAGATTCCACTTTCTTGGGGAATCATGACCCCAAAATATAGGGAAGTTGCCACCTGCAACTCAGGAAGTGTTTGAGGATGCTGCCACTTGTCTTTTGTCCTTCCACCTAATTCCATCCACCAGTTAGACCAGTAACCTCTTTTAACAGCTCTCCCATGCTGTTTTCTCCATAATTTATTTATTAATAATAATTATTCAGAATTTACATTCCATTTCTGGAGACTCTGCTGAGTCATCCATTCCTACTTAGCATTAAATTTAACATAATGTCTCAGGAATATTAATAAAATAATTAAATTATTTTAATAAAATTGGGGTATGTGACAAAATGTGTGCAGATGCAAATCAAAATAACATGCACAACGGAATTAAATTTTCCACACACATTTCTCATGCATACATTCAACAAAATCATACATTGCATAATTGAATACACATAAATAGAAAACTTATCTTGATGGTAAAGTTGCCCCGAGCAACTAGCTATGTCGTTGCAACGTTCCACCCAACCATAAGTCTCTGTCCAACCTATTTTCTTCCAGCACTCAGAGACCACCCCCGAGCTAGGCATGATTTCTACAAGAAAAATGGGACTCTCAAGATCAATACATCCCCAAGCAAACATCACATCTAAGCCATGCCAATCCACAACTGGTTTTATCAGGATAAATATGAACCCTCTTCATTTTTGGATGCTTGCACTCAAGCTCAAGCCAAAACAATGGATACCCATAACCCATACCCCAACGTACTCTATCTACACACATTAAGCACAATCATTGGGCATGGATACACATTTTTAACAATGGGATTTAGAAACAAGATGTCCATGGGTTTTCCCAAATCGTGGGCACACAAAAAATGGACTGTGAGAGGGAAAATCGACCACAGGGAAGAAAACAATTTCTCCCATGGATATATGAGCATTCAGTGGGCCAAAATAGCCTCTATGGACCCGAAATCGATTTCCCCTTCCTTCCCACAGTTCTACAACATAAAAACAGATCCCTGACTATGAAAAATGAATGAAAAATATGGAAAACGTGAAGGAAAATGCCCCGGCTAGCTCAGACTGTGTGAGGGAGCAAAGGAAATGGTGAATAATGGCTTGAGGAGAAATTTTGTGGCTGTTTTCTTGCTCAAGAATTCAAACATGAATTTCCATGAAGGGTGGCTTGCCCATACCTGAATTTGGACAGCCATACCTCCCAATTCCCCAAAGCATTAACTACCTCAACCAACTCTTGGGAGAAATGAATGATTGGGTACAAAAGTCAACATGGGTAGTTGAGGGTTTATGGGTTCTTTCATTGACACTTGGCTTGACTTGATTGGCTCTAAGGGTTTGAATATTTCCCTCCCAGTTCCTTGTAAAAATCATGCCCCCATCTCTTGTTGCATTACATAGCTAGTTGTGGGTATTTTATTAAAGTGCATCTTTACATGATATTTGCAATTCCATTGTTCCTGTCTAGCACACAAACCATATTCATCAATAAATCAAAGGCGGGGCTTTGGACTTGAGCTCCTCACCAAGATTTTATAACAATATTACATCATTTACAATTTAATGCAATCGGGTCAAAATCGGGATATTACACAGGATCAGTTGACAAATCTATTGTGAAATCTAACCCAAACTCCTTGACTCTATTGGCATCGAAGTCGACATCCCTCATAAACTCAACCATCATTGATGAAGAGGAAAGAGAATGACTATTCCATACATAAATATGAGTACAGATTAACCCTCTACATCTGATTGTGGAGAATGGTAGTCAAAATAAATTTTTCTATGAAGACATTGTGAAAAAATTGAGTCTTGTTACTATTCCACATCCACAACCTTACAACATCAGTTGGATAAAGGATGGACAAGAGCTCAAGATCACCCGATAGTGCACAATTTCTTACTTCATCAATAATTTTTTGGATGAGGTGTTCTATGATATAGCACCATCGTTATTAGTTGATGTGCTATTCATGAAACCCTACATATGGGATCAACATGATACGTATCAATACCGACCATAGAAAGTGATTGTTAAGATCCAAAATCAATGGTAAGGAATTCCTAAACAGTGACCCACGTTGATAGTCAGAATGGTTTCAACAAAACAAGCCAAAAAGTTGATCAATTGTTCACTTAAATTCATGTTGTTTACAATCAAACCTTATCCTTCCAAAAGGATCACAACACCCAATCGTCTCTACCCAAACCACAACTCTTGACAGTAGCAACAAGTCAACAGAGTACTTGAAGAATACCAATATGTGTTCAAATATCCAAATGGTGTACCTCTACATTTTCAAGTAAAAGACTCCATTGATCTTGTTCCTGGTTCTTCATTACCCATTGCATCTATGTACAAAAGGTGTGTTTTAGAGAATGAAGAATATGTAGACAAATTGAAGACTTGATCGACAAAGGGCATATTTGACCTAGCTCCTCTCCTTGTGGAAGTCCAATCATCATATCTCCTAAGAAATATGGGACATGGTGCATGAACATTGACTATAGGGATCTTAATAAGGTTTCAGTAAAGAATCAATATCCTCTTCCTAGAATATATGATTTACTTGATTATTTGAAAGATGCTAAATTATTTACCAAACTCGACCTCAAGTCGAGATATCATCAAATTCCCATAGATTCCTTAGATGCATGGAAGACTGCTTTCAATACCAAGGAAGGTTTATTTGAATGGTGAGTCATTCCTTTTGGTTTAATTAACACACCTGCAACTTTTATGAGATATACGGATGATGTTCTTATATATTTTGTAGGAAAATGTGTCATTGTTTATCTAAATGATATCCTAATTTTTAGTTTATTGTGGGATGAGAATTTGTTGCATCTTCAACAAGTACTTGACACTCTTAGACAATATAAACTGTGTTTGAACTTAGAGAAGTGCTCTTTTGAAATGAGGAGTATCAAATACTTAAGATATGTGATTGACTTAGAAAGTATTCGAATTGACACGAAAAAGATACAAGTCATCAGGGAATGGCACACCCCAAGAAACATTCATGAACTAAGGAGTTTTCTTGGTTTAAAAAATTTCGATCACATATTTGTGTTGGGATTCAACCACATAGCTTAGCCAATGAATCAATTGACTAAAGGAGGTGGAAATATAGTTTTCAAATGGACCAGAACACAACAACAAGATTTTGAAAAACTCAAGAATAAGCTTTCCATAGATCCAATGCTCGAGCTACCTAATTTGCACCATCCATTTTAAATTGAGATTGATGCATCATACTATACCATGGGCACCTTGATCATTCAAGAAGTTCATCCAATGGAATTACATTCAAAAAGTTTCAGTGATACTATTTGCAAGTATTCAACATATGAAAGGGAACTATATGCAATTGTACAACCACTTAAGCAATGGAGGAATTATGTTCTAGGAAAAGAAATGGTCATTCACATAGACCATAAGCCTCTAAATTTCCCTCGGTCACAGTCTAAGTTATATACAGCAAGACATTTCAAGTGGATTAGTTTCCTACAACAATTTCATGTTGTAATTAAGCATCGAAAATGCAAAGCTAATGCAACAATTTATAACCTTAGCTTTCCACTAGTCACTTCACTTCGCACAGTGTTAAGTATGAATGATTACGAAACCATTAATTGGACTCAACTAAATGATGAAGCCATTGATTTCTTCTTCGTGTATCAACAACTCCATACATGTTATTCGATTTCTCTCGACTCCCACATGAAGGACAATTTGGTTTACAAGATAGGATGGCTCTGTGTACCTCTAGGGACCACATATAGAATCTCATTTGGGATGCACACTACAACAAAACAACGGGTCCTTTTGGAGTGGAAAATACTCTCATACTACTCAATAAGTATTTCTATTATCCTTCACTCAAGATGGATGTTGACAAGTATATCAAGTCATTCATGGTTTGTTCCATCGCCAAGCTATGGAATCAATTAGAGGCTTTGTATACACCCTTTCCCATTCCAAGTCAATAATGGGAATCCATTTCCTTGGATTACTTGGTTGAATATCCGGACACCAAATACCCACATGATTCAATCCGAGTAGTGGTTGACAGATTCTCTAAAATTACCATCCTCATTTCTTGCAAGAAGACTATGATAGTACAACAGTCTAATCAACCCTTTTTCAAGCATGTATGGAAACACTATGGATTACCAACTACAATCATCTCCGATAAAGATTCCATATTTGTCAGCACTTTTTGGAAAACACTCTGGTAGTATCTCGACACACAACTATCTATGTCGATCACGTTCCATCCTTAGACAAGGGATAGATGGAAGTTATGAATCACATGGTGGTATAATTGTTTCGCATGTACAACCATAAACATCACAGAATATGGGATGAAAGCCTCCTATACATCCAACATAGCTATAATCGAGCACAACATAGCTCAAAAGGAAAGAGTATGTTTGAAGTTTGTTATAGATTTCATCCTTCAACACCTGTTGACTTAGTTAGTTGACCAACAAGTTTGATCAATTCAAACCATGAACAACAAGAAGTCGACAAATCACTCAAGTTCAAGGATAAGGTTTGTGAGATTCATAGACAAGCATAAGAGATGTTGCAGTGAGCTAATGAGAAATCCAACGCCCAACATGAAAGCATCATATTCCTCATTCATTCAAAATTGGGGATAAGGTTTGGTTGCACCTCAAGAAATAAATATTCAATGGCCTACACATGAATATGAAGCCTGTACGATATGGTCCTTACACCATTCTTGAGAAAATTGGGAAAAATGCTCTTAAGATTAACATTCCACCATATCTAGGTTTGCATCTAGTATTCAATATAGACTTGCTTCGACTGTATTTTCCACCACTATTGAAACGTATCAACTTACAACCAACAGATCTAGAAGACATTCATCTAGATGTTCAAGATCCCCTTGCCTTCAACAACATTGTTGGACAGCAGGGATGCCACACAAGGACACAAATAATTCACTTGTTTTAGGTGGCCAAAGGAGGACAACTCCCAGATTAAGGAAAGTGCCATCCACTCATTGAATTGGAGCACAAGTTTACTCATTTGGTTAGGCAAGAAATGGGGACCATTCCACTTAAGGATGAAGTTTTGATCCATTCAAGACTCAAATAATGCCCTCGACTAGTGCATAGTCCCATTCAAATCCTTAATCGAATCTAAGTAACATCTACTTAATTTCCCTTGCGGATCAGTCAATCCATCGAATTAGTCGCCCTTGTGGATCAATCAATCCATCAACTCAGTAGAACCACACAATCTTCTACAAGATTCATTCATCATACATGTCCTATGACACTCGATGAGTCCAACACATGACAAATGACATTCTGAAAATTCATAAGGCACCGAGAAGAAGCCATCAACATGGAAATGATGTCTCTTCATCTTCTTCTCGCCGACATATGGGAAGACAGTTGGTCTCCTTAATCAAATTGTAACTCCTTCTTTGTAGCTAAAATGCTATGGGTAGGCACCCAAGCGTCCTTCAGATTCGTATATATAATGCATGTCGTCCTGAATATGAAAGGGTTCCTTGTTCTTGATTGCACTAAGACAAGTCCCGAAAGAGAAGGATTGATTGGTTCCTCACAGATCCTTCATTCAATCTCCATTCATGTAAACGAGTCTTTCGACTCAGTACACCATCATACAAGGTTGGCTGATGGACTTAAAAGACCAACATCCCCACAGACGATTGTTCAATAAAATTGGAGTTTTCACCCTTGGGGTTTCTTTGTTAAATCATTTCCTAACTTGGATTTTCATTTGATTGGTTTTTTCTATTGATTTCAGTCATTTATGTTTCGTAATCATCTAGATTGGTTTTCTTATTCAGTCTGACATTGTTTTTGTTCCGCCATAGCATTGCTTGACTCATTCAGTCGACTCTATTTTTTTTTCTATTGCTTTCAGTCGTTTATGTTTGGTAATCATCTACATCCATTTTCTTATTCAGTCTAGCATTGTTCACTTCCGCCATAATAGAGCCTTGACTCAAGTAGTCGACTCCTCTAGTCTAATATTTCGTTGTTCCTCTGCTTAGTGGACAATGTTGTTTTATGGTCTCTACTTTCATGTCTACCTAAAGAAAAAAAGCAAGAAATCTACATATTAGCGCCTTTTGTTAATAATGAATGCCTTGCAAGTAAATAATTACCTTTAAAATTTTGTATTTGATAGATGAAAAAAATATTTTACTTTAAATTAGACCAACACTAGCAACATCCTTATCTTCTTATTATTATTGTATTTATATTATGTTCTCATTCTTTATTATTATTAATGGATTTCTTCTTATTATTAAATTTCTAATATGTTCTTATTCTTTTTTATTATTAGTAGATTTCTAATGTGTTTTTGTACGACAAGCTAAATATAATTACACCTATAGATATTTATATGTTAGAATTTTGTAAAGATTGATTTTATGGGTGTAAAGTAAATTCTTATGAACTTTAACCCTATGAAAAATGTTAGATGCCACTCTTGCACGGACATACAAATGCATAATGTTCTTTCAAGGTTTATTTATTTATAAAGAATGATTGATACTCTTAAATAACGAAAACATACTGATTACTTATTCCTTAAGAATGAGATTTTAAATGCTTTGAAATTGTGTTAAAAATCAGTTATGAAATTATTTTAAAAATTTATTATGAAATTATTTTTAAAAATTAATTATGAAAAATGAAAATAAAAAATTACAAATTTTAATTTAAAAAAATATCTCAATCTTTTAAATTTCCAGTTTGTCGGTATTCTTAATTATTGATTCCCATTATGAACATGACCCTTCCTTTTTATTCTCAGCCTTTCTTCTTTATTTTTATTTTTAATTTTCAGAACTTTCCAGTTTGTCGGTATTCTTAATTATTGATTCCCATTATGAACATGACCCTTCCTTTTATTCTCAGCCTTTCTTTTTTATTTTTATTTTTAATTTTCAGAACTTTCCAGTTTGTCGGTATTCTTAATTATTGATTCCCATTATGAAGATAACCCTTCCTTTTATTCTCAACCTTTCCTTTTTATTTTTTTATTCTCACAACTTTCCAGTTTGTCGGTATTCTTAATTATTAATTCCTATTATGAACATAACCCTTCCTTTTATTCTCAGCCTTTCCTTTTTATTTTTTTATTCTCATAACAATTTTCTTTTGAAAAATAAATCGCATAAACCTTAACCATTTGTGAAGAATGCCGGATGCCCCTGTTCACTACTTTTTCTACGCTCCATCATCTCCCTCCCTCTCAATCAACGTTTTCATCCAACTGACGAAAGAGGTTAATGATGAGGACCAAAACCGTCACATATTGCAAACTGATTTGACGCCTATGGAATTTCTTCTGTGCTATATTACCACTCACTTCAAAGAACGCCTACCTGAAGCGGTCCGGGAGACCATGAAGATATGGCTGCAACTGCTGCATAATTGCCTTACAGAGGTCAATGGTAAGGAATTCCTAAACAGCGACCCATGTTGATAGTCAGAATGGTTTCAATAAAACAAGCCATAAAGTTAATCAATTGTTCACTTAAATTCATGTTGTTGATGATCAAACCGCATCCTTCAAAAAGGATCACAACACCCAATCGTCTCTACCCCAACCACAACTCTTGATAGTAGCAATAAGTCAGCAGAGTACTTGAAGAATACCAAGATGTGTTCAAAGATCCAAATGGTGTACCTCTACATTTTCAAGTAAAAGACTCAATTGATCTTGTTCTTGGTTTTGCATTACCCATTGCAATGATCTATTTACAAAAGGTTTGTTTTAGAGACTGAAGAAATAAGCAGACAAATTCATGACTTGATCAACAAAGGGCATATTTGACCTAGCTCCTCTCCTTGTGGAAGTCCACTCATCTTAGCCCCTAAGAAATATGGTACATGGTGCATGAGCATTGAACATATGGATCTTAATAAGATTTTAGAAAAAGAATCAATATCCTCTTCCTAAATATATGATTTACTTGATTATTTGAAAGATGCTAAATTATTTACCAAAATCGACCCCAAGTCTAGATAACATCAAATTCCCATAGATTCCTTAGATGCATGGAAGACTACTTTCAAAACCAAGGAGGGTTTATTTGAATTGTGATTCATGCCTTTTGGTTTAACTAACACACACCTCCAACTTTTATGAGATATATGGATGATGTTCTTAGATATTTTGTAGGAAAATGTGTCATTGTTTATCTAGATGATATCCTAATTTTTAGTATATCGTGGGATGAGAACTTGTTGCATTTTCAACAAGTACTTAACACTCTCAGACAATATAAACATTATTTGAACTTAGAGAAGTGCTCTTTTTAAATGAGGAGTATCAAATACTTAGGATATGTGATCGACTTAGAAATTCTTCGAGTTGACCCGGAAAATATACAAGTCATCAGGGAATGGCCCACCCTAAGAAACACTCATGAACTAAGGATTTTCCTTGGTTTAAAAAATTTCTATCACATATTTGTGTTGGGATTCAACCACATAGCTTAGCCAATGAATCAATTGACTAAAGGAGGTGGAAAGTTAGTTTTCAAATGGACCAGAACACAACAACAAGATTTTGAACAACTCAAGAATAAGCTTTCCATAGATACAATGCTCGAGCTACCTAATTTGTGTCATCCATTTGAAATTGATATTGATGCATCATACTATACCATGGGCACCTTGATCATTCAAGAAATTCATCCAATGGAATTCCATTCAAAAAATTTCAGTGATACTATTTGGAAGTATTCGAGATATGAAAGGGAACTATATGCCATTGTACAAACACTTAAGCAATGGAGGAATTATGTTCTAGGAAAATAAATGGTCATTCACATAGACCATAAGCCTCTAAATTTCCCTCTGTCATAGTCTAAGTTATAGAAAAAAAGACATTTCAAGTGGATTAGTTGCCTACAACAATTTCATGTTGTAATTAAGCATTGAAAATGCAAAGCCAATGCAACAATTTATTACCTTAGCTTTCCACTAGTCACTTCACTTCTTACAGTGTTAAGTATGAATGATTACAACACCATTAATTGGCCTCAACTAAATGATGAAGCCATTGATTTATCCTTGGTGTATCAACAACTCCATACTTGTTAGTCAATTTCTCTCGACTACCACATGAAGGACAATTTGGTTTACAAGATAGGATAGCTATGTGTACCTCTATGGGAGCACATATAGAATCTCATTTGGGATGCACACTACAACAAAACAACAGGTCCTTTTGGAGTGGAAAAGAAACTCATAGTACTCAATAAGTATTTCTATTATCCTTCACTCAAGATGTATGTTGACAATTATATCAATTCATTCGTGGTTTGTTCCATCGCCAAGTTGCCAAATCAATTAGAGGGCTTGTATACACCCTTTCCCACTCCAATTCAACCATGGGAATCCATTTCCTTACACTACTTGGTTGAATATACTGTCACCAAAAACCCACATGATTCAATCCTATTAGTGGTTAATAGATTCTCTAAAATGACCATCCTTATTTCTTGCAAGAAGACTATGATAACACAATAGTCTACTCAAGCCTTTTTCAAGCATGTATGGAAACACTATGGATTACCAACTACAATCATCTATGATAAATATTCCATATTTTTCATCACTTTTTGGAAAACACTCTGGTAGTATCTTGACACACAGCTATCTATGTCGACCATCTTCCATCCTTAGCCAAGGGATAGATGGAAGGTATGAATCATGTGGTGGTACAATTGTTTCTCATGTACACCATAAACATCACAGAATATGGGATGAAAGCCTCCTATACATCCAACATATCTATAAGAAAGCACAACATAGCTCAAAAGGAAAGAGAATGTTTGAAGTCTGTTATGGATTTCATCCCTCAACACATGTTGACTTAGTTAGTTGACCAACTCGTTTGATCAATTCAAACCATGAACAACAGGAAGTCGAAAAAGCAGTCATGTTCAAGGATAAGGTTTGTGAGATTCATAGACAAGCATAAGAGATGTTGTAGTGAGCTAATGAGAAAGCCAATGCCCAACATGACAAGCATCATATTCCTCATTCATTCAAAATTGGGGATGAGGTTTAGTTGCACCTCAAGAAATAAATATTCAGTGGCCTGCATATGAATATGAAGCCTTTACGATATGGTCCTTACACCATTCTTGAGAAAATTGGGAAAATTGCTCTTAAGATTAACATTCTACCATATCTAGGTTTGCATCTAGTATTCAATATAGACTTGCTTCGACTATATTTGCCACCACTATTGGAACGTATCAAATTACAACCAACAGATCTTGAATACATTCATCTAGATGTTCAAGATCCCCTTGCCTTCAACAGCCTTGTTGGACAACAAGCACGCCACACAAGGACACAAATAATTCCCTTGTTTTAGGTGGCCAGAGCAGGACAACTCCCAGCTCAAGGAAAGTGCCATCCACTCATTGAATTGGAGCACAAGTTTCCTCATTTGGTTAGGAAAGAAATGGGGACCATTCCACTTAAGGATGAAGGTTTGATCCATTCAAGACTCAAAGAGTGCCCTCGACTAGTTCATAGTCCCATTCAAATGCCTGGTCGAATCTAAGTAACATCTACTTAATCACCCTTGCAGATCAGTCAATCCATCGACTCAGTCGCCCTTGTGGATCAATCAATCCATCAACTCAGTAGAACCAAACAATATTCTACAAGATTCATTCATCATACATGTCCTACGACACTTGATGAATCCAACACATGTCAGATGACATTCTGAAAATTCATAAGGCACCGGGAAGATGCCATCAACATGGAAATGATGTCGCTTCATCTTCTTCTCACCGACATATGGGAAGATAGTTGGTCTCCTTAATCAAATTGTAACTCCTTCTTTGTAACTGAAATGTTGTGGGTAGGCACCCAAGCAACCTTCATATTTGTATATATAATGCATGTAATCCTGAATATGAAAGGATTCCTTGTTCTTGATTGTACTAAGATGAGTCCCGAAAGAGAAGGATTGATTGGTTCCTTCATTCAAACTCCATTCATGTAAACGAGTCTTTCGACATAGCACACCATCATACAAGGTTGGCATATGGACTTAAGAGACCAACATCCCCACAGACGATTGTTCAATAAAATTGGAGTTTTCACCCTTGGGGTTTCTCAGTTAAATCATTTCCTGACTTGGATTTTCATGTGATTGGTTCATGCTATTGATTTCAGTCATTTATGTTTCGTAATCATCTACATTGGTTTTCTTATTCAATTCGGCATTGTTTTTGTTCTACAATAACATTGCTTGACTCATTTAGTCGACTTTGTTGTTTTTTCTATTGCTTTCAACTATTTATGTTTGGTAATCATCTACATCCATTTTCTTATTCAATCTAATATTGTTCACTTCCGCCATAATAGAGCTTGACTCATTTAGTCGACTCCTCGAGTCTAATATTTTGTTGTTCCTCTCCTTAGTGGAGAGTGTTGTTTTCTGGTCTCTACTTTCATGTCTACCTAAAGAAAAAAAGCAAGAAATCTAGCTATTAGCGCCTTTTGTTAATAATGAATGCCTTGCAAGTAAATAATTACCATTAAAATTTTGTATTTGATAGATGAACACTAGCAACATCCTTATCTTCTTGTTATTATTGTATTTATATTATGTTCTCATTCTTTCTTATTATTAATGGATTTCTTCTTATTATTCTTATTAATGAATTTCTAGTATGTTCTTATTCTTTTTTATTATTAGTGGATTTCTAATGTGTTTTTGTACCACAAGCTAAATATAATTACACTCATAGGTGTTTATATGTTAGAATTTGGGGTGAACTACCATCTATGGTTTTCCTAGATTGAAGGAGGATGGGACAAGTGTATTGTAAAGATTGATTTTATGGGCGTCGTTCAAAATTCGAAATATATATATATATAATTGATTAGCAGCTCATACATGGATGTTAACAATGGAAAACCCATTTAACTAAAGAAGGTAAGTGATTGTGCTAATAATTACTAATTATCTACTTTTAATTTTCCATGATTTAAAAAAAAAACTATATCTATTTTTATTTATTTTTAACAAATTTGAATGAGTTGAAAATACAATTACTTATAAACATATGACAAAAGTAAAATTGCATTTAAAGCTTTAACTTCTAAATAAAAATATATAAAATTGTTTTAAAACTTTAATTTTGATAAATAAAATTGAAAATATTCAAAGTTTAAACTTAAAAATACAGAACAATCATTTATCCATATTTTTATTTTTATTAATTATTACTCACTTTGGCTGAGTATTATTTTAAAAAATTCCATAACTTTTTTTATTTTTTATTTATAAAAATATAAACCTCTCATATTATTCTTTCTTTCAAAAACAATACTTGAAAGTAAATTCTTATATCAAAATAATATTTAATTCAAAAACAATACTTTAAAGTAAATTCTTATTTAAAAATAATATTTTATACATTTAAAAGTAGATTCTGATGAGCTTTAACTATATGAAGAATGCTAGATGCCACTCTCGCATGGACATACAAATGCACGATGTTCTTTGAAAGTTTATTTATTTACACAGAATGAGGTTTATTTATTTATAAAGAATGAGAAATACTCTTCCATAATGAAAGCATAATGATTACTTATTCGTGAAGGATGAGATTTTAAATGCATTGAAATTGTTGGTATAAATTATTTTAAAAATTAATTATGAAATTATTTTTAAAAATTAATTATGGAAAATGAAAATAAAAAATTACACACTTTAAATAAAAAAATATCACAATGTTTTAGACTTCCAGTTTGTCGGTATTCTTAATTATTGATTTCCCACTATGAACATGACCTTCCATTTATTCTGAGCCTTGCCTTTCAGAATACCTTCCTTTTATTGTAAGCCTTGCTTTTCAGAATACCTTCCTTATGAACATAACCTTGCTTTTATTCTGAGCCTTGCCTTTCAGAATACCTTCCTTTTATTCTGAGCCTTGCCTTTCCTTTTATTCTGAGCATTTCCTTTTTATATTTTGATCTTCAACAATTTTCTTTTGAAAAAGAAATCTAATATACTTTGCTTTTAAAATTAGAAATCGCATAAACCTTAACCATTTGTGAAGAATGCTGGATGCCCCTCCTGCGCGGCAATATAAATGCGCTGTTCACTACATTTTCTACGCTCCATTCATCTCCCTTCCTCTCAATCACAGCCGCTTTTCTGCCCCCTTCCGCAGTACGTGGATTTCTCTCTGTTCTCTGCGGTGTCACAAGAAAGCCATGGATGTCATCACCATAAGCAACGTTGCCATCCTACTGATGAAAGAGGTTATTGAAGACGACCAAAACCTTCACATCTTGCAAACTGATTTCACGCCCATGGAATTTCTTCTGCGCTATATTACCACTGACTTCAAAGATCGCCTACCTGAAGCGGCCCGGGAGACCATGAAGATATGGCTGCAACTGCTGCATAATTGCCTTACACACGCCAAAAGCTTACTCCATCGCAGCCAACAACAACGACAACGCTATCTCGATTGTCTCATGTACTGCAACCCGGGGAAACTCTCCAAAGAAGTCAAAGAATGGAAGCTACTTTTTTATTGCATCTTTCAAGGCTTTCATCGAGATGTTTCAGTATTTGCTAGTGCTGCCGAGGTGGTCATCGCTCCAGTCATCGCTCCAGTCATCCCACTGATGAAGGATGTTATTCAAGGAGAGCAAATTCCTCACATTCTACAAACTGAGTTGAGTCCTATGGACATTCTTCTGCTGGATATAAGTACCGTCTTCCAAGATGAACAGAAAGCGGGCCCTGAGAACCTCAAGATTTGGTTGCAACTGCTGCAGAATTCCCTTACACGGGCCACAAGCATACTCCATACCTCTGAGCTACGGCAACGACAACAGTCTGTCGACTGTGTCATCCGCAATCCCGGGAGACTGTCGAAACAAATCGAAGAATGGAAGGTACTTTTTAATTACATCTTTGAAGGCCTTCAAAAAGACTTTTTAGTATTTCTTACTTCTCCCGAGGTTGTCATCTCTCCGTTCATCGCTCGAGTCATCCCAGTGATGGAGGATGTTATTCAAGAGGAGGAAAAGCGTCACATTCTGCAAACTGAATTGAGGCCTATGCTCAATCTTCTGCTCGATATGAGTGCCGTCTTCTCCCAAGATCAACAGACAGCGGGCCCTCGGATCCTCAAACTTAGGCTGCAACGGCTGCATGATTACCTTGCACAGGCCAAAACCATACTCGATCTCATGTCGAGCCCGGGGAGAGTCTCCATTAAAGATATCAACGAATGGAAGGAACTTTTTGATTGTCTCTTTCAAGACCTTCAAAGAGACTTCTCAATATTTGTTACTGCTCGTCAGATTATCCACATTACAGATCCGATTCCAGCTTTGAGCGCAGAAGGGCCGGAACAACTCTATCAAAGGTATGAGGCTTTGCCCACTTCAGATCTCAAGAATTGCTTCCTATCTTGTGCCATCTATGCGAAAGGAGAACAGATTAATGTGGAGCATCTAGTGCAAATGTGGATTGCAGAGGGGTTGGTCCGGAGCAAACATGAGAGCCATTTAATGGACATGGCCATTGCCCGCACCTACGTTAACCTTCTTCTGGATCGCCGCTTCTTCCACAATGCTACTAATGAGGAGATCCAATATTATAGTGGCTGGGACTCCTCAGATCGGCAAAGGATAAGAGTTGACGGCGATATTCGTGAGCTGGCGATGAATATTGCCGAGAAGGAGCAGAATTGTTTATTCAAGGCAGGCCAGGGAATACAAAATTTCCCAACGGTTCATACTGAGGATTGCGACAGGATATCACTTCAAGTGAATCAGATTGAGAATCTCCCCAGCGAGTTGCCTGCATGTCCAAAACTGGTGAGTCTCATCTTATCTCATAATAGAATTAGTGTGGTTCCATCAGGATTTCTAGTCGGCCTTACGTCTCTCAAGGTTCTCGATCTGTCAGAGAACAAGAAGATAAGTTCAATCCCATCGTCAGTGGGGCAACTACAACAGCTTCAGCTTCTCAGATTAGATGGTCTCCGTCATATAAAGGATTTGCCTGAAGAGATAGGCCATCTTTCTTCCCTTCAATTTTTGAGTCTTGGAGGGTGTAGAAGCCTAGAATCATTGCCATCTCAGATTGGACAGCTTCAAAATCTCAAGTATCTTAATATATGTAGATGTCACGACTTAAGGGTGATTCCACATGAAATTTCCCAACTGACTTCATTGACCATACTCGACGCATGGAATGTTGAGTTAAGTGTGGAAGCAGAATCAGAAAGAAGTATTTGTAGATTGAAGGGTCTCATAAATCTGACGATGCTGAGAATATATGTACACGTTAGAAATACGTCATCAGGAATTGAAGGGGGCATCATGGGAACCTGGTTGGACATGAGGCACTTGGAATTGTACTTTCTCCACTCCAGACATGATGTAATGGATGATCTCCCTGACGACATGCAGAACATGAGGAAGCTTCAGAGTTTGAGGATGGATGAGTACCATCGGTTAAGTCTGCCGGAATACAGTTGCAAGTTTCAACATCTTCAACACTTGGAATTGAGATGGTGTCGGCATCTAAAGGAGCTCTCTCCGTTGGAGCGGTTACCAAGTCTAAGGTATCTAGTGTTGTATGACTGTTCTAACTTGAAGGAATTAGGGATCTTTGGCAAGGCAAGTGGTGGATTTTTAATGTTAGAAGAGTTGGTTCTAAATTACTTAGAGAAATTAGAAAGCATGGCAGGACCATCAAATCATGGTGTGTGGAATGAAAGAACGCTATCCAAACTCCGTATTTTGAAGATATGGAACTGTCCAAATTTGAAAAGGCTTCCAGTGGGAATGGACAAGTTACTAAATTTGAAGACAATAAAGGCACAAAGCAACTGGTGGCAACAAATAATTTGGGAAAATGATAGTAAGAGATTACACTTTGAAAATATCTTTAAAGAGTGGGAAGTGTAATTTTAACAAAGTTTAATAATTATTGACATTTTAACAAATTGTAATAAGTATTCTTTTTAATGAGGTTATTGACAGTAAAATAATAGTGCAAGACAGTACAATGAAGTTCGAGGCATTGACCAGAGAGACATGGATAGTTTCGTTTATCGATGTATTTCAGGACTTCCATTTAACAATTCTGTAATAGTTGTATTTTCTATATGTTTAAAGGTTATATATTTTGTATTGGTTGTAAAATATTTGGTATTATAAAAAAATTATAAATATATTGGATGGATTTTATTTGATTTTGATTTTAATTAATTATTATAAAATTATTTATTATTTATAATTAGATTTTATGTTCTATTATTAACAAATTTATTGTTTAATGAAAATTAATTATTTAATAGATTTTTTTTTTTAAATAAAAAGGTTTGTAAATATATATTTAGTTTAAAAAGTTAATTGTTTAATAAAATCTAATTGTTTAATGAAAATCCTTAATAAAAAGTTAGCTAAACAAGCTTGAATTCCAATAATTTAAATGACTTTTTCAATGTCATTTTTCTCACATAGTATGTGGTACATGATTCTTATTCTCAACTTTACCTTAATAAAAAGCTAATTGTTTAGAAGGCAAGTTTGAATTCCAATAACTTGAGTGAGTTTTTCCATGTTATTCTTTTACATAGTATAGGTAAAGATAGTAAAGTCTCATATGCCAAATTCTTATTCTTAACTTTACTTTTTTCAAAAGCATGGGTATACCTTTAGCTAAATAATTAAATTCAGTTTTAATATAGTATTTTTATCCTTTCAATTCTATAGGAGACTAATGGAATAATTTCATCTTTCTTGGCCATCTTTCTTCCCAAAATTAATTGGAGCTAAAAGGAAAGGGTGGCCTAAATGTCAATGAGAGAACCCATGAACCCTCAACTACCCATGTTGACTTTTGTGCCCAACCATTCATTTCTCCAAAGAGTTGGTTGAGGTAGTTAATGCCTTGGGGAATGGAGAGAGGTATGGCTGTCCAAATTCGGGTATGGGAAAGCCACCCTTCATGGAAATTCGTGTTTGACTTCTTGGGCAAGAAAAGAGCCATGAAATTGCTCCCCAAGCCATTTTATTCACCCATGTTCTTTTCTCCCTCACGTAGTCTGACCTAGCTGGGGGCGTTTTCCTTCACGTTTTCCATCATTTTCCTTCATTTTCCAAAGCTGGGAACTCATTTTTTTGTTTCACAGTGGTAGGGAGGAAGAGAGTCATGATTTGGGGGTTTATAGAGGATGTTTCTGCCCCTTGAATGTCAATAAATGTTTTCTGAAATCGATTTTCTCTCCCAAGGTTGATTCGCCATCTAACATTTCGTTTTTTTGGGTGTGCCACAATTTGGGGAAAACCCATGGACCCTATTTTTGTAAATTCCATTGTTGAATGTTTGGGTTGAGATGGGTATCCATTTCTCTGGGTTGTGCTGAGCTTGAGAGTTCCCTTTTCCTTGTAGATATCATGCCCAGCTCGAGGGTGATCTTTGAGTGCTGAAAGAATATAGGTTGGGCATATACCTATGGTTGGGTGGAACGTTGCAGCGACATAGCTAGTTGCTTGGGACATCATTACTTCAAGATAAGTATTTTATTTATGTGTTTACTTCTGCAAGGTTTTTAATTATTGATTAATGTTATCAATATGCTAGAATTTTCATGATATATGTGTGTAGAAGAATTTTACTTCCGCTGTGTTTGATAGATTTGCACATGCATATGTTTTTATTTGTATGGATCTAATGAATGGGATTGATGTAACATCCCGGAAATTCACAAAATTTAAAAAATTTTCTACATAGCATTAATTGCTATACTAGCTATGCGGAAATATATTAAATGCTTGTTAGATCATTTAATCGATATGCTTAAATAAAATGTTGTGACGATCATGCATATGTATTGCTTTATGATGTATGTTAAATGTAAATATGTCTACACTAGATGCCATTGGATGTTTTCTTGCCTCAGTTGTGCAACCTAGATTGCTTATGAATTGATGTCAATTCTCTATACTTTTACTTGCCAATGTTTACATGTGCTAGCTGTTTGTTCTTCTTTTGATGTTGAAGGGGTCCTATTGGCACCCTGTTGGAGCCTAGGCCGCAACTGTAGTAAAAGCTACGAATTTTGAGGAAAAAGCACAAGTGTTGAAGAGAAAGTGCTAAATTTTGAGTAAGCACCAATTTTGAGCAGAAGCAAACGGTGCGTAGTACGGTGCCAGATGAATGAGCTCAGCGCAGATTACGGACCGAAAATCGTGGAGCTCACGCGCACATGTTAGACGAGAATGAAGGTGGCTGAGTGGAAATATCAGCTACCATAATGAATGAAGCAACGGAGTAGAGGGCTCAGCTACCCTCATTAAGGTTAAGTACAGAAGTTATGGTTGCTCGGATCAAGGAGGAGCAACGGAATAAAGCATTGAAGGCAAAGGACAAGGTGCCCATACCCGCGAGTTGCGCCGGAAATCATGGAGCCTGCAGGAAGCGGCGACATGACTGCAAGCGGTGCCTACAGTACACCTAGCCATATCCGCGGTTAGGGTTTTTAGGGATTACTGCTGGGAAAGGCCCACAGTTTTGTAAAGGTGCGACCGTCATGGCCACCTATATATATGTGTAATTGTAAGGGAAGAGGGTTAGACATAAGCTAGCTGTTTGAGATAAGCTAGTTAACTAAGTTAGTCTTCTATTGTGTTGTTAGAAGACAAGAGTTGGAACTGGATAGCTGTGAAGCTAATCCCTGAGTTGCAGACAGTCTGAGTCGACGTCTGAACTATTGTAATCTCTGTAGAGAAGAGAATAGATCTAGAGAAGGGCTCCCAACTGTGTGCGTGGAGTTTCCCAGAAATATCTAAGGCTGCAGCTGTGTGCGCAGCATATTGTGTCATTCCATTTCTGATTAATATAAGATACACTTCCCGTGGACGTGGTTTCCCAGCGGAAGTGAGCTACAGAATTCTTGTTGTTATGATGTTGTATTATGTGATTGCATGTTTTAGTTCACTGTCTGTGTATACATGAACATTGCATTATCTTTATGAGTTTGCCAAGTAAGTTCTCTAAGCTTCCTTGGTCGTTATAATCATTAAGTGTCAAAGGAATCTATAGGACGCCGTCGTTGCGGCGATAGAGGATTGTGTTACTGCGCCGGGCGCGCAAGCATAAACGATACATAGAGTATCGACGCAGAGGATAATTGCCTCGTGCGCAGGAGTGGAGATACCGCGCAGCCAGGCTGTCAAGCGAGAGTTCAGCGCTGGTGCGCTGGGAAGTCTGTAGGAGAGTCAGGCATTCGGCCTAGAGGAATCCTCCCAGAAGATAGAAGGAGAAGATCGCAGTCTCCGCGTCGCCTCGGTTAAGGAAGCCTGATTCCTTAGCCCCCCATAGCCACTTCGGGTGAGACCTCAAGCTGCTGTGCAGCTCATTGCCGAGAGGGCCAGTGCGCCAAGGGGTTTTGTTGATGCGCTTCATTAAAACCCGGGTCTGTCCAAAAAGTAGCCAACAAATGGTTCCATTGCCTTATGACTTCTTGATCAGTTCATTTCTGTCGCTTTGAACCTTGTTGTCGAGCCAACAAATGGTTCCGTTGCCTTATGACTTCTTGATCAATTCATTTCCGTCGCTTTGAACCTTGTTGTCGAGCCAACAAATGGTTCCGTTGCCTCGTGATTTGTTACGGTGAGACTTGTTAGTTTGGCGACACGCGAGATTCATGCGAAACCCACAAAGAGCAAGCCAACAGATGGTCCCGTTTCCTTGCGACTTGTTGTCTTGAGATTTGTTATTCCGGCGACGTACGAGATTGTTGCCTTGCGACTGCTGGAGCCAACAGATGGTTCCGTTGCCTTCGAGACTTATTATTTCTATGCCGTGAGAGATTGGTGCGCAAGCTAGAGAAAGAGCGAGCCAACAAATGTGTTACTGAATCCTACAGCTAAAGAAATTCAAGATTGGTTCAATTCAAAGGCTAGAGAGTTTGCTGAACGAGAAAATAGAAGTTCTAGGCTTCAGACAGAAGACTGGTTGCAGAAGCATATTTATAATGACCTCCACGAAATTTTCTTTGTCACCTTTTCACTTGAGTTGCATGCATGGGTAGCCAAGCTAGCGCATGCGAGACCCACTATGCATGTTGACTGACCCGTCGCTTGGATGCCTGAGCTAGTTAGCATTTTGAAGCGGCTGGATAATTCTGTGTCCCGCGCAGTAGACTTTTGGCTGAACAGTCTGCTGGAAGGATTCATCACCGAGTTTGCAGTAGATACAAGAAAGAGCTTCAGCAAAGCTGAGAGGAGCTTCTTCTAGGCATACAGGGGTAAGTTCTTAAATTCTCTGAACTTGTCGATTAAAATGCTTCTGTATGAAAACGGAAAACTATGCATAGTTTCAGATGAATAGCATAGACAAGTAATGTCTGTAGATTCTGATAGTGATCTTGAAGTTATTGGTTGCACTCATAGTGGAAAACGGTATAAAGTAGGCCTTGACCAACATTCTTTTGAGTCTGGCCCAGAAGATAGTCAAGCTCCTAGAGCAAGCCATATAGAGAGACAAGGGAGTGCTTATATCCCTTACTACCCTTTCACACCGCAAAAGCCATACGGGGCTCAGTATAACCCCGCAGTCACACCTTCTAGTAGCCCGCATGGTACTTCTAGTACCTCAGCACCACCTTTGTTTAACCATCCTGGAGGCAGTGCCACATCACCTCCACCTCAACCTCGCGCAAGAAGGATGGTGATGACATGAAGCTACTAACTTTTAGAGGAACAAGGCTAGAAGACCCTAAGCAACACTGGTTCCTATGTGAAGCCATTTGGACAATTAAGCAAATTAATGATGATGCTGTTAAGCTGGTTCAGTTAGCAACCACAGTAAGAGAAAGATCCTTAACTTGGTTCATGAAATACTCAGCAGCACAGAATAGAACGCTTGCTGATGTCAGAAATGCTATGATTAGAGAATTCAAGAAACCTAAATCAGAATCACAGTGTATAACTGAGCTCAAAGACATAAAACAGTTATCTACAGAGTCAGTATGGGACTTTGACCAGAAGTTCAAAGCCTTGATAGATCAAGTAAGCTTTGAGTTTGCACCGCAGTAGCATAAGGAATGGCTCATTTCTGCGCTGCTTCCACACATTAGACTTCCTCTTATGCAACAGAATCTCACTACTCAGGAAGCTCTAGAGATGGCTATGAAACTAGAAGCTTCACCAATTGCTGGAACAAGCAACGATGTTGCGCAATTGCAGAACCAGTTAGCAAACTTAACCTTGCAAGTGCATGATATTAAGAAAGGCAAGGAAGTTCAAGAAGAAATTTGGTGTACAAAATGTAAGGCGCAAGGTCATTCAAAGGACCATTGTCCCGTTTTCATAGAGTATATTGCAACTGGAGCACCTAACCCTTTACCATAGGCTCAAGGGCCTTGGTGCGAAATCTGTAGAACTAGAGGTCACAGACCACAAGAATGTCACTTGTTATAGAAATATGTACAAACTCCAAAGAATCTATATTGAAATTTCTGTAAATCAGTAGGCCATGATGAGAACAATTGCAGAGCATATGACCTTATGATGGAAAGGAAACACGATGTTTATAGAGTACAGTCAGAAGCACAAGGACCCACAGCAGGTCCACAGTACGACCAAACTCGCAAAGGCCGAGGAGGAAATTATAGGGGTCGCGGACACGCAGCAAATTTTGGTCGAGGAAGAGGACAGATCACTTGTTACAACTGTGGAGCTCAAGGTCATTTTGCAAGGGATTTCCAAAATCCTACAACCATCTGTAGATACTGTAAATCTTATGATCACATCATTGAAGAATGCCCTCAACTGATGGCTAAGATGCAAGCAAAGATGCCACAGGTTAATCAAAATATTCAGTTAATTGGCGCAGAAAAAAGAGAACCAGACCCTACAGTTAATATAGTCACGCGCAGTGGAGCAACCACTGGAGCGCCAGAGTCAGGAACTGGAAAGCTAGCGACGCAATGGGTGCGCCGCGCTAATATCAAACCATCTCCACTCGACCTGCAAAAGCAAAAAGAAGCATTCAAGCAAGCTCAAGAGTACTTCTCAGATCCGAGAGCTTCAAGTTCTGTCGCACCTCCGCATAATGATATCAGACCGCAAGTGCTAAGATAAGAGAACCTAGTACAAGAACAAGCCACTACATCTAGAAGGCCTGATGATGATGAGGATGCACTAGGCAGTGTCCACGCATTCCTGAGAAACTGTTTAAAGTTGTTGCGCAATGAAAAAGCAACTATGGAACTCCAACACTTGTTGGATCAGTGTCAACAATCTACTTCGATGAAAACACCACAGCGTGCTGTTCATCAGATTGGAAGTCATATTAGAACTGGGAAAGAAATGAGACTCACAACGCAGATTGGAGCATTTGAAATGGACGAAGTCATTTTGGACTTGGGCTCAGAAGTTAATGTTCTCACTATGCAGACATGGGAATAGATGGGGATCCCTCAGCTTATAAGATCTCCAATCCAGCTAAGACTTGCGAATCAGCAACGAGTTTCTCCATTGGGCAGATTACCCAACGTACCTATTGATATTGAGGGAGTAAGAAGTTCTGCAGATTTTGAAGTAATCAAAATTCTGGATGATAGTAGACCTTACCCAGCACTCTTAGGCATAGAATGGGCCTTTGATCATTTGGCTGTCATTAATTTGAAGAAAAGACAGATGACCTTTGAGGATGACCAGATTAGGGTCATTGCACCGCTTCATCCACTTCAAGGACCAAGGTATATTGAACCCATTCGGGTAGAAGAAGAAGTGCGCCACATGGAAAGTTTGTATCAGATGACTGCTAGTCATAGCGATTATGTAAATCCCACAACGGACGGCCATATCAGCTGGCGATGCGATAGCTCGTGCACATCATATTCAGAAGTAGGACTGGAAAACTGGCAGAATCGCTTACATGAAGTCTCTGCAAGGCGTTGCCCCATGATGACTAAATCAATTCGATGGATTGGCACAGAATTGAATAACACTCCAATCTTTGATGGTTTAACTGAAGTAAGTGAATTCATACATGTGTATGAACTACAAATCTCAGATGAGCAGCGCATACAAGCATTGGATGTAGCACTGCGCGCTACACCCGCAAGATGGTGGGGTGCGCATAAAGAGAATATTCACACATGGCAAGACTGTCGCAGATTGATACTGTGCAGATTTTAGGGAACTATAGCAAAAGTGTTGTGCAAATACGATGGACAGAGTGACCCCAGGTCACACATTGAAACATGTATTCAGCAATGGTCAGATATTCCGAAGGATGAGTGGTTTCACCCATTCATCCACACGTTGGATATAGTACCAAGGAACTGGTACACTGAAACAGAATTGCGCAGAGGCACTGTCACTTGGCCTCTTATGATAGAAAGTTTTAAGCTTACCTTCAACTTTGAGTCAGAACATCCAAGTATTGATCAAGCTCTGAAGTGTATTAAAAAGAAGGTGTTTGAACAATGTCCAATACCAGAGTATTCTCAGCCAGATTGGGCTGTCCAGATGGAACATGCCCTGGAATGCTATAATTTCACCACTGGTGAAGAGGACGAGGATCCTCGCAACATCAATATTCCAGAATCAGAAGGGACGCGCAAGGTCGAAGGTCCTCAGCTTGATATCCCTGCCATTACAGAACACATCAAGCTTAAGAAGATTAATATTGGTACAGAAGCCGAACCCAAGTTTGCTTCTATAGGAGATTACTGGGATGATGAAACTGTTGGCCATATTTCAGATTTATTACCTGACTACCAGGATATCTTTCCTACCAAGTTCATGGAAATGAAAGGCATATTAGGAGATTTGGGAGTAATGCGCATACCTCTCAAAGCAGACGCCAAGCCAGTAAAACAGTGCCCATATCGGTTGAACCCGCGATATAAAGAAAAGGTTAGAGAAGAAATTGACAAGATGCTTGCAGCAGGCATCATTGAGCCAGTAGAGGAAAGTGATTGGATTAGTCCTATGGTAGTACAAGAGAAAAAGGCAAAAGGCGAAATAAGAATCTGCGTGGACTTGCGCAAGCTGAACGACGCATCAGCGCATGATACATTTCCTACTCCCTTTACAGACGAAGTGCTCGATAATGTTGGAGGACAAGAGGCTTACTCCTTCACTGATGGCTTCTCGGGATACCATCAGATCAGAATCCATCCAGAAGATTGCCATAAGACCACTTTTGCGACTGAATGGGGCTCATTCCAGTATACGGTAATGCCCTTTGGTCTTAAAAACGCACCTGCTATCTTCTCTAGAGTCGTTGTTGCTGTTTTTAAAGAATTCATCCATAAGTTTTTAGAAGTCTATTTTGATGACTGGACTGTGTTTGGTTTACTAAAGAACCATATGGGGAATCTGCGAATGATGTTAGAAAAATGTAGACAGTATCAGATTTCCCTTAACTTGAAAAAATGTATCTTCTGTGCTCCTTTTGGTATTTTGTTGGGTCATATTGTATGCAGACAAGGACTCCTGATGGATCCTGCGAAGGTTGCCATCATTGCTAATTTACCTGCGCCCAACTCGGTCAAACAATTGCGCACTACATTGGGA
The DNA here is from genome assembly GCA_027924585.1 of Larix kaempferi. Classification (NCBI taxonomy): domain Eukaryota; kingdom Viridiplantae; phylum Streptophyta; class Pinopsida; order Pinales; family Pinaceae; genus Larix; species Larix kaempferi. The sequence goes on from BSBM01000706.1 coordinate 1,078,939, forward strand.
CATACAGGGTACTACAAGAAATTTATCAAGGGATATGCAAAGATAACCGCGCCTATGGAAAGATTGCTGAAAAAGGATTCGAAATTCCAATGGACAGAGGAATGCCAACAGAGTTTGGATACATTGAAAGAAAAGATGATCACCGCGCCCATTCTAGTTTTCCCAGACTGGAAAAAACCCTTTCATGTTCATGTAGATGCTTCTTCCATAGCATTGGGGGTTGTGCTTACACAACCGGGAGAAGGAGGTATCGATCACCCCATTGCTTTTTCTAGCAGAAAGCTGTCTACAGCCGAGAAGAACTACACCACTACAGAAAGAGAAGGACTAGCTATGGTGTACGCCCTACAGAAGTTCAGACACTGCTTATTGGGCGCACACTTTAAAATGTATACTGACCATTCTGCTTTGAAATACTTGGTCAATAAGCCAGTGTTAGGGGGAAGAATTTGCAGATGGCTATTACTCTTCCAGGAGTATGATTTTGAGGTTATTGTGAAGCCAGGAAGATTGAATGCAGGACCTGACCATTTATCAAGAATCGAGTCAGGTGAGGAACCTACAAATCTGGAGGACAACCTACCCGATGCGCAGCTGTTCTCTGTTCAAGCAACCGATGAATATTACTCTGATATTCTTGAGTTTCTCACTACCGGACAAGCGCCAGTTGAGTTTACAATCCAGCAGAAGAAGCAAATCGTTGTCAAAGACGCAAACTTCACTTTGATAGCAGGCCAGCTTTATAAGTTGGGCCCCGACGAAGTCTTGCGCAGATGTATCTTACCGCATGAGAAGAATTCCATCATCGCAGAAGCACACTCAGGCACCGCAGGAGGCCATTTCGCAGGAAAGCCGACTGCGCAGAAGATCTTAGTCGCAGGTCTTTGGTGGCCTACATTGCACAAGGATACTAAGGAATTCTGCAAATGTTGTGATGTCTGCCAGCGGACGGGAAAACCTTCAAGAAGAGATGAAATGCCGCTAAGAACCCAGATAACACTGCGTTCTTTTGACAAATGGGCCATTGATTTTGTGGGACCTATCAACCCACCAGGAAAGAGAACCGGCGCAAGATACATCATCACAGCTACTGAATACCTCACCAAATGGGCTGAGGCGAAGCCAGTTAAGAACTGCGACGCTGCCACTGCCGCACAGTTCATTTTTTAGAACATTTTCACTAGATTTGGATGTCCACTGATTCTAATGAGTGATCAGGGCACACATTTCCTAAATCAAACTATACAGGCCCTTACTGAAGAATTTCATATTAGTCACCATAAGAGTACACCCTACCACCCTCAAGCTAATGGTACAGTGGAGGCATTCAATAAGATTCTTGAGAATGCCCTGACGAAAATCTGTAACCAACAAAGAGATGATTGGGACCTTAGAGTCACAGCTGTGTTATGGGATTACAGAACCACATGTAAGAAACTAACAGGTCACACACCTTTCAGTTTGGTGTATGGACAAGAAGCAGTTATGCCCATGGAATATATTGTTCCCAGCCTCAGAATTGCGCAAATTACAAAAATGGAAAATACTGATACTATGAGTGAAAGACTCTCACAATTGCTTGCCTTAGAAGAAGACAGAATTTTAGCCGGATTCCATCAACAAGTACAGAAGGCAAGACAGAAAGCTTGGCATGATAGGCATATTAAGAATAAATTCTTTCAGGAACGAGACTTGGTACTCCTCTATGATAGTAAATTCATCAAGTTTCCAGGCAAGTTTCGTGTACACTGGTTAGGCCCTTTTCAGGTGATAAAGATAACAGAAGGAGGAGCAGTTCAGCTTGCGAAGCTTAATGGAGAATTGCTGCCTACAATGATCAACAGGAGTCGGCTCAAGCTTTACCGCGACGGCCACTCCGCTCTGTCGACTTAAATAGCTGCTCAAGAAGTGCAGATGTCCAGTGTAGTTGAAAGAGGCATCGCATTATCACAGTCTACACGGAAGTCGTGAGACACTCTCAGTCTCTGGCTTCCCGCGAAGTTCCTTCAAACATCCGCGCATGTCTATAAAGTTTGGTTTGAGTGACCCTAATTGCGCTCTTGCGAAGTTTTTTCGGATGGTCAAACCGTCGCTCTTGCAGAGTTCCCTGTGTCAATTTTCTGCTTGAGGAGTTCTCGTTGTGGACCCCTCTATATGCACAGTTACCTATGGTGAAGTGACTCGCCGAAAATTTGAATCACGGTAGTTATGTAGCCGCGTTTGAATATTAATGCAGGATAAGATCGCCGTTTATTTGTATTTACTCTAACAGATTTGGCCGGATTTCCCTAAGATTTGCATTTACTTGAGGATCCGAAGGACTTGGCACATCTTCCGAAGGCTGTCAGAGCCTATCTTTTGCATTTAAAGCGCCGCAGAAGCGCGTGGATAGGGGTGTTGTCAACTCAGGCATAGGCACCTACGGCTAGTAACCTCACTTTCCCGCATTTACTATCGCCTTTACCTATAAATACCCCGCAGTTGTATATTTTTGGGTTACTTTTCTCGAGTTGCATAGTGTCTTGTTGGAGAATCTAAGTTATTGTTTTTAGAGCCATGTCGTGTAGACTGCCCCATCTGTTTTCAGTATTTGTATCCTACCCTGTTCCGCCATTTGTCTAATTCAAAGTGCTTGATTGTGTCTACCGGTTCACGACGGAGAACCTCTCCACTGAAGAAATTATTCGTCAATTTAAGCGCAGAGGCTTAGATTTCAGCATGTCTACCCCAGTGACGACCTCGGCTTACACACATCCTGGTTGGACTGATCCTAAACAATCTCCGGGCACAAGGGCATCTCAGCTGCAGCAGGCGGATGACCCCGTTCCAGAGCCCTTGGCCACCATGGTGAATTATATTCTGCCGCGTCCAGATGATGCACCAGAGGTGTCTATTCCGAAGAATGCTAAATACCCAATTCCGCTGCCTCCAATGGCGGAAGTCGTGCGACAAGAAGGGTCCTTGCTTGGACACCTTCCACTGGTCAAGTTCTCTGATTTCAACCTAGGCGACTACAAAACGTATCCTCAGTTTGCGTTAGATCGCTATCTGACGGTAGTCCATAATCCCACCAAACAGGTTGATGAATTCGTCCCAAAGGAATTTGCAGCAAACTTAGAGAAGTTTGGTTTGTTGCACCTGTTGAAGCTACCGCACTTTGGGCGTAGCAACGAAGTCAATGCAGTTGTTAAGACACTGCTATCTTGCGTACATGGAGGCTATCTTTGGCTGGGGAGGCCAATTGATTTGAACGTAGATTTGATTCATCGCATTACCGGCCTATCTAAGGTTGGTAAGGACCCCAATATTCATTTTGTGGGAAAAGACAAGGATAGAAAATTGGCTGCACAGTTGGTGCAGAAATACAAATTGATAAGAGGAGGTCGGGCTTATGACCTCACCATAGTGGAGGATGAAGCACTTAGATTTACAGGAAGTCTGCTTGCAGGAAGACTTCTCATGAAGTGCAGACCTAAAGAAGTCACTGGAGTTGTCATGGAGCTCGCTATCGCAGCTGCGGAGGGAGAACAGTACAACTGGTCTCTCTTCCTTCTTAATTCTTTCTTGAATGACTACCTAAACGGCCAGGACAACGCTGGTCAGTTGTTCCATTTTTCTTGGCTTTTAATTTTATGTGCTTTTGTTGGGTGGAAGGAGCCCCCGAACACTCAGTTCCTTCCGTGCCGCGCAGGAGAGGTTGCCGGAATACGCTATGTCAACCTTTGGGATTCTGCTAATCCCGCGAAGCGCAAGATGAACCGCGCTGTGTTTTATGAATACTACAATCTCCTTAAAGATACCATTCAGGAAATGCCAAGGCTGAGTAAGGAGACAGCCCAGATATATGAAGGGAAGTTGGTTTTCTCTGCCGACTTGCATCAAATTTACCCCCGTCCTTGTGAAATTCAGGACGAATGGGTTGTAGGCCTTTACCGGATGACTATTGAAGATGTTGCAGAAACTGTAAAGTCATGGCCGGATGAATGGAGGCAAGCCGCCGAAGTCGCATCCCCGATGCCACCCCCTGCCGCGCAAGAAAAGGATAAGGGCAAGGAAGCGACTGGCCTAAGAAGTGATGAAGGGTCACCCGAACCAGTGGCCAAGAAGCAGAAGGTGTCGCATCCCTCTGAGACCATTACCTCGGGGATCGACAAGTACTTGAAGGAACAATTTCATGAGCTGTGGACTACGCACGCTCACATCAGAAGTGCTCTGTACCTGCAGTTCGTGGAGTTAAAAAGTCTCGCAGGAAGAGTTGCGCAGACTCATGCGCCAACATCTAGTTCGCAGGCGCCGCAGGAATCTACAAGTACTGAGCGAGTTGAAGTCCTTGCAGAAAGGCATACTGTCGTGCACATTCCGCCTACAAGCATGACACTTCCAGATCCTTTGGCCGCACTGCAGGTAAGCGCAGTTGGGCCCGTTGAAATAAATTTATCTTTGATTCCGATAGAAACCTTGCAATTAGTGCAAGAGAAAGTTTTTGTTGAGTTGAGAGCTAGAGAGCTCTCCACATTCCAGGCAAACCAAAGACTGCAATCGCAGGAAATAGAGCTGAAGACAGGCTATCAGAACATCTCTGAGAAGCTTGCAATTTATGAGGCACAGGATACTGGGATAAGGAACGTAGTTGATGAAATTGCCCAGGAGTTGCCGGCCTGCGAGATTCAACCAGACCTTCCTCTGGTTGAGAAAGTTCAAATTATTGGTGGAAGGGTGAAAACCCTCGAGCAAGAAATTGTTGCTATGGCTGAGGGCCATATAATGCAAATCGCCGAGTTGGAAGCTCGTGTTGCAGCGCATTCTACAGATGATAGGCAGGAGCAATTTGAAGCGCTGTGCAGAGCTTCCACACAAATGAAGGACAGAGCACAGGAAGCCGAGAACCTGATGACCCAAGCTATGCAGGCTTGGACGGAGCTTGAGAAGCTCCCTTTCAAAGTTGGTCTTTTGGAACAAGCACAAGATGCAGAACAGTCCCTAACTGTTCTGACTGAAGAAGCCAAGGCCTTAGAAGGCTTAACAAAAATGAGGAAAATGAGCGAAGTACGCAGAGTGCAACAGCAGTTGCACAAGCTCAGAAATGAAGATGCGAATCTCACCAACAGCATTCAGCCATTTAAGGATGAGTATGCTGACCTCGCAGCCCAAGCTGAGGCAAAAATCAAGGAATTCGCTGAATCCAAACAGTTGGTTGATGGCATAACTGAAGAAGAAGCCAGTTCATACATGGTACATACAGCCGCGGTGTGCGTCGACGAAATCGACTCTGCTATTGCACAGTGGAAGAACGCATTTGCTGAGACCAAAGCAAGGGCAGATGCGCAAGTAAAGCGACCACGCGTCAGTGCGAGTGGCTCGGGGACGAGCCACAAGTAAGTGTTAGGGGCCTGTTGGAGCCTAGGCCGCAGTTATAGTAAAAGCTTCCAATTTTGAGGAAAAAGCACAAGTGTTGAAGAGAAAGTGCTAAATTTTGAGTAAGCACCAATTTTGAGCAGAAGCAAACGGTGCGCAATACAGTGCCAGATGAATGAGCTCAGCGCAGATTACGGACCGGAAATCGCGGAGCTCGCGCGCACACGTCAGAAGAGAATGAAGGTGGCTGAGTGGAAAGCTCAGCTACCACAATGAATGAAGCAATGGAGTAGAGGGCTCAGCTACCCTCATTAAGGATAAGTACATAAGTTATGGTTGCTCGGATCAAGGAGGAGAAATGGACTAAAGCATTGAAGGCGAAGGACACGGTGCCCATACCCGCGAGTTGCACCGGAAATCATGGAGCCTGCAGGAAGTGGCGACATGACTGCAAGCGGCGCCTACAGTACACCTAGCCATATTCGCGGTTAGGGTTTTCAGGGATTACTGCTGGGAAAGGCCCACAGTTTTGTAAAGGTGCGACCGTCATGGCCACCTATATATATGTATAATTGTAAGGGAAGAGGGTTAGACGTAAGCTAGCTGTTTGAGATAAGCTAGTTAACTAAGTTAGTCTTCTATTGTGTTGTTAGAAGACAAGAGTTGGAACTGGATAGCTGTGAAGCTAATCCCTGAGTTGCAGACAGGCTGAGTCGACGTCTGAACTATTGTAATCTCTGTAGAGAAGAGAATAGATCTAGAGAAGGGCTACCAGCTGTGTGCGTGGAGTTTCCCAGAAAGATCTAAGGCTGCAGCTGTGTGCGCAGCATATTGTGTCATTCCATTTCTGATTAATATAAGATACACTTCCCGTGGACGTGGTTTCCCAGCGGAAGTGAGCTACAGAATTCTTGTTGTTATGATGTTGTATTATGTGATTGCATGTTTTAGTTCACTGTCTGTGTATACATGAACATTGCATTATCTTTATGAGTTTGCCAAGTAAGTTCTCTAAGCTTCCTTGGTCGTTATAATCATTAAGTGTCGAAGGAATCTGTAGAACGCCGTCGCTACGGCGATAGAGGAATGCGTTACTGCGCTGGGCGCGCAAGCAGAAACGATACATAGAGTATCGGCGCAGAGGATAATTGCCTCGTGCGCAGGAGTGGAGATACCGCGCAGCCAGGCTGTCAAGCGAGAGTTCAGCACTGGTGCGCTGGGAAGTCTGCAGGAGAGTCAGGCATTCGGCCTAGAGGAATCCTCCCAGAAGATAGAAGGAGAAGATCGCAGTCTCCGCGTCACCTCGGTTAAGGAAGCCTGATTCCTTAGCCCCCCATAGCCACTTCGGGTGAGACCTTGAGCTGCTGCGCAGCTCATTGCCGAGAGGGCCAGTGTGCCAAGGGGTTTTGTTGTTGCGCTTCATTTAAACCCGGGTCTGTCCAAAAAGCATCCAACACACCCCAAGGCTTACTTAGCTATAAGCTAAAGTATTTGAATGTTCTTGATGCAGATCACAAGTAAGAGAAATAATAATGTTTTGAAAGTGAAAACTATGGAGATCCTCAATATCGTCAAATAGCTTTCAAGTTTATGAAAGAGAAATGGAATAACTTGTGAAGCATTTCAAGGTGAGATCTGCTTTGATCATTGCTTCAGCTATATAACTATATCAGATTAGTCTATAAAAATTTATCGTATCACACTCTACTTTCAACATTTATGTTATTTTAATAAACCAATGTTGCGCATCAAAACAATATTAAAACCTACTTAAAGGAAATATAATAAGTATTGAGTGTCTAGGATATGAGGATCATATCCTATGTTTCGAATATCCTTGATACCGTTCTATGTATGTCAATTGATCCTATGCATTTTATATTTAAATTTTGGTTTGATGTTATTATCCACTATAAGCATTCTACTAAAAATATGCGATGGCTAAACTAGTAATAATATCTTTCATTAATACTATCATTATTTGAATTTCTTCTAAAGTTGATACTATAGCTAAAATCACTACCTAACATATTAAGACAATCGTTTATAATATGGTTGTGATAGGTGCTTTTAAGGTCTTTATATGATACATGGCGGTTTTGATGTAAAAGACAAAAATGCAAGGTTAACAATCATAATATACTTTGAAAGACCTTTGTTGATGTATATGTAACTTCGGAATGTATTTTACCCATGTGTGTATTGTATTCCTATAGAGATGTTATTATTCCTCTATACGGAAGTGTCGTCATTTATATTGTAAGTGTCGTAACTTATACTTGATGGGTTATTAGACCACCTTGATGGGGTCGTCCCTGTATGAGTCATGTGGGTAAATGGGTTATTAGATCACCAAGTGTGGGGTCAGCCTGGATTAAGTTAACCATGGATTATTAGGCCAAGCTAGACAAGTCGGCCCCTTTAGTTTATTGGGCAGGACAGGACAAGTATAAATAGCGATCAGGAGATCTCTATTTGATCACTCATTACACACACTTCTCTCATTCATAAAGTGGCGCACTTGTGAGGAGGAGGATCTGCTACTAGGAGGAGACTATCTCTTGTACTTTGGTTGTATCATTGCTCTTTCTATCTCTGAGGAAGTTGCGGGGTTTTTCACCTTCTTGGTTTTCCCCGGTGAAACTCTGTGTCTCTTGTGTGCTTGCATTATTGTGTCCATGATTGATATGTTGTACATGCTATTCTCTCAGTTAAGATCTTAGATTAGATTGAAAATTTTGAAAAACTAACAACCTTAGCACTAAAATGTGATTATAATGCTTATGGTTGTAGGTCCCCTTGGCGCTAATCGAAACCTTAGATTTGGTCATTGTGTAATAGTTTCATGCTTGGACAATGGTATGATGATTTTTATAAAGGGTAACACAAACTATAATGCATAGTCAACGATTAGCCCGAAAGATATTTCTGTTGCAAGGTTCGCTGGCAGGTCGTCGTACTGGTGGTAGACATGAAAATTTAAAGTGCATTAAAGTGATGTTGGTGGAATGCCCGTTGGAAACCACCGTGGCTGTCTTCATGTGGTAGTTCTCGATAGCAATGAACCCTAACGATTTTGGTTTACCACAACGAAGTTGTGAGCTTGGATTTCATTTTGCAAGGAGTGGGGTGTAGTGTGGTTGACAGGCCTACGGTTCTTTAGGGTTTCGAAGTCAGGTTTTTGAGGACTCCTTCCTCAGGTTCGATACCACGACCTATAAGGGAAGTTTGTTACTTTCAGGGTTTAAGAGCCGAGCCAATACTGTGGAAGGTATTGCTGCATTCATCAAAGTGATTTGTGTGACTCTAGATTCAACACTGGTTGCAGGAATGTCGATTTCAAGCCTCGGTTAAAAAGGTAATGTCCTTATTGAAAACTTCGTGTTCTTGCATTCGTTACTAATGTTTTAAGCTTTGAAACTGTTTTTAACCACCCTCTTTGTTAATGGCAAGTGATACTTATCTACGGTTTCTATGTTCAAGCTATGTGGGAACTGTTGCTTGAAAAACGGTAAGTCTCGATGGTTCCTCTTGTAGGTTTCTCCTGACAACTGTTGGTCGTGTTTGGTTTAACCAGAGCTTTTGATTTTACTGTTTGGCTAAAGGTGTGGTCATCGTTTGTAATTCTTGTAAGCTGTGAAGCATGCGTAGGGAGGATTGAATCCTCGTCCTACCTTTTTAATGTACTCTACAGTGTTTACTGTATGTCAAATGTAATACTTGTTCGTAAGGGTTTAACCATCGACTATGGATAAATGAGAAGGTCTTTGGTCTATGTGTTTTTATACTGTGCATGTAAATTTGTTAATGGCCGAGAGCCAAAATGCCTTGTTTTGCAACTTCAAACCTTAATGTCTAACTTCGTTCTACTGTATGGATTTGTTCAAACTATTTACGGCCTTGAGCCCTTGGTTCTGTACGTGACTAAGATGTTGAAATGTTTAAAGTGATGAGAGCCAAATGGCTTGGTTCTTCGAACTATGGTTTCAAACTTAGTTTTGTTTATATAAATTAATAATATCGATGGGTAGTTGATTTTTGCTATTGTAATATGTCTATTTTGGTTTTGTTTAGAGCCGAGTTTATTACCCCAGGCTTGTTCTAGAAAAGAACGGTTGTACTAAAGTTTAAAGGCTAAAGTCCTTTCATCAATAAAATTTCCTGTATTAAGATTACAAGTGTACAGGATGTAACTACATATATATATAAAATATAAGGCATAGTGCCTTAGTTGAAGATTTGCTTAGTGAAGTCTGTGTTTTTAAAGGTCTTCGGTTACTAGTGTTTGTATTTATAGAGATGAAGAGGGTTTCGAACCCATGAAAATATTTCCATACTGTAAAAGAAGGGTATTCGTGCACTCAGACTTCGTTTGGAAGAAATACTTGGTTGAAATAATGTTTGACCTAGAATGTATACTGTTTGGGACAGTCGTCCAGAATTAGAGTTTTTTTGTTAAAATGAATGAAGTAACATATCAAGGTCTAATTTAATAAATGAAAGGTTGTAGATGTAACAGTACTGTATAGTAGTTCTGTTGTTTTTATATGATAGGGTTTTTGTGATAATATCAGTGCTTAGCAGCGCTGTAATAAAAGTTATGTTTGGTTTTATAGCTGCTATAATTCATAAATGTTTATAAAAGACTAAAGTGAAGTTTGAATACTAAGTGAAGTTTGATTACTACAATGTATGAAAATAAAAGATAGGAGAAAGAATAGTAACTATCTACTGTAATGAAACAGTTAACCAACAATGTAACCCTAGGTTTTGTGCAGAATAAGAGATGTTTTACTTCTATTGCTATAGATATATTATAATGTCTGAAAAACATGAATATTGTCAAGTCTCTCTAAGATTAGACATAAGATAGTTTAAATAGCAGAATATAACAGATAAGGGAAATTCTAGTAAAGACATAACAACATTAATCTATTCAAACACTGTATATCATTTATCTATTTTAATTTTCCCTTCCCTGTACTAGAGTACGATACACAAACAGTACGTGGAAAAATACAGGGGAGATATTTATTCAATCATTTCATATAATTATTCATCATTCCACAGAATCATAACTAGATCAGAAATCAAACAATTACTTCTGCATGATGATAACTATCATTTTTTAACTAATGAATACTAAGTCAATAATTACAGAAAATAATGTAACTACTTAGGAACAGAAATAACAAGTAGAACCTGCAACTGTAGATAGGGTGGACAAACACCCAAAGAGGCATGTTCCTCCCAACCTTCTCCAGAAGAAGCAACCGAATCACTTGCTCCTTTAGGACCCTCGAGCCTGTTTACTGAACCACAAGGTAGAAGACTATGTGTTGAAGCAAGGCACTCAGGTTGTACTTCCAACAAATCAATGGAGAGACTTGCAATACACCTCTAAAACCTCTACCCTAAGCAGGAAATAAATCTGCATCTAGCAGAAATGGAACAGACTTACACTACAACTCAAAACATAGATTTCCCTCATTGAATCTCTTGTGTGCATACAGCAGAACCACAAGGTAAATTTTCTCGTCAGAAAAAGTGTGAGCCTCTGCTCAATTCGATGGCTTATAAAGATGCCTAGGTATTTAGTGGTTAGTTTCCAAAATAAATGAGCCTCAAGCTCCAGTACCATCTTCCAGGGAACTATGACCACAATTCAAGGAAGTTGTCCCATAACAACAACTAGTTACTGAGTTCATGATGTTGCCACTTGTCCATTGCCTTCTACCCCAGATTCCATTCCACCTAGTGGGTCAATAAACACTCTTTCAACAGTCTCTTTGGGTGAGTGTCTCCTATTTTATTTTATTAAATAATAATATTGTGCAATTACACTCATCCTTGGCCACTTGTCCAAATATTAAACATTACAATAAAATTTAAGATAATGTTTTCTTCAAACATAAAATGTTTCAACAAAAGGGTATGTTACAGTTGAGTTATGTAAAATCCCAAGATCTATAGTCATGTTCCCTTCCTTGTGTTGGATCCACGGGAGAAGACGTGAAAGATTGGTATCAGAGTATAGGTTACAACATTGGGCCTACATGGGACAACTTGAACAACTTGCAGAGGTAAGTATTCTTCCTGCTCAGCACTGATAATTAAGAAAATTTCAAAAAAATTCAAAATTTGAAAATTTTTCTAAGTGCCTTTCAAAATTTTTGTCTAAGTCTGTGTTGGTGCCAAATCACGAGTTCCGCTGAAAAGGTCGGCAAAAAATTGTCATTTTTGCTCCAAAACCGGTCGGTAAAAAATTGTCATTTTTGCTCTGAATCCGGTCGGCGACGAAACACGAGTTCTGCCGAAACGGTCGGCGAAAATTTGTCATTTTTGTTCTGAAACCGGTCGGCGATGTACACGAGTTCTACCGAAATGGTCGGCGAAAAATTGTCATTTTTGCTCTGAAACCGGTCGGCAAAGAATCGCGAGCTCCGCCGAAACGGTCAGCATAAAAATTGTCATTTTTGCTCCGAAACAGGTCGGCAACAAATCGTGAGTTCCGCTGAAACGGTCGGCGAAAAATTTCCATTTTTGCTCTGAAACGGGTTTGAGGAAAAATTCGAGTTCGCCGATCAGAGAGAACTGAAGTGATCGGCGAGAAATGGCGAGTTTGTGCCAAATTGGTCAGCGAGAAATGGCGAGTTTGGCCAATTTGGTCGGCGAGAAATGGCGAGTTTGCGCCGAAGTGGTCGACGAGAAATGGCGAGTTTGTGCTGATGTGGTCGGCGAGAAATGGTGAGTTCATGCCAAAGTGGTTGGCGAGAAATGGTGAGTTTGCACCGAAACAGGTTGGAGTAAAAATTGAAAAGTCCCCTAAAATAGTGAATTTCAGTAGTTTTCCAATGAGATTTTTTTCAAGTGCAAAAATTGAAAAATGGCCTTGAACTTATGCGCCAGATTGCGTGAAATCGTGAGATTTAAAAAAAATGAGGGAGCTTCCCTCGACCCGCCCTACAGTGGGAAGCCACAAGGGGGCAAGCCTCATTGACCCCCGGAGACAGTCATTGAACGTATGGAATGCATTCTCTATGTTTGGAATGTGCACTATGAATTGCATAAAGGGGTTGTGGGATCCTCAGTAAGAGTAATTGGTTGTAATATGCATTATGGAAGAGCAATTGGAGCTCTTGATTATCAAAGATGGATATTGTAATCAATAAGAGAATGTTGAACAAGTAATGGGATAGGTTATCAGGAAAGGGACGAGCAACCTGTAAAGGTGATGGGTAAATCATCCTTGTGAGCAAGTCCAATGTTGATAAAAAGGGAAATCTCTCACCTTAAACTATTTATGTTTATAAAACAACAATTGTATGCTTAGAAAGTAGCAAGAATGAATGTTATACACATGTATATATATATTGAATTGCTACTTGGTGAGGAGATCATAGCTAATAATTGCTTGTGTGCATGGTAGAGAGGCCATGAAATTGGATCAGCGATGATGTGGAAGAGGAATTCCTTGTTATGACGAGGGATTGAAAAGGGAGAATTCCTTAAGTCTTCTCTTGCTTATATGATCATATTTTCAAGTGTTATGTATAGAATGATTTGGCATAGGAATGCCAAAAATGCAAGAGATTCGATAGATGAAGTGAATAGGAACTAATAGGCATATTGCCAGATATTGCATAGTGCATGTGAAGATGTTTGTGCATGTATATGATGTTGCATGTTGGTAAAGCTAGTAAATATTTGCATATGCAGTGAGCTACCTAGAACAATAATGGTGGTTAATAATCATTATTGGTGTTGGTATGACTTGTAGGACCAATGAAAACAAAAGCATGGATAAAATGAACATGATGTTGTTGCATGTGACCAACAACATTATGAGAAAGATCAGTGCAACAAATCTGTGATCATGAAGACTGATGGAAGGATTGTGTAGTCCTTGGTAAGAAGCCAGATCGATGAGGTAACACCAAAGATGCTAATGGGAACCATGCAAGTACATTTTATTGTGAAAATGATACAAGTGTTGAAAGGGGATTGGGTGAGAATCCCTTTAGCCATATTTAATAATCATAAATTGGTATGTATGAGATCTTGAATGCATGTATGCGAACATTACTCCATTAGGTACGACAAGGTATGTGGTAGCAAGGGAAAGGATCCTTATACCATCTAGTTGTTTTGAATTGTAAATTGATTTGTATGAAAGTAGATAATGCCACGTGTATGTTGATTATGGGTTGATAACCAAGCAAGCGAGGACTTATGGCCCTGTCATGGTAGTGCATGCTATGTGGGGTAGTCATGATTAGGCCATAATATGCTTGAATGCATAGTATTCATGAATTAATGCAAGGTTGTATTGAGGGGATGTGCATTAAATTATTTTGTACAATCTTGTGGTTATGCATTGAGTGAATGCACATTAAAATATTATGTGAGTGATGTAAATGTGCATGCATAGGTGTAGGTGCACATGTTGAGATGCATTGTGTGAATGCATGGTTGTCGTGTATGTGTTATTGCAAACTAAATAATGGATGAGATGATGAATTGATGATAACTATGGGATCATTTCATGAGCTGTTGTGAATGTAGGAGAATAAGTGCATTAAGAAGGTAGTCATGATTGTTGGGCTGTCGAGATGCTCGGTGGAAGGGCAGAGCTGTATAAATGATATGGTTGTGAAGTAATGAGTATCTAAAGTTTCATTTAAATTGCATAAATGATGTGACTGTACCTTGCAATTCTAGTATGATAATGATTCACATGAAGTAAATGAATCATGGTGATATTGAGATGTTAATAGATGGAAGTGTTTGAATTATGGAGTGTTATAATCCTGAAAATGCTTCAGTGACTATTGCAGCAATGAAATATTATATGCATAGAGACTTACAAAGTGTTTGGCTAATTAAAGTTTCAGATTTCAGGTAGATTGTTTTTGTCATGGAAATGTGGGTAAGTCCATGATGAAGGTTGGAATCTACCATGTGCAAGAGCCAAACCTCATGAGAAGGACCTCATGGTTGTAAAAATAGTTTATATGTAGAATAGATTGTCAATTTTGGACTTGTAGATTTCAAATTTGAGAATTTGCTTATAATTGCTAATCATTGTCGGCTTGCATAGAACTATGTCAGGAGGATGTGTTGTAAGTGGATGTTCATGTTATGGTAGCAAGCGTAAAACCATAATGGGAGGAGGGGTGCCACTTACAAGAGACAAACAATATGAGGATAACCTCATGACTAAGAAAATCAATTTCTTTAGAAGACAGAATTGCAAATTTATGTTGAATTTAATTATTAATGCCATTGATTGGCTATGGAACAATCATATTTGAATTTTATTGTTAAATGTTGCTGATTGTTTAGCTATTTGATAAGTGTTCCAGGAAGACACATTGTAGGAAGACCACGTGTGATGGCCTGCAGAAGCCAAACTCCATGGGAATGACCCCATGCTTTGGAAATGGGTTTCGGGTGAAACTCCATTGCATATTTTAAGGATGGCATCTCAGCTGAAGTGCATGTTGGAAAACCATGTGAGTGAGATGGTAAAATTATGCCAAGAAGGCGAATGTGGGTTATGAAACGTGAAAACTATTGGGGTGGAAAACCGAAGGACTGTCGACTCAAAGAAAGGAGCACCTATTCTTCGCAAATGAAGAGAGAATACATCATAAAATGGATAAGTATTATGTAACCCTAGATAGGAACATGCATGTCTAACTATTAGGGTTAATATGCATAGCATGTTCTATTTTATTTATATGATTTCATACTGCTTGAGTATGATTAGGGCCTACATAGCTCACATTGGGAAGGGGTGCACACCTTTTTGGTGTTGTGTTATGTTAGGGTTCTCAAAATTGACTACACCCTTAGGGAATGGTCGCATTCTTGGTGTTTCAATATTTGATAGTGAATGTTATGAAATATGTTTACAATTTTAAAATAGTAATACTGATGAAATTGCTTATCCTTCTTGTGCTATCAGCTTACACAGATGCAATTTGGTGCAGCACATTAAGAGACAAAGTCAAGAAAGGGTACTTAGGAGGACTGTACGGGCATTGGTAACCTTTCTACGCTCACACTAAAGAACACTAGAAGGGATGGATAGGTCCGAGGAGATGTGTAGTAGAAAAGGGGTATCATCCTTGTGTAGTGTGAGTGGGTATTGTGGGGCCATGCTATCCTGCAATCGAGAAATTCACCCATAGAGTTCCTAGAGGGAACCAATGGTTTGCATAGGAGAAGGAGTGTCATCCTTGTTTGGATGAAGAGTTGATGTGTGTGAAGGGCTGTGGTGTGTGAAGGTCTGGTGATATTGATGAAGGCATACAATCTCTATTGGGTTAGTAGTAAGGTGGGGTGACTGACTGAAAACCCTGAGATGCCTATGGCTCTGTAGTATATCCTTGACCTAGAAATGATCATGGTTCAGTTTCCTTCCATTGGCTGATGACCCAGATGGATGTGCTGGCTTGGAAATGGAGAGGGAAAACCAGACATGGGATTGGTTTGGCACCACCAATGCTTGGTAAATCCAGAGAGTAAACTGGTTAGGCATTAACTACTTGATGTTGTGGAGCAGCATGTGTGTTGGCCAAACATCCACCCCACAAATGATCCAAGGCTTGTAAAGAAGAAAAGGAAACCTGTGGAGTAGTGAGGAACTGCCCAATACAGATAAGTATTTGATTTTCATTCATTTTTGGATAATGAAAATTTTATGAACAAGTCTTATGAAAACCAAGCTAATACATTGTTATTTCCTTGTTGGAAACCTTAGTCATTGGAGGAAGCAAAGAAGCCTTGAAGGCATCATAAGGACGCATTTGGACATGTGGCTATCCTAAGCTTAGTATGAGAAACAATGATAAGAATGGTGCTAGTGGACATGTGTGGGTCCTAGCATCCAAAGGCTCTGTGTAAAATCCATGGGGAGGGGATTCCTTGATGGAGAAAGCCTTGGATAGACCTTAGACACTAAGTGTCATAGCCAAAACAAGAAAGGGCAAGTCAAGCATTCACATTGAAGTGAAAGAGGCTAAGGAGCATAGAGCCATAGTGAGGGTGTGGCTCCAGATTGGAACAAGAATAATAGGGGGAAACTCTTACTCTTATCTTTTGTTTTGACTGATGCATCTTAGAAATGGAAAATTTTTGAATGCATGTTATGACTGGAAGTTGATTGTGTTTATTTGCTTGAAATAAATTGTGAATGCTGAAATAGTTAATCCCCTGAAAAAGGATGAACATGAATGAGTTCATGTGTATGTTGGGAAAGCATGAAAAGTATCGAAGTCTCATGAATAGAGCATGGGCTCTCCATGTCAATTGGGAAAATAATTGACTGATTTCAATGTTATGTTATGCTTTTCTTAACAAGATTTGTATTGATGAATTTCATAGGTGAAAATTGAAGCATTTGGTTGCATCTGATACAAGCGAGTGTTGCTAGTAAGCAAAGTGTGGCCAACTGTGCACTTTGACCATGGTAGCAGACCAAAAACTATTTGATTCGGCTGAAAATATTCTCCAAACAATTTTCAAGACCCAAGAAAATCTTGGAGAAATGCTCAAGCTACAAAAGCAATAGAATGAGATCAACCATGTCAAGGTTTTGCAGGACTCTGTTTGCTTGCAAAGACATGTAAAAAGCATTCTAAAAATAATCAACAGTGGAAAGGAAAGTGGATCAATGAAGAGGCATTCACCCATTCAGTCCATTAAAAAATGTTTCAGGTGGGAAGAATCAAAGGAAATTGAATAGGTAAAGATGAAGCAGCCATTGAAATGTTGGGAACGTGGAGGAAATAATTTCCTACGCAACTTCCCAACAAGGAACAACAAGAGGAATAGCAGCCATGAATTTTCCATACTTGTAGATCAGCTGGAAGGTAAAGAAAAGGAAGGGATTGCTTTGGAGCAATTCCCGCATGCAGAGCTAGAAGATCAAAGCCAACTGGGAGCAGCCTGCGGAATCCAAAGGAATTGGTCCTGAAAGTTCAAATTAAAGGATGAAATGCAGGGCATACCTGTAATTTTTTTTTAAATTTTGGACACGTGTAAATTGTGTATGTATAAATAAGTAAAGAAAACACTGAGGACAATGTTATTCCAAGGGGGAGGGGATTGTAATACCCCCATTGCGACCCTTGGGATATTTTGGGCTATAATGTAAATATTGTATGCATGTTATGTATGATTCCTAGCATGGAGCTCAAGGCCAAGGCCTTACTAGTGAATGCTCGAACTTGAAGAGGCAAGTATTTCGTATTATGTTGCTCGTGTGCCAGTGAGCCATGGAAATTGTAAATATGCATTTTAATAGAAATGCCCACAACTAGCTATGCAATGCAACAAGAGATGAGGGCATGATTTTTACAAGGAATTGGGAGGGAAATATTCAAACCCTTGAGCCAATCAAGTCAATCCAAGTGTCAATGAGAAAACCCATAAACCCTCAACTACCCATGTTGACTTTTGTGCCCAATCATTCATTTCTCCAAAGAGTTGGTTGAGGTAGTTAATGCCTTGGGGAATGGAGATGTATGGCTGTCCAAATTCGGGTATGGGAAAGCCACCCTTCATGGAAATTCGTGTTTGACTTCTTGGTTGTCACGTCCCCTCCCATCATACCAGCTAGATGGAGAGGATCGTGAGGCTAAAACCGGGCATCTAGCCCCATAAACTTTTAACCAAGCATTCACATAATTTAGAAGAGATATGGGATGTATAATTATCAGAAAAAACACAGTGGAAATAATCAATTACCCATCCATTATACATTCAGTATATTCATGCCATTCATCAATCTAAACAATATCAAATTAGCAAATGAGAATACTTATCTTAACCCAAGTAATCCCTCAGCAACCAGCTACGCTTCTGCAACGTTCCACCCAATCGTAGGCCAGTGTGCTCCTTAATCTCTCAGCACCATTGCCACCCCCGAGCTGGGCATGATCTCCACAAGGAACTAGGGAACAACAAGGTCTCACATAACCATGGATACACCAGAATCGGCCATGCCAACCAGCAGTTGGGTTTCTGAGGCTGCTAGGAGATGGATGCATATAACAGCAAAAGTGTAAGTGCTGGGCATGAGAAAAACGCTTATACAGTGAAGCTCCCAACAATGGGTTTCTACCAGTTCCAGAAAAACGTGGGCAACCAAAAATGAAAAGGAGAAATGGGAAATCAATCCCAGGAGAGCAGAATCGTTTTCAGAAAAATACTCATGGGCATTTCGTGGGCAGAAACGGCCTCCATAACCCCAAAAATCGTGGCTCTCTTCTCCCAGCCACTGAGCTAACCAAAAAAGAGTTTGCAGGCATGGAATAATGCAGGAAATGGTGAAAAACGTGAAGGATAAAACCCCAACAAGCTCAGACTGCGTGAGAGGATGAATGCCATGGGTGAAGAATGGCTTTGGGCCAATTTCGTGGGGGTTTTCTTGCCCAACAAACCAAAACTCGATTTCCCAGGTTGCTGTCTTGCCCATACATGAAAATTGACAGCCATACCTCTCCCATCCCAAGGCATTAATTGTTTCAACCAATTCTTGGAAGAATTAAATGATTGGGTGCATGAGACCAAATGGGTAGTTGAGAGTTCACGGGTTTCCTCAATGAAATGGCTTAACACCATGGCTCAAGGGTTTGGGTTATTTTCCTCCCTATTCCTTGTAAAGATCATGCCCCCACCTCTTTGTTGCATTGCATAGCTGGTTGTGGGTTTTTCATTAAAATTGCATGTTTACATGATGTCCAATTTTACATTGTGCTCCGCTAGCACAAGAACCATATGCATCTATTCTAATTGCTGATACATAAAACGATAAATCAATGGCGGGGCCTTGGCCTTGAGCTCCTCACCATGACTAAATGACAATATTTACATCATTTACAATATTAATGCAATAGGGTCAAGATGGGGACATGACATTGGTAAAGAAAAGAGCCATGAAATTGCTCCCCAAGCCATTTTCTTCACCCATGTTCTTTTCTCCCTCACGCAATTTGAGCTAGCTGGGGGCATTTTCCTTCACGTTTTCCATCATTTTCCTTCATTTTCCAGAGCTGGGAACTCATTTTTGTGTTGCATAGTAGCTGGGAGGAAGAGAGTCACGATTTGGGGGTTTATAGAGGTCGTTTCTGCCCCTTGAATGCCGATAAATGTTTTCTGAAATCAATTTTCTCTCCCAGGGATGATTCCCCATCTAACATTTCATTTTTTTGGGTGTGCGACGATTTGGGGAAAGCCCATGGACCCTATTTTTGTAAATTCCATTGTTGGATGTTGGGGTTGATATGGGTATCCATTTCTTTGGGCTATGCTGAGCTTGAGATTTCCCTTTTCCTTGTAGATATCATTGCCAGCTCGGGGGTGGTCTCTGAGTGCTGAAAGAATATAGGTTGGGCACAGACCTATGGTTGGGTGGAATGTTGTAGTGACATAGCTAGTTGCTTGGGACAACATTACTTCAAGATGAGTATTTTATTTATGTGTTTACTTCTGAAAGGTTTTTAATTATTTATGAATGTTATCAATATGTTGGAATTTGCATGATATATGTGTGTAGAAGAATTTTACTTCCGTTTTTTTTTATAGATCTGCACATACATATGTTTTTATTTGTATGGAGCTAACGAATGGGGTTGAGTGACGTAAAATCTCAAGATATACAATCATGTTCCCTTCCTTGTGTTGGATCCACAGGAGGGGACATGACAAAAGGTCTCCTCTACAAAAGTCTTAAGCCTATATTTTTCAGTACATACATATATACATGAGTGTAGTCCCTAGGACACTCATGATAAGAGATGATGACCCTAGCTACTTTTCGAAGCAACGAACCAAAGCGTACAGATACCCCCACAATATGTCGCTAATTGCGGCGAGGCAACTCATGTACGGATGGATTGGGGATATCCAGGGTCAACCTCTGGAGGTTCTTCTCCAGCTCGTATAGCTCCTTTGCCGCATCCTGATCTGCAGCAACCATCTCTTGCACCACCCCTCTCTGCTCAATCAGAGAAGCACCAACTAGACGAGATGGACCAACATCTGCACCAAACATGTACCAACTATCAGTACTACTCCAAAAGCATCATAAAATCATAAAATAAAATAAAACATGGCAGATTTGTCATTCTTACCTATATCTCCCCACTGCATACCCTCGGGAAGAACCAAGTCTGGGTCTCTTCTGAAATCAGTACCCGCATAGGGGTAATCCTCTACCATGAGGATCTATCCCCTTAGCCACCTAAAAAAAGGAACACCATAAATAATTATAGGACCCCCACCTCTGTGGTGGGCCATGACCTCAGACCAACGAACTATGAGTGGATCCCTCGGATCCAAGTCTTCGATCTCTACTTGCATTGATATATGAGGAACCCGCTCCAGGAACAATGAGACCACTATCGACCCATAACCAAACTGCTTCAACTCACTACACCGGCATTTGGTGAGCTGTTCTCGAAGGTTTACGAGGAGTCCCTTACACCAGTTGAATACAGTAGGAGCCATCCACTCCACGACGTACAACATGTGGGCCTTGGTGGCCTAGTGAGGAGCCCTGCTCCCTGCCACCCTCTCAATGGTAAAAAGGACTGTCCGTAGTGCACAATCCCTCACATCCTTAATGGGAATTTTCCCATCAATCATCTGAGTACTGGGAGTGCACCACTAAGCCACTAAGTTCTCAGTAGTTCAGTGACTCCCCCATGTCCTAGACAAAGATACTAGGGCCTCCCGTTGAGATAATTCCATCAAAAAGTAGATGTCTTCCAAATCTATGGTTAGTATGTGAACACCAACCCGGAAGTATTTCTACTCTGGATCCCAACACCTGATTAGATACCCTAGCAGTGGTACTTGGGCCCTCATGCCCTGGACGTGAAATTATTTGAGCAACCCACAGCTCTGAAGCACATTCATACATTGAGGATCATTGGTCCTTGGGAATCCTCCATTTCATGCTCCCTTTCCCTCCACTGGACCATTTTCTCTGCCCAAACTTGTCCAAACAACATTTAAACACCACTTAGAAGTTTGCTCCACCTACCAATATGACAAATTTTGGTGTATCATTAAGTTCATGAGGCCGAGTTATGCCGGCACACCCCGTCAGTACATAAAGGGTGGTGCCAACGCACTTTATCCTTATGGGAAGAGCGCCGGGAATCCCTAGACGCACTAATCCTGTCAGGGGAACGTGTGCCAACCTGGAGGCACACAATACCCTCATTACACAAGCCAAAAAACTCAAAAATGGAAACAAAAGGAAAATTTACTCGGTTGCAGTTGAAGAGGACAGGGTCTAGGCCTACCTGACACTAACGGTGGCGAAAACGGATGACCGGAACTCCTGTAATTGGCACTTGAAAATTGAATCCAAATGGTATTTTTACACCCTCCCAATTTGGTAAAAAGCAATGGTAAATAATTCTTACTATTTTCCCTTTTTATATTGAAAAATGGAATATTCTCTTTTACATTTATTCTTTTTGGGTAATTTTTACTATTGTTGGGAATGTTTCTATGTCTAAATGCCTAATTGATCGTTTTGACCTAGTTTTTGGAGTCTACAGGTGAAGTAAAGTGTCGTATTAGAACATTCGGTTGCGATCATGGTCATCTCACGCCTGTTATCAGGTGTGAACAACTCTTGGAGCGTTTTTGTGTCATTATTTCGCTCATTAAAATTGAACATTAATGACACCGAGATTACTCTTTGTTCCTTCTCGTTCTTGTAAAATGATGAGAATAGGTCACCGAGTTGTATTTTATCGCTTTTTCGGGCTCGATAAACTCCCATGAAAAAGGAATCCCTCGAGGTTCTCTTTAAGATCTTTTCAAACTCCCTAAATATGAAAAGATCGCCAAGCGAACTTGATGCTTTCATGCTTGCAAAATTATTTGAAAGATCATTTTCTGGAGATAGTTAATCCCTTTTTCGGACTAGGAGGGACTATTTACAAAAAAGGAGCACTCCATCCATCATGACTGGAAGATTTATCTCTCACGTTGTTTCATCCTTTTTCGGGTGTAGAGACTAAATTTTATGAAGAAGAACCTTTGAAGTCTTCTTTAGTTCTTTTCAGACTCTCTTAACATGAAATGACATCGAGTTTACCTTCTTTGGACTCATTAAAATCTAACATTGAAGGGCCCATTTTGGGACAAACCCCTCCTATCCTAGGTTCGTAAAAAATTTAGGATTGGACTCGTCCAAAGGATGAGCTATACCGAGCATCTATTACCCTCCTCGAGCTCATTAAAAAACATAAGAGGTACTCATCAATCATGATGAGGATAGGGAAAGGGTTTATATTTCATTGCAATCATGGCAGTACTTAGTCACTCTTGAACATGGCACTTGTATGCATTTGCATTATCACGCTTGGGTAATCTGTTTGTCCTCGAGTCACCGATCCCATGAGTCTTTCGCTCCTTTGGTCCATCCATAGAATGCTTCCCTCATCTGCTGCATTAGGGGTTAGTATCATTCTCGTTGTGTCAATACTTCCAGGTCATGCCATGCCCATGTTCAAGAGATCTCTTTCCATTGAATCATTACTTGCAGTTATACTACCTTCAACCATGTCGGTTTTCCCTGAGTCAGTCTCAAACATTGCTCTACTGTCCGATTTGCTCCAAAACATCTTTGATCATGTTTCATGTCAATGATGGGGGATTCATCTTGGACCTCCTTCAACGGATTCATCTTTGTTGACTTCAACACATCATCCAAGGATTGAATCTAGAAACCAATCAAGTACCTTGGGCCTGCATGCCTCAATGGAAGGTTACCTCTCTTTTGACATGATTTCACATCATCGGCTCTTGATCGAAAGATTCCATCGGATGTTTGACCTCAACTCATCTGATTCACATTTGATGGTATGTGCTATGGTACCTTTGGAATTATTGACATCAATGGTGATCTCCCTCGCACTTGTTAATGGTATACATCAATGACCGGTAATCAAGTGGTTTCTACCATGTTTGAATTCAAGACATTGTAATCACATGGTTAGAGTCATATCATTGCGGGTTCGACTTGAAGACCCTGGGTTAAGTCATAAATCTCACCCAGGTTGCGATGGAGATTGTTTTGAGTCACATTACACGGATCCACTTCGGTATTGCTTGTGGTTGTGTTATCATCTCATCATGGATCTATGCTTGTTTCTAGTAGCCATGATTGTGTTCAATCAGTGTTCACTCTCATGGATCTACGTTGTATTGGTTGGTAGCCATGTTATGAGTCATGTGAGACGTGTATCTCAGAGTTAGTTGTACTACAGTGGTCCTTTCCAACTGATGATTCTTGCCTCAATCCCTTATCTTGCAAAGAATTTCACCTGACCTATTTTACCAGCTTCATGCTTTGGGGGGCATTCTGTTACACCAAAATCTTGCTAGCATGAGTTAGGTGTCATCCCCATGCCTTAATCCCTGAAGTACCTTGACTTGGATGTCAAAAGAAAGGTTGATTTCCCTACCATTTGAAATTTTCTAGTAACCCTGACGCACTCTGCTTTCCAACAAGGGGCTTCATACCTAAGGTGGCGCACTATGCAACTTAGTAGAGGGCTCCAATGGCGCAATTTGTCTTTGTACATTATGCGGTGATCTAGATATGGCATAGGTTGTCTTTATGCAATATGCGTCGGAGTTGGTTTAAATGGATAAATGGGAGCTTTGAGCGACTTCTCGAAGTTTGGTGATGTGGAGGCTCATCCCTAAAGATATGGTGAGGTGTCATTCAGTTCCCTAACCTATTGGGATGATCCCTTATATCTCTCCCCTAAATATTCAACCTACTCTATCCATCCAACCCTATGAATATGACCTCCCTCTCCATTGAGAAGGAGGAAGGATTATGCACCCTCATGCTGGTGGAATTCAGTCAGAACATTCTTCTTCATCCATAAGAATTTAGGAGGATTTGGATCTTTGAGGAAAGATCGTCCATGTTGGAGTTGTGACGTCAAAGATTTGGTTGTAACTCCCCTCTCTCTGTATCTGCTGCAATTTACATTAATATAAACATCTTTCCATAAATGTGTTATGTATTGTGATATCATTTATGATCTGCTTCTTTGACCACTTATCTAGTTAGTTTCATAGATATATGCTTTCACGTAGTTTGCTTGTTTCCATAATTTCTATCTTGTTTTGCAACGGGAGATCGAATGATTGAAAGAAAATCAAGCAAAGAGAAAGGGATTGTGATCACTAGGTAATCCATCCATCCGACAATCTAATCTAACTAGGAAGGATTGTATGTTGTGTATTCTTTTGTGCTAGATCTATACCATTTAGGTCTATAGAGATCTGTTTTCGTCTGCGTTAACCTATTTCCTACACACAGATTGCGGTAGGAATGAGAGATGGTTTAATATTGTTTTTGGGACCAAGATTGATGAACTATGTAGCTGAAGAGAATTCCTAGAGAACTCGCAGTTACAACAGCTGAGGACCCATGTAATCTAGTATATGGGTTCTTTTTATATGAATGTAAATGAAAAATTTGTATGAAGGTACAAAGAGAGACAAGGAAGATGACGAGCATGGGAAATAGAGACAATGTAGCAACGGATAGTGATGGTGCAGCCACCATGAGGCAGATGAACAAAAAAAAATTACTTTGGAGTTGAAAATTATTGTATTACATGTAAATGAGCATACTGATGTAAGACCTAGTTAGGCATGCGTACCCCTGGTAAGTCACTGGTAAATTCTAGGAAGACCTAGGTGATAGGGGGGAAACCTTGGTAACTCACTGATAAAGTCATGTAGACCTAGGTGATAGGGGGCCACGTGAGATTCCTAGGTTAAAAAATTTGAGGGGGGTTGGTGATTTACTCCAAGTAAAGTTTAAAGGGGGTATTGTTAGGGTTAAAATTGACTCGGGAATGAGTCAAATGGTTTAGGTCTGAGCACGGGGTTTTGGGCCCGGGGTTTTCAATTTTTCATGGTGTGGATGTTGTTAAAAGTATGCAACATGGGTACTCATTGGATGCATAATTTAATTATGCATCCAACGAGACCTCTCGCTTGAAATTTGAGTAAACCTACGAGGAGATAAGTTGAAAATACGATCCAAAAAAGTAGTTTTTATTTTTTCCCTCCAATTTTTTTAGGTGCTTCCTTTTTTAATTTCAAAGCATTTTGATTGGCTAATACATGATGACATGGAATTTGTATTATTTTTGGAAGGCCCATTTTAAATTGAAATTTCCTCTAATGCACAACTCTCATTGTCGACAGCTTTCCATCCTTGGACCAACGGACATACGGAAGTTGTAAATCGCTTGGTAGTACAACTGCTTCACATGTACAATCACCAGCATCGACACACATGGGATGATTGTCTTCCATACATATAGCACAGCTACAATCGTGCTCAACACAACTCTACAGGAAAGAGTCCACTTGAGATCTGTTACGGATTTCAACCCTTAGCACCTATCGACTTGATCAGCTCCTCGACACAGCCAAGCTCCGACTTCGACCACAGCCAGCGAGAAGTTGATAAAGAAGTCAAGTTACGAGAATAGATTTGCGACATTCAGTGACAAGCACGGGATATGTTGCACAGAGCAAATGAGAAAGCTAAGGCCCAACACGACAAGCATTGCATTCCTCATACATTCCAAATTGGGGATAAGGTCTGGCTACATCTTAAGAAGGAGTGCTTCACTAGTCCTTTCAAGAAGTTGAAACCTTTGCGATATGGTCTGTATAGTATTCTTCGACAGATTGGTGAAAACGATTTCCAGCTCAACATTCCTGCTTGACTAGGTCTGCATCCATTCTTTAACGTGGATCTACTTCAACCATACCATGCACCTTTGTTGGAACAGAATGACTTCTCCACAGCAGAACCCACAGACATCAGTCCATATGTTCAGGAGCCTCCTCCTTGCGACACCATTGTGGGATGCCGAGTAGGCCTTACAAGGACAAACACAATTCCCTTGTTTCAGGTTGCCAAAGCTGGCCAGCTCCCATCTCAAGGAAAGTGGTACTCTGTTACTGAAGTGACATATAAGTTTCCTCACCTTCACGAGAAAAGAATGGGGTCCATTGTTTCTTAAGGAAGGAGGTCTGATCCACATCGCAGTTGACATTTGTTGTCGGATGCTAACTTCAACACATCCTCGATCAGTCATCATTGTTGATACAACTTCACAACTTCAACAAGTTTCGACACAACATGACTTCGACAACTTCAGCACTTCGACAGGGTCCGAATTCGACACAACTCCAGCGAGTCTCGACTTCGACATGCTGCGACATGTTCCGTACATGTGACTTGTTCCACACCCTTGACTTGTTCAGCGACCTCACAGTTCATGACATTGACATGCAGTGTCGATATGCGACCAGCGACTGTCGAACTTCGATAGAGTATCTCTCTGTCTTCTAGTCGACTGTAATGGTTGAACAGTTGAACCACTCTAACTTCTTCTTTGTAACTAAACGAAACGGGCAGGCACCCAAGCGACTCATAATCCTATATAAGCATGTACAATAATGTAACATTGGCAGTTAGCAACAAGTCTATATGTTTACATCTAATAGAAGAATAGTTCGCACTCCTGCACATTTTTCTATGTGTATTTGTGTCTATCTGTATTGCGTAATCTTGATTTTGCTCATTTTATTTGTAAGCTTCCGCCATAACATAGTCGACTCATTCAGTCGAACTGTTGTCCCCCTCGTGCTTCCTGGACACGACTCGGATCAGCCACCCTAAAGGGAAATGCTCTACGTCGGTTCATGAGTTTGGGTCGTGAGACGATTACTACTTGGGATCAGATGAAACAAACCTTCCTTTCCAAATATCAAGAATATTGTAGAACTAGAGACAGGAAGGAAGAATTGTTTAAAATGGTTCAGAAGGAAGAGGAGAGCTTGGAATATTTTGTTTAGAGATTGTTATATAATTTGCAGAGGTCTAGTCATACCGATATTGGGAAGGATGTACTAAGGATTATCTTACTACTGGGAATTAGAGAAGATTGCCTAGATATGTTGAATTTGTTGGGAAAGGGGGATATCTCAAAGGAACCCTTTGAGAATATTGTCGAAGGTATTCGAGGGGATCCTCTAGAACCAACAATCGGGACAAAGAATGAGATTGAGATGTCTTCACCAGGACACAGAAGTCAGTTAGTCGAGGAGCTACTTGAGCAGAAATAGGAAACCTTCTTGAGAATTTTAAAACAGAAACGATGAGTTCCAACTCCTCGGAATTGGATTTCTTGAGAGTAAAGCAGAGGCAAGCAGGACAAGACTTGACACTTGGTATATTCTATCCTAGATGTAGGAAGAAGCACCCACTGAAGGAATGCCCGCTTGACAAAGTGGAGGCTTTCCAGATATGTGAATTGGATCATGACACCAAGGAGTGTCCTTCATTACCTAAGGTCAAAGCAGTACTGCAAGCATCTACTTCAGATGTGGAGCAAGCTTATTTCATCACTCAGAAGAAGTCTTTGCAGCCTCGGAATCAAGGTATGAACCCAGATCCATCACGTTTTTGGAATAATATGAATAATATGAATTACATGAGTAAAAAATTCCCTTCACATTATTATAATAACCAGTGGAATCCATCTCAAACTTCAATGCAAAATCCTAACTCTTGGATTCCATGGGCACAACAATCGAACCAGCAAGATCCCTGGTCTCCCAATTGGAGAACTTCCTACCCAGGAAATAATTTTCCTCATCACCAAACTCCTTATCAATAGTATCCTCCTCAACAGTACCCTCACCAATAGTATCAGCAGCCACAACTACAACTCCAAAACAATGTCGCACCTATGAATGCACCAGTATGACCACAACTTCCTGCACAACCTAACCCTAACCCGAGTAATAAAGGAGTACATCAATTTGACACTGCCAACATGCCTTCTTATTCCATTACCCCAATTCCCTGTAATGACATACATCTTCGATCGGGAAGGGTGGTGGAACCTATAGTCATAGAGGATGTTCCATCCACTGTGACTGAAGCAAGAATGAATCAACAATTTGAGGATTCAGTTAACACAACAATCCCCATCATTGAGGATGCTGAAACTCTTACTGAAACACCAGCTGAGACACTGGAAGAAACACTCATCATAGCTGACACAGCCGATAAGAGAACCACCATATATTGAACGATTTACCCTACAAAAGACAGTGGAACAACCTCGATTCAATCTCTTAGGGGAATTGAAGAACTTATATGTTAAAATTCCACTGTTACAAGCCTTCATGACGTTCCCATCTATGCCAAGACTGTTAAATATCTGTGTGTAAGAAAACCAGGAAGGAATTCTAGGGATCCTCCCACTGTCCAAATAATGGGAAAACTCTCTGAATTAATAAAGGGAAAGGCCCCCTTGGATAAATATGATGACCCTGGAAATCCTATTGTAACAGTGCACATTGGACACACTCGGATACCTAATGTTTTGGTATATTTAGGTGCAGCTATAGATGTTATGACCATCAAAACTATGAAAAAAATGGGACTCACTAATCTTCGGCCAACCCCTACCATACTAGAACTTGTTGATAGGTCGACAATCAAACCCGAAGGAATCCTGGATGACCTCGTAGTCTCTATTGATTCGTGGGAATACCCTGCAGACTTCTTGGTTTTACAACCGAAGTCACATCTGGGGGGACACCCGTTGATCTTGGGAAGACCTTGGTTAGCCACAATGGATGCGTGCATCAACTGTCGGTCAGGGTCCATGACTATCTCAGAAGGGATTGAAATTTAGAGCCTGGCTTTGTATCCTCCATCCCGACCAAGCTCATAAGATGAAACTCCATTTTCGGTGGATCTGGAAGACAAAGAAGGGAAGGCCTTAACCTTAACGATAGGGAAGGCCTTAACCTTAGCGATAGGGAAGGCCTTAACCTTTAAGGATAAAACAAAGGATGACACTATTAATAATTTCATCAGTGAGCCCACATCTGTCACTAAACATGCCTACCAAATTCTAAACAGTACCTTAGATGAAACATAACAAGAAAATCTAACGGAAGAGACTCTAGTCAGTGATGGCAACATAATTCCAATACTTAAAAATTTGAAAAGCATTCCAGTGGAAATTGAGATATGGAAAACATTGAACATTAACCTGAATCTCGCCCCCGATGAGCTGGAACGCCTTATCACTTTGCTGAAAACACAGGGGAGCTTTCTCATGGGAATACACAGATATGAAGGGTATCCCCTCTAATCTATGTACCCAATAAATTTACATCAAAAGAAACTCCAGGCCCGTGTGCCAACCACAATGAAGGATGAACCCAGATTTAAGGGATATCATGAAGGAAGAAATCCAAAAACTTTTGGAAGCAGGATCTATATACCCAATTTCAGACAGTGAGTGGGTTTCTCCACTTGCGATCGTACCAAAAAAGAATGGGAAATGGAGAGTCTGCGTAGACTACAGGGAATTGAATAAAGTAACGTAGAAAGACCACTTTCCCCTACCTTTTATTGATCAGGTTCTTGACATTTTGTCTGGGAAGAAATAGTTTTCCTTTCTGGATGGATTCAGTGGTTATAATCAAATCCAGATTGCTCTCGAGGACCAAGACAAAACCACCTTCACCCGTCCTTAGGGGACTTTTGCATACAGGGTACTTCCTTTTGGGTTGTGTAACGCACCGGCCACATTTTAGCAAGTTTTGATTGGGATATTTTCTGAGATGGTAAACAATTGCGTGGAAATTTTTATGGATGACTTTACTCCATATGGTAGTGATTTTGAGGAAGCATTGAAAATTTTGGAAAAGTTTTTGGAACGCTGTGAACAAAGACACCTATCTTTAAGCACTTAAAAGTGCCATATGATGATGAGTGAAGGCATAGTTCTGGGGCACTTCATCTTTGTTGATGGTATCCAGGTAGACCCATCCAAAATTAAGGTAATTGAAAACAT
Organism: Larix kaempferi; assembly: GCA_027924585.1. Lineage (NCBI taxonomy): Eukaryota > Viridiplantae > Streptophyta > Pinopsida > Pinales > Pinaceae > Larix > Larix kaempferi. The sequence goes on from BSBM01000706.1 coordinate 1,109,259, forward strand.
ACCCACTCCCGGAACACAAAAATAGGTACGTAGCTTCTTGGGGCATGTTGGTTACTACAAAAGATTTATAGAAAATTTTTCCAAACCAGCTTTTCCTTTATTCACCTTGTTGATGAAGGATGTACAATTTGATTGGACTGATGCATGCCAAACAACATTTATTGAACTTAAGAAAAGTCTCTCTACTGCACCTATCTTGAGAGGGCCCAATTGGGCTCTGCCTTTTCATATATCCTCAAATGCTTCAGACATTGCCATTGGAGCAGTGTTAGGGAAGCAGGAAGGTTATGTTCCATATGCAATTTATTACATCAGCAAAAATTTGGCCCCTACTGAACTTAACTACACTGTTATAGAGAAAGAGTTCCTTGCCATTGTTTATGCCATCAATAAATTTAGACACTACATCACTGGATATTCTACTTTTGTGCACACTAACCACTCAGACATTAAGTACTTAATGAACAAACCTATCACTAATGCTAGAGTAACTAGATGGTTGTTACTATTACAAGAATTTGACATTACAATTATTGACAGACCGGGGAAGGAAAATGTTGTTACTAACTTTTTATCTCAACTTACTAACAATGATTACAGTTTACCAGTCGAAGATTCCTTCCCTGATGAACATTTGTTTGCAGTTGCAGTTCATTCACCATGGTATGTAGATATTGCTAACTATTTGGCTGCAGGTAAGCTTCTATCACACATATCTAAGAGAGAAAAGAGAAAGATCGCACAACAGAGTGCTAGATACTGCTGGATAGATGGGCATCTTTTCTACACAGGTTCTGATTTGGAAATCAGAATATGTGTAAGAGAGGATGAAATTTATAGTATCTTGAAGGCTTGCCATGATGAGCCCTGTGGGGGACATTTTGCTGACAAAAGGACAGTTCATAAAGAATTAAGAATGGGGTATTATTGGCCAACAATGTTCAAGGATGCGAAGAAGTATGTTCAGGCTTGTGACAGCTACCAGAGAATGGGCCAGCCAAATAGACTAGATGAAATGCCTCTTCAACCACAACTTGTGGTTGAACCTTTTGATAGATGGGCTCTGGATTTTGTAGGGCCTATCAACCCTCCCTCGAAGCAGAAATTTTAGATCTTCATTTGCACATATTACATGATCAAATGGGTGGTGGCTGTAGCTTTGGTCAAGGTCAATGATCAAGCTGTAATGGATTTCTTATATCAAGAGATCTTCACCCGTTTTGGAGTACCCAAGGAGATAGTTACAGATGTAAGACTGCAGTTTGTGTCTCGTAAATTGGAATCCCTATTGCAGAAATATCACATTCAACATAATATGACCTCGCCTTATCATCCACAGGACAATGGTCAAGTGGAAAGGACTAATAAAGTGATCGAGGGTATTCTGACAAAAATGGTGAAGAGTCACCGTAAGGATTGGGATGAAAGACTTCCAAAGGCATTATGGGCATACCGTACCACATGGCACAACACTACAGGTTTCTCCCCATACGAATTGGTGTACGGTAAGAATTTTGTCTTTCCCATTGAATTTGAAATTAAAACTTTAAACACAACCATGGAAACAAACTTAGATTTGACCAAAGCACAGAGGAATTGATTGAATCAATTAAATGAACTTGATGAGATGCGCATAGTTGTTGTGCATCAAACATCGCTAATTCAGTAGCAACGCTCTAAATGGCGCGATAGGTTCATAAAGAAGAAAGTCTTCTGCGAAGGAGACTGGGATTTACTATATGATTCATGATTTAAGAGGGATTTCAAAGGCAAATTGCGTACACGATGGCTGGGACCCTACCAAATCGACAAGGTGTTTGACAATGGAACAGTCTGCTTGACCACAATTGATGAGAACCAGACGCCATTATTCGCCAATGGTCATCAGCTGCGACTGTATCACAAACCGATTTCAAAGAATGCATTCATTTCAGATGTTGCATCTGATCCACATTATCATTTAACGCAAGGGCAGGAATCTTTCTCGGCCCCTGTGAATTTTTGAACTGTAATTTCCACCCAAAAATTTTTGTACATAAATAAATTGTTGTGCTATTTTCTTTTTATTTATTTGCTTTTAAGCTTTGATTGGTTTGTTTTTGAAGAACTGTGTATAGGAATTTACTTGAGGAGCAGTGGTCGTGACTGGGCCAGATGATTGCAGGCACCCTAACTTATTTTCCTATTATGAATAAATCCTTGAAGAAAATGAACAATTCGGCAGCATGAACCAGTCGGCTTAAGATTTTCCAACTTCTATTTTTTGTAGCTGCAACTCCACCAAATTTTTCCCATTTCCCTATTCATGCAGCTACGAATCCACCAAAAATTGCTTATTTTCCCTATTTGCGCAGCTTCTACTCCACCATTTTTGCCTATTTTTCCTATTCATGCAGCTGGGACTCCACCAAAAATTGCTTATTTTCCCTATTTGCGCAGCTGCTACTCCGCTAATTTTGCCTATTTTTCCTATTCGCGTAGCTGCGACTCCACCAAACTTTGCCTATTTTATCATATCTTTGTAGTTGTCACTCCGCCAAATTTGTCCTATATCCAACTGCGACTCCACTAGATTTGGCATACTTTTCCTATCTTTGCAGCTTATACTCCGCTATATTTGTCCGATACCCAACTGTGACTCCGCTAGACCTGGCTTACTTTTCCGACTTACTTTTCTTATTTCCCTAGCCATAATCCCATTAGATTTCTCTTATTTATCAGCTACAACTCCATTAGATTTGTCCATTTCTTGAACAATATCACCGCTAACGACTCAATTGGGCTCCAATTCAGCCAACTCATTTCACGGCTCCAATCATAGTCCGCTAAGAATGAAAAAAAACAAATATTGGACTGCCACGGATGCCTACCAGCACAGATGTACTTTCCATCTCAGTTGGTGGTGGCCAACTCATCTCAGCACATGCGTAATTATGGATTTGATGACGAAGTCGGATCATGATGGATAGTTAAGTCTTAGATCATATTGCAAAGGTACACGTTCTGACCATATACATGACTAGGCATAAAAAGTAATGTGGCAGTAATGATTATTGTTTGTCTTTAGTCCTCGTCAGCAAACCATACCCACTTAACCGCCAAGGGACCTGTCAGAATTAACACTCGTATCCATTACACGACCATCGACTTTACCCAATCCGTACCAAAACTTGCCAATTATTCCATTTTCCATAACTGTATCACCTTCCGTGGGTTGATTACACGATCTTCAATGTTGATAATTGTGTCATCTTTCCTAAAATGCCCAACTCCAACCTCGGTTGTTTGATGAATGTCCATATGCTACAACTTCCACGTTCAAATTTGTGATCTCTGTATTCGCCATCAGAATTACGAAGGAAAGATGATATGGGTAACCCAGTCCGGCATGAACCTGAGAACACAGAGGCCCTGCGTGCAAACGCAGAAGTTTTCGCCATCTTTGAAGTAGCTGGGTGGATTGTATATTTTCAACACTTAAATGGCTTTCATACTGAGACAGCATTACAGTTGCTCTTAACTTGACTGATATTCATTTCGAGGTAAGGTGATTGCGCATAGATGTCACGGAAGCAATTGTGCCGAAAGTTACTGGTTTGCATCAAATTTAGAGGGGAATTTTTGGACGAGAGGAACAGAATGTGATTGTCGTGAGGGATTTCCTAGAGGTTGGTGAGAATGTTCATCCAAGAGACCGTGGAATAGCATTGGAATCATTACCTCGGCCCTGGGATCAAGTTGCAGTCTTCCTGAAGAAATACATTTCCTCTAAAGGCAGGTACACAGTTGTCTATCCCTCTGAATTTCCTCTATTATCACACTTATGCCAAGGTAATATATTGAACATGCCATTATATCTTTTAAAATCCCTCCATCACATGGCTGGTTATGTGAGAACAACCCAGCACTGAGTTTCTTCTATCACCAATCATGGTTTAATTAAATTATTAGTCTTGAGGTCACTAACACAGAAAAACCAGATGTTATCACTCGAGGAGTCCTTCTAGGCTGTAGGTCAAAGGAGCCTGGTAACTTACCTATTTTCTCAATGATTTGTAAAATGGATCAAGTTGGATGACTTAATCGAAGCTCACTCACTCAAAACATGCATAGACATACTCAGATAGACAAGGCTTTTAACCACTGTTGTTCAGAGAGTTTATAAAAGGTAGATGTATGTAGAATTCTTATTATGCTAGCAGATTCATACAAGAAACATATATGAATGGCTAATCACAATAGGTAAATGATACTTGATATCCAATTCATCAATACAAAGATAGGATGACAGCTATTTGGCATTAGACAAATAGAACAAACATGAAATAAACATTCCAGTGCAAGTACAGAAAGGTAGAAAAGGAAATCTAAACATAAATGGCAAAAGAAGCTTATATTACCAAGATGCAATGAGAAGTCTAATAGTACAAGTATAAAAAAGTCTCCAAAGTCGAACCTATTGTTCATCAAATGTTCTTGGCTTTATAGCCTTTACAAAAAGTTTCCAGATGCTGGAAAACTAGATCAAATTTACTCAAAATAGAAAGTCAAATCAGTTTCATAAAAATAGGGAGAGATCCTGTTTGATAGGTCAAAATGTAATATCAATGATATTAATATCCTCATGATCTTTGACAGCTGCAACAGGCCTTCAAAGGCTGGTTGATAAGGTCGAAAAAGCCACCTTGGCAAAACAGGTCATTCTTTTACCACAAAAATTGGGCCAAACTGCTGAAACCTGAGGCTCAGAGAGGCATTCGATTCTCCAAAAATATGACACCTGTGTATAAAATGAAAGAGGGTTTTGTGTATTGGTTTGTTATGAGAAAAAACCTCTCTCAGTTCTTTGAAATTCGTTTTCATTTTCCCGAGATCTGTATTTCAAAAACATGTGTCAAACAGAGAAATTCTGAGATCCGACAATTAGGGTTCAGAGATGGAATCGATTCTCCCAATGCACAACACCTGTAGGAAAACTAAGATAGGTTTTTGTTCTATGACTTGTTAGGAATAAAAACCTCCTCTTGTTTTGTAAAATGATTCTCCAGTCGCGCATAATCATCATTTGAAAATTATGGCTCAGCACAGTAAAAACGTCACATTTCTTTATCTTCTTGCCTCAACATCTATCTATAAAAATGGAACAAAACACTAAAACATATCCCTTTAATTATATTCTTGACTTAGAAACCATCCTCATGCTCTTTTTATCAGAAAAAATGATATCTATGCAAAAAGAGTGTCATTCTGCCTTTCTTTGCACTTTCGGTGGCTAGGGAAGCCAAAATCTGAGCTTGTAAGCTACCGAAAGCTCTACTTTCGGTGGCTAAAAATAACTGTGAAATCTTGCCTAAGCCACCGAAATATCATTTAGCTCCTTCCTAAGCGTAGCTCCTCCCTTCTTCATTCTGGACTTGATATTCTATACTGTTATCACACAACTTGTAGTTGCCCCTAGTGGTATCCCATCCGGGATGGTAGAGGAGATGGGCAACTAAAGAGGTGACCCAAGAGATGCCACGGTTCCCAATGCAAGGTGGGAGTCACGTCAACCGAGGCACTCTTCGCTTTAGATCTAGATAATTCAAGACCTAGGGGGAGACCCTATAACCAATCAAAGATGATTGGACCCAAACAAAGGTTCCTAGGGATGAGTAAATGGTAAGTTACAGAAACCAATGCAAGGTAAAGTGGACCTAGAAATTAAAGTATGGTTGAAGGTGGTTTGAGAAATGATTAGTATTTCAACCAATGTATGATTGAGGCCACATGATTAGTTATGATGACAAGATATAGTACCATATGGTACACAAGTGGGTCTTACCTTCTTGAGATATGTGAAATGGCTTAAAGTGGACCCACAAGGTGAAATTAAGGGATGCGATTGGCACTAGAGGATATGTAATGAGTAGATCTATGGATCTAAGTTGAATTTAGGAGTACCCATGTACCGGATCTACGGTTTGACACAATTCCCAAGGAGTGCGACTTGCTTAAGGAGGACTAGTGCCTTGTTGGATGGGTTAATGGAGTCAAAAGATATGTCAAAGTGTAGATCGGGACACCTAGAGGTCAAGTCAAGCGGGTTAATTGAGATAGAATGGTTGGATCTTGCTAGATCTAGGATTTTATGAAATGACCCAAGTGGACCACAATCCCTTAAAACAAGGAATGCTACCCCCAAGGCAAATCGCCACAAAATGACACTCTAGATATAGGTTTCAAGGTATGCTCGTTCCAAATCCACTGCAATCTCAACTACCCAGGTCCTAGAAGTGGGCAAACTCAGTGACCCAAGGAAGTGCGACCTTGCTCAAGGAGGGATAAAAGGTGGATAAGGTGTGTCAAATCAAGTCCAATGGACACCAAATTGTAGATCCAAGTAGCTTAGGCACCGATCTATGTGGATCTAGAAAATCAAGTGCCAAGGGTTATATCTTACTAGATCTGAGTTTTAAGGTGCCAAGTAGTTCAAAAGGGGGTTTTAATCCCTTAAAATGTGGAATGATGCCCACAAGGTTGATCCGGATTTATGTGGGAATGAAACAAAAGATAGCATATACAGAATCATATGCAGAGATATATTGCAAATAACATAGTGATACAGTAAACACATATTCTATTAAATAGCGGAAATAGAACATACTGTAAAATACAATAGCTAGAATGGTGGTAGCTATCTCTGAGAAGAGATGTGGCCGCTATGCTCATTCGTGCCAAGATGAATACAAAGAGAGGCCGAAAGGGCCTATTTATCATAAGCATGAGGGAAAGAATCCCAAACATCCAAAAACCTAACCCTAGAAGATGAATCGTCATAAAGTTTGCGGCCCCAAGGTGGTTAGTTGAACAGTCAACTTCCCGGGGTCATAACGTTTGCATACGATCTCTGTTTGGGGCGCTCGGTAGCCCGTTCGAAAGGTCTATCCGAGATTTACAGCTTTCGACTAGGCACAAATGAATGCCATTGGAAACCATTTGGTCCCCCAAATTGCCAAAAAATGTCATTTAGGGCCTCAAAACGGCTCCGGAAGTTCAGGACCCGAAAAACTGCTAAAAATAGTAATTTACCAAAATTGCCAGAAGACTGTTTTGAGCCAGTTGGAAGAGGTGGGCCGCCACCGATATCCACCTAGATCAATCCTCCCTCCTTAGGAAGAAATGGTCTCCATTGCGTTAAATCCCTTATCATATGTCGAGCTGTGTGTCGAGTTGAGCTCTTAGTGCGACATTTGCGGAAGTGGAAAGGTTGCCTTACTTTGACATCTTCAAAGGGTTGTCATTGTTGTTGATGGATGCGTTGGAGCTGTTCAACAGTTTTGGTTGTTGTGGTATCCTTGGTATGCACCGGTGTGGATGGTTTCTTTTTGGAGGAGCACCTTGAATGCGTGGCCTTGCACTGTAGAGGTACCCGAATAGGCGATGCTGCACTAACTTTGTGTTTTTCTTGTTTCTGCTGAGTAGAAGGATAATTTGCAAAGGTTGTGGATGTCTCTGTGATCTGATGTTCACCTTTAGTGGAATTTGCGAATAGGGAAAATTTCCCAGTGTGGGAGATTATCTTCCTGCCCTGCTTGGTTGGGGTAGGTGAAACTGTCTTTGGTATCCAATAGAGTTGTCCTCCCAAAGTGACAATGACACTGCGAGGTCGAGATTCATATACAGCATGACGCTTCCACATATATGGCTGTCCTAAGACAACATCACATACTTCGAGTGGGGCCACATCACATAATACCTCATCTTTAAAGGGATTGATGCCATATGGTAGGCGACATTGGTGACTGACACGGATCCTTCGTCCTTGGCTTAGCCATCCAATGGTGTATGGTTGTGGGTGTGGCGTTATTAGTAGCTCCAATCTCTTGATGACTTCTTCTGAGATCAGGTTCTTCTAGCTACCGCTGTCCACAACAAAGTGTAGGGGAATTCCCTTCACCCACATCTGTGAGAGGAAAAGGCGCTCCTCTGCCTCCGATTCTTCAGGCTCCTCTAGCTGAATCTGTGTGGTGGCAACAACGGCACTGGGTTCTGCATCAATGATCTGCTTCCCTTTTTGCGCGACTGTGAAATTAGGTTCTGAGTCGGAATCGGAACTGGGATCTGATTCTGAAGCTTTGATCTCAGCCACCAATGACTGTTTTGAGCGACATTCATCAGTGTTGTGCCAGGGACTTTTGTGGAACTCGCACCACTTCCCGGTGTCCTTTTCCTTTTCGTTACCCTTCTTCGCTTGTGGTTGGGGCTGGTTGTCCTTTCCCTGCCCCGTGTTCTGCGAGCCAGAGTTTCCCTTGCCCTGCTTCTGCGCAAGTCCGAAGTCACGCTTGTTCTTTTGCTGAAATTTCTGCTCGATTTTGACAGCATATCGATAGGCGGATCCGAGTGAAGAGATTTCCAGGAAATCCATCTCTGTTTAGATGTACCGGTGTAGGTCACTGCGATATTTCAGTACTAGGTGCCGCTCGAAGTCCTTGATACCTAGCTTTGTGCGCAAGGTATGAAATTTGTTGGTGTACTCCGACACCGTTTGGTCCTTCTCTTGATGCAGAATGGTCCATTTTGTGTACTGGTCATCATAGTTTCCAACAGGGTAATATTGTTCCTTGACGGCATCTATAAAAGAGGCCCAAGTGGGATTGGAATATTCAAACAATCCTGACTCGTCTGATGAGTTTGCTCACAATAAGTTTCCCACCAATTTTTGACATGGGGGACGGCCTTGAGGAGTGCAAAGACGATCTTTTCCCTGTCGAAAAAACTGTGGACAGAGAAATACCCTTCTAGTAGATACAACCATTTATCTAAGGCATCGACATTGATTTGGCCTTCAAATAAAGGGATATCAAAATTAACTTGTACCTTGAAGGGAGTCGTATCTCCGAAATGGCTGCTCGTTGAGGGTGCATTTGCCACTGTTGGCATGCGTTGAAGGATCTGGGCAAAATTATCCATCATCTCATTCCTCTGTCGCGCGAGGGCTTCCTCGAGCGATAACTTGATAGGATCTACTGCTCCGTCGTCTCTCTTTTCTTCCGCCATGGGAGGCCGTTTGGGGCGGCGAGAGTGGTCTTCCCCAAGTGAAACTAGTTCAAGACCCAACTCTCTGTATCCTGACCTTGTCGGGGACATGCACCGAGAAACAATCAAAGAGCAGACCGCTCTGATACCACTGATCCGGATTTATGTGGGAATGAAACAAAAGATAGCATATACAGAATCATATACAAAGATATATTGCAAATAACACAATGATACAGTAAACACATATTCTATTAAATAGCGGAGATAGAACAGACTGTAAAATACAATAGCTAGAATGGTGGTAGCTATCTTTGAGAAGAGATGTGGCCGCTATGCTCATTCGTGCCAAGATGAATACAAAGAGAGGCCGAAAGGGCCTATTTATCATAAGCATGAGGGAAAGAATCCCAAACATCCAAAAACCTAACCCTAGAAGATGAACCGTCATAAAGTTTGCGGCCCCAAGGTAGTTAGTTGAACAGTCAACTTCCCGGGGTCATAACTTTTGCATACAATCTCTGTTTAGGGCGCTCGGTATCCCATTGGAAAGGTCTATCCGAGATTTACAACTTTCAAATGGGCTCGAATGCATGCCATTGGCAACCATTTGGTCCCCCAAATCGCCAAAAAATGTCATTTAGGGCCTCAAAACAGCTCCGGAAGTTCATGACCTGAAAAACTGCTAAAAATAGTAATTTACCAAAATTGCTAGAAGACTGTTATGAGCCAGTTGGAAGAGGTGGGCAGCCATCGATATCCACCTGGATCAAAGGCAGAAATCACCCAAGTAAAAGTCTAGGGGTAGGTTATCAAGTGTGTAGATTGCAAATCAAGTGGGATCTCACCTACCCATATGCTAGATCTAACCAAACAAGCCTCTCTAAGGAAGTGCGATTTGGTTCAAGAGGGCTATATTGCCTTGAAAAGTGTGTCAATTTTAACCCAATCACCACCAAACTATAGATCCAACTAGGGGTGGATGCTATAGAGGTGGGTTCTTAAGATCTTTTCAAAAGCAAGGCTAGATCGAAGTAGATCTAAGAAAAACCAAAATGGGGTTTTTGATTAATTAGGGTTTGTGACCAATGAAGAGAGAATGGATGGAAAGAGGAAGACACCTTGTAGATCTTACCTCAATTGCTTGTGGCCACCTTGCAAATTGATAGCATTCTCCTATGTGTATATTCAAGAGTGCAATTTTGATTCTCCAAGCCAAATCGTCCTCCTCAAGAAGCCAAATCATCCTCCTCCTACAAGACAAGATCAAAGGAAACAAGTCAAGTAAGACGATTATGAAAATGATAGAAAGATGTAATAGAAAGCATCAACTATGTCACGAAGATACAATAATGATACTCCCTGTCACAAGATCAACCCAAGAGAGAATATGTGGATCCCTCCAACAATAACCCTCAAGAAATCGCCCTCTTCTCCACCAATTCGACTTCCCTGCACGACAAATAGTTGTAGAACCAAAACCCACAATGATACATAGAAGAGATACTGTATACTCAAGATGCAAGAGAATCCACAAGACAAGAGAGATATGCTCCACAAAGAAGTGTTCTATTCCAATATTCCAGAGCTCCAAAGGTGAGCTATACAATAGGGGGTCTCCTCCTTATATAGGATAATAAAGACCAAAACCCTATACCACTTTACAATACTACATCAAATGAGTGGTTGAGATTAAAAGATCTCAATACATGATCAATGGCTAATAATGAATCATAACAATATATCACATGGATCACCCAATATAATGATGACGCCCTAACTAAATGGTACAAAGTGAGGATGACGTCATCCATTAGAGGGGTAAAAGTACAAAAATCCACCTCCTAATGACTAAGACATGACATAAGAAGCACATGGTGGGGCTAGGAGGTATCAATCCTTAGTATCTCATCCCCAAGGCACAATAAAATAATAAAATATGTCCAAGATAATATAAATGATCAAATCTGTCCTCAAAATTTGAGACAGACAAGCAGTAAAAGACCTCCTGTGATCGATGTGGGCCTACCCACATGGTGAAAACTGGCTGGAAGATAGTGGGATCACCCTGGAAGACCTCTGTGAAAACCAAATTCCAAAAACTTGCCTTAATTGCCCAAATCTAATTCCTCAGTGACCACTTTATCCCATTTTTTAACTGCCTCGATAACTATGAAAGTGCCAAAACTGTCTCCTAGGGCATCTGCGCTGTCCAACTGAGCCCACCAGGCTCTCCAGAAGGGGGGGTAAATGGTAATAACAAGTGGCTAGACCACTCCCTCCTCATACAGCTCCCTAGGTAAACTGGCCTCTCATGGCCCCTGCTGCTCAGGCTGGGAAATCAGCCCCAAATCTGGTCAACAAGTGTAAAACTGCATCAATCACTGTCATAAGTGCCTGGAACTGAAAGATAAGTGTCTCATTGGATCCAGAAGACCCAAATCCACTAGGAATGTGTACTCATACACCATGGGTTGCCCTAATGGGCCAGCTGTAGGGTCCACCATATATGGACAGTGTATAATCTGGTGATCTGAAGTAATAAATAAAACTGCTGAACTGCATCAATCATCATCTGCATCATATTTCCATCATATGATATCATCATCAAGTATGTGGGACCATCAATCGTCATCAATAGGTATATATATATATGGCCCACATCATCACGGATCCCAATAATATGCAACCAAGGATAAATCACGTCAGTAGACTAAGACATGCTTCTCTAATCATTCTCATAGCCAAGCTCAAAGTATAACATCCATTCAGTGGCATTAATCAAGTTATCATATTCCTTTGTTATATAAAATTACTTGCACAATAGTTCAAATGACAAACTCACCCATTGGACATGGTCAAACTGCTAGTGAAGGATGAAGGCTAGGAATAAGGTTGGGCCAAGGGGTTGACTTATCTAACTTAACTCAAAAATACTTTGGACTAGGAGAAGGGGGAAAGCTACAAACTCTGTGTTGGACAAAATAACATGGGGGATGGTTGTGCTTCACAAATGGATAAGTTGTTCAGAGAGTGCTTATTCAACTTAGGCATCATGTCTACATCAAGTTGATCCAGGTTCATTAGGATCATTCAATTTCATTTCATGGCCTTTTTGGCCTACATAACCCTTCGGATCTCAGGTGTGCTAATAAGCACAACTAGTTGCAGCTTGCATCCAGGGCATGTTTTCAAATACATATAAGGTCAGCAATTGTTTAGATATAGCTTTTAAGAACCATTGCTTTTTGGACCTTTCTTATACTCTTCGAGGAGTATTTTTAGCTGTTCATCGCTCTTGCCCTTTTTGGTTTCCATGGGCGAATTTATAAGTTTCCATAAGTAGAACACGAGCTTTCAGTTTTAGCCAACAACATCTCAAGTGACTAGAGGGAGTTCAAGCCAATGCCAAACATGGGGACAACCGACCAGAATGATTTAGGCCTACAATCCAAATCACCAAAAGCAAGTTTTGTCACCAACTTAGAGACGAGACACTGAACATACAGGGATGTGGTCCAAACACAGAGGTAGAAAAATGGGTAAGTCCTCAGTATCAGAAAGTCAAATGAGATAGGTCAAGGTTAAAGTCAAATAGGAAAGTCATGTATGGATGGAGTCAAGTGAATATGGAGCCTACACTAGCAGACAACTGGTGTCAAGAAAGACCATGTCTATGTAAGGTGGAAAACCAATGGGTTTTGTTAAATGACCTAAATGCGCAAGCAATTGTCCATTTTATGATTTATAGTGCATTTTAAACAGTTTGCCACATCAGGAATAATATACCAAGCAGATGCTGTGAACATGACTAAATCAACAAGATAATAATCCATAGTCAATGATAAAATATCCATAGATCATATAACATCATCACAATAATAATCATCATATATCATCTGAAACACTGCTGCAATATATCTCTAGGCACTGAACGGAAACTGTATGGGATAAAGGGTCACATCGGCCATCAAATATGAACCCTCAAGGCTCAGCCTTGACACAAGGTCTAACATAAGTCTGAATAATACACTACTCTGATCATGAGTGATCTCAAAATATGCAATCATCATAGCCAAGCTTTGAATAATGGAAGCTTTGGAATGTGCAGATATCCGCTAAGAAAGAATAGTAGCCCTGCTACTATGGTGTGATAACATGTACCTTGTTTATCCTTGTTCTTTTCGGTGGCTAAGGAATAATGAGTACCCTTTAAACTTCATGACTGAGCCCTTGATTTGACATCTTAATCGTTTGAAACTTCTTCTTATTTGGTGGCTTGGAGAATCCTGAATTTTCGCTGTAAGCTGCCGAAAGTGGAGCTTTCGATAGCTTAAAAACCCTTTTTGATATAGTGCTAAGCTACCAAAACCTGTCTTTTGAGTTTTTTGAAATGAAAACCCAATCTAAAGCTTTTCAAACTTTATTACATGCATAAATCTCTCAAAAATGAGCCTTAAAAAATTTACAAATGAATTTTTAAATGACATCCTATCATCTAAAATTGATCAACTCGACAAATTTATTTGGGGAGATAACACCATACTTGGGCACAATTCCTTGCTAGGGTTAGGATAATTCGGGAACCAGCTTTGAAGATGGGAGGTATTGAAGTGGAGGAAGAGGACCAGAGTTCCTCCAATTTAGCTAGGGGGAGGGATAGTGTATCAGAAGACCAGTTGGAGGATGAAGAAGAGGAAGATATAGGGGAACTGCGACAGTAACTAACCCTGTTGTAGAAGGTGACACGATGGAAGCTTTGGAAAATGGGGCAGTGGTATTGAAAGTTGCAACAATGACAGACCCTATAGAAGAAGAAACGAGCCCGATAGAAATAGTAGTTAGGGTGGCAGCTGAAGCAGTAGAGATGGAATCATTAGCAGCTGCAGCAGAGGAAGCTGAAACTGGAGTAGTTGTGGAAGCTACGGTACTGGAGGTTGCAATGCAAGAGGAAGAACATCAAACAGAGGCAGTAGAAGGAGGAAACATGGAGGTTTTGGATGTCGAATCCTCCCCTGAAATAAGGGGAACTATCATTGAAGAAGAGGAATTCATCCCTCTTTCTAAAAATTTAGAAACCCCTGTGTCACATAAAAGAAGGAGAAGGTCAGGGAATAAGGGCCAGATGTCAACCCCAACGAAAAAGAGAAGAACCAGAGTTGTTACTGCAGTAGAGGCAGTACACAGTGAAGGGAAGCCATCTGGGGTTGTAAAGAAAAGAAGAACTAGATCTGTTATAGCAACAGAAGCAACATGTGCAATGGGGGCAAGCATTGAAATTCTCACAGCAGAAGTAGCATGTGCAATCGGGGCAAACATTGAAATTCCCATTTTAAACCCCCGATCACTAGTTGTTACACAAGAAACTGTTGTAGAAGAACCCCAAATTGAAAATCTATCTTATGAGAATGAGTTGCTAAAAGAGGAGGTACAAATTCTTCGGAATGAATTGGAAAAATGGAAGGAAGCATATAGGAAACAGGTAGAGAAGAGCCTGAACATGTTGGTAGAGGCTGCAGATCAGTTGGAAAATTCATCTCTTGTTTTGGGGAATGAAGAACATGGAGAAATGGTATGCCCAGAATGTGGAGACATATTTAAATTGGCGGGGCATAGAGTCATAGTGTTGGATTTCGTAGCACAAAATTCTGCACAAGCAAAGCAAGAGGGAGAAAAAGTACCTACAGTGGAGCTAATGGAGGAGAGTGAGCCAGAAATAAACTTAATCCTTGATCTAGAACTAGGAGAAGATGAAGAAATGCAATCCAATCCATCAGGAGATACTAAATTACTCTTGGATCAGTCTCATTTTTCAGAAGACATCGAGGTAATTCAAGAGCAACCTCAACAGTCTAAAGAAATTGAAAAACAGGACGTCGTTACACAAGAACAAGCATCCTTGAAAATGTTTAATTAAGTTGCAACCCAGAAAGCAAATGATGATATTGAGGTACAAGAGAAGGACATTGTTACACAAGAACTAGTGTCTTTAAAAATGTTTGTTGAAGTTGCAACTCAGATTGAATTTGTTGAGGATGGGATTCAGAAGGGGAATGCTGCCACATAAGAACCAACATCCCCAAAATTATTTGCTGAGACTGCAACACAAATTGAATCTGCCAAGGATGGGATTCAAAAGGAGAATGTTGTCACACAAGAACCAACATTCCCAGGATTATTGGTGGATACTGCAACACAGACAGAAGTTGTTACAACACTAATGGAAGAGGAAGTTGTTACACTACCCATACAAAAGGAGAAGACCGATGCATCTGGTGAAAAGGTAAGAATGCAATTATCTCAAGATATTATTAATTTAGATTCTGATGATGAGAAAAATGCAGATGAGAAGGAAGATGCAGATGATAGAAGGGTTCAGGGCCTGGTAAAAGAGCTTACACTATTGAAACTTGAAGTGAAGAAGTGGAAATACCATGTCGATCGGTGTCAGGAAGGGATGGTTTCCCTTTTTGAATATAGAAATACTATCAAAGAGTTAAGGGAGAAGTGGGTAGAGGAATTAACTCTTCAGAGATCTCAAGTGGAAGAGGTGCAAAAGAATTCGAGGAGTTGAAGGAATTCAAATCCACACAAAAAAGAAAAAGATCAGATGTATGCCCTCTCTTAGGAGATGCTGAGATCAAGAGACCCATCCCTTTCCTATCCGGTATTCCTGTATGAACTAATGACCCTGTTTGAATTGAAATATTTAAAGGAGGGTAGACCTCATCAATTGCTAACCCCTCTTCAGTTCGTGGAAACCTTTTTGGCAAGCAGTTTCCTTGAGTAGAATCTATTGTGTGAATTATATTTGCATGATATAGCATGTCTTGGTGATTCTCGCTCTAATCCTGTTCCCTACGCATGAGATGTTCATTTGAGGGACTTTGCCTCTTTTTTTAATAATCATGTGCAGTGAGAAGATTCCTTCCAGACAATTTCTAGGAATGAGGTTAGCTCCAATCTATGGATTATGAGTGAACCCCAATCTCCTCAAGTTCTCCTTGTAAATCATGGAAGGAGTCTCCTATCTCCTATGAAGACTCAGCATCTGAAGAAGTTGAAAGAGAAGTTTATCTCTACCTGTGTTGACCTGATATCCAAACAACAAAATCTTGCCTTATAGGGTAGCAAGCATAGGTGGCAAACTTCTTCTCCAGCTTTGAAGAAAAGGGACCCTTACTGCCTTAAGAAGTTTAAACAATCTCTTCCCAGGGTAGCAGGGTATGTCAATTGCATGAATATGTGTGGGGTTCACTAGCTGGGAGTCAAGTTCAAATTTCCACTCATATGGTGTCTAGTAGGGTAGTACAGGGATAATTATACACTAACCAAAGCAGAAGAGAAACAATGCTGGGAGTATTGGGTTGCTTCTAATGGATTTTTGGAAGGGGGTAAGGAACCTGGCATTTCCTTCAATTTCTCTGCACAACATGAATAGGGATCAGACTCAAATTCATATTAGTTGGTTGTTGCATGGGGACATGAAATTGGATAGCTGGGGGGAGATGTTGGGCCCTCGAGTTGCCCCTTTTTTACCACACCTATTACCTCTTTTTTCCTTATCTTGCCTCATTTCCACAACCTACATATGTGCCTTCTCCTCAAATTGAGCATGAATCATGATAGGTATGAATTGTTATGGCCTTATTTTATTAATTCCTAAGATTATTATGGTTATGAATTCCATTCTTTGATATATGCTAACTTGTGTCTATTTTATAATTTAAGATCAAAGCATTGAAGAGAAACAGGTGTAGCAGCCCGTTAAGCCTATGAAAGAAGGGTACGATTGGTGCCAATTGTTACTCCTCTCCCAACTCCATACATTGAATGAGAATAGTGTGATCATCTCTCCACGTGGTAGCTGCAACAGAGCATCGATGCAACAAATAGAGTATTTCCCGGTCAGTGGGTTCGTTGATCCATTGATAGTCAGTAACAACTCTCTCCACATCCAATGCCTTCCTTCAATTCCATTAACAGCTGTAACTGTTTGTGTTGCGACTCAATAGCTTGAAGATAAGAGATCTTCATGGCTGCACGAATTGAGTATATTGGGATTGTATTATGCATGTATAAATACGTGAAGGAATTCAGAGCCCGGGGTTGGTTAATTAACATTTGGTACGAGCTGTAACAGCGAGTTGTAATTGTAAACTATCATTTTAATACGAGCAGAGTTCTTCATACTTATGTATTTTAATTTGTGTTAGTTCACGGCATCTATGTTAGAAGGCCATGGCTCACCTTCTCATAGAGATTGTCGAGCTAAGTAGGTAGTTTAATTTACTTTCTGTTGTGTGGTGTGGAATTACATTAGATGTGTTTACAGTGAGCTGCAACAGTGGTAATTGATGAATGCATTTTCCTTTGGTAGTTAATGTTTTCATTTTTGAATTTCTATAACTGGGTGGTGTGACAGTCGACTGTATAGGTTATTTTTCCTTTGATTCAAGGTGTGTTAGTTAGCTATTACAGTCAATCTTAGCTCTGATTTCTTTCAATCATTTATCTTTCCTAGGATTCTCGATTTAGTCAAATTATGGTTCAAGTTTAATTCTAGTTCTTTGCTGTTGTTTATCTTTCCTAGAACTTATTAGATTAGACAAATTATGATTGAGCTACAGGAGATGCTAGTTGAATTAGATCGGTGGTGATTGAACACTATAGTTTGATATTTTTAGGATTTAACTTCTTGCAAAAGTAAGTCTAGTTTATTTATTCTTAGATCAGTAACTGCTGGATTGATATTTGTAGGAAGGTAATTGCACTTTGAATTCTTAGATGGATAAATTAGATTAGTTTTATCTATGAGATGAGTTTGACTCAGCATATAGGTAGGATAATTTATCTCCATTCCTTCAATCAACTACTTGAATGTTTATGCATAGACTTTGCTAATTACTATTGAAATAAAAAGACCTACCTGGGTTGACAATTTATATTGAGCATCCTATGTGTTAGTTGTAATTAATTGGCATATAGGGTGACCAACATGAAGTTTACACTCTGTGCAGATGCAATGGTAAGGCGGTGCAAAAGCATTTTTTACTTTCAATGTTCCATATACCTGTTGCAAGGAAGCAAACATAAAAGATAAAAAACATTGCAATGAGCATGATTTTATATAAAGGCTATGATAGGAAAAAGCACAGAAACGTATTTCTGAAAAGAACTATGCAAATGCAGCTTTTGCGACATGGTGTTTGAAAATATCTCATTGTAATGAGTTTTTTTGTTGTTAATTGGACTGCTAAATTTGGTACTATTTAAAAAAAAAATGGCAAGAAAAAAGTTTATATTTTGTGTATATCAGAAGGAGAAAAAATTGATACTGGTAATGCAAAAGGGTGAACATTGGAAAAACGATTAAATCTATTTTGATAATAAAAAATCTCCTGAAACTACATACAAAGAGTATGCTCAATTGATAATGAAATGACAAAAAATTATTTAAAGTGACATTACAGGAGGGATTCTTGACATCTGACCTATGTTTTAGCTTCAATTATTGGAAGCAAACTATGTATTGCGAACTCATCATTTAGGGGATCTATAAATGTTGCTTGTGAGGTCTTTAGAAGATGACTTCCTTTTGCACCTGGCCTTACAATGTTTTTGATTAGATACAGAGGCGGTTCATCAAGTGCAAGTTGTTGTTGTACTCGGAGGAAGAAATTTCTATAGCTTTCATTAACCTAAAACTGAGCATGAATAATTGTAGAAGAATTAGTGAAGGGGGAAAAAAAAAAATTGTTACGAATTCTACTTTGTTTTTTTATACATGCATCTAGCAATAGATGGAGTAGGAAGAAAGAAAAAAACATAAAAAAGAAAAAGAAATATAGGCAAAAAAATTGTTTAAAGAGAATTGAATTTACAGTTGCATAGTCGTTTGCAGTTTCACCATCTCTTATGTAGAAGTCCAATTATTTATTGTTGCATTCACAGGCGACAACCATGACTACGATAGAGCCAATGACATACGTCTCATTTGATGAAACCAACTCACCGATTGTTGTATCTGGTGGAAGGCAATGGATTTTGCACACTTGTTCGATTGTCTCTATGACAGTTGTTGGCAATATCGCTATTGAATTTATGGCATCTCCTCGGTGATATTGACCTTTCTTCTTCAGTTCAAAACCATAAATTCTGACACTTTTTCCAGGAAAAAAGAAACTGGCAAAGCGGGTTATCAAACTATCATTAATTGTAACTATCATTGTCATCAATCCATTTTTGTCAACAAGATATGCATGTAGAATCGTTGTCTTGAAAGGGGAGCTTTGGTTACGATTTTGTGTAGGGCCATACACAACCAAAACATC
Source organism: Larix kaempferi (assembly GCA_027924585.1). Lineage (NCBI taxonomy): Eukaryota > Viridiplantae > Streptophyta > Pinopsida > Pinales > Pinaceae > Larix > Larix kaempferi. Next base: position 1,128,611 of record BSBM01000706.1, read on the forward strand.
CCCCTCAAATACATGGTTTTGTGTTGCAATACATAGTTGTATTATTGACGATGGTTCAACTATCGTCTGCTTTAATCTATGCACATTTAAAAAATGAAAAAGTGAAACAACAAATAGATTAGTCTTTTATTGAATGTTGAATTTTGTACTGAATACACTAAAATGAAAATAGTAGAGAAGGAAAATTGAAGTTTGCTCAAAACATTGACATTTGTCTTATAGAGAGGAGATCAAAGAATCTGGTCAAGAATAGTGAATGAACAAAGTTGTTGGATGGGAACATCACCTCTTAGGACCATTTGACCTTGCATTTGCTGAAGGCGGTGGCAATGTTGTCATTGGAATGGTCTCTAAAACAACTTGTGAAGAAGAAAGTTTTTTTCTATTGATGGGTTGTATGATGTCGAAGACATAGCTAAATTGTTTTCTTGATTGAAAATATTCTTTCTTTCTATGTCAAATATTCTTTCTTTCTTCAGTTTGCATCTGCAATGAAGACTGTAAGCATAATAGAATATTCAACAATATATTTGACATAGAAAAGCGACTGAAAACAAGAGAAAAAACAACAAATAGAAAACAAAGAAAAAATGGCAGCAAATTGTTTTTTCAATTTTTGATTCTTTTCAATTGAAATAGTAATTGACTTTTGAATAAGGGAAAAAGTCATATTGTTGATGAGCAACGAGAATAATGTCACCTGCAAGCAACAAATATGAAATGGACTATAACAGTTTCTCCAATGGAAAGGGTAAAAGAAAACCTACTTGCAGAGGCTTTGCAAAAGAGACTCTTGAATAGCAAAAGGAAAAAAAGGAAATTGTTGTAAGTTATAAACCAAGCTAGCTATAGTATTTTAATATTCCATTTATTAAATAGGAAAAAAAGATCAATGAAATCTAGCAAAGCTAGGAACATGAATAGTAGCATATGCTCTGTGCCATGAAAGGTTTTTTCTTGTTGATTCATTTGGTTTCATCATTCCTTCAAATACTTGCTAAAGCTTTGTTGTTTGTGTTTGTATTTTGGTCTTTTTTTTCCTCTGATGTTAGGAGCATTGCATTAGAACAGTGCATATATCAAGAGGAAAGCGGGATAGATTATAGTAGTGTCAAGTGCTTTTCGAAGCGGATTTCCATTTATAAAAAAGATTTGTATGGAACTGATGGTTGTCAAAAGAAAATGATTTTTTTTTAAATTACTTTGTTATGGCAATAAAAGAGAATATGTAGGCGACCTCAGCAACACAATGATCTTCGTTCCAAATTTGCTGATATAAAAGAAGATGGATTTGTAAGAAACAAAGGAAGTGTCGGACACAAATTGTACAGAAGTAAAACAAAACGAGTGACATGAGAATATGCACATGTAAAAAGAAAAAAACAAAGTGAGGAAGACTATATGCACATGTAAAAAGAAAAAACAAAGTGAGGAAGACTATATGCACATGACTATATGCAAGTAGCAGGTACTGATAAGATGCTAGTAAAATGATATGACCAATATGCATCAGAAATGGTAAATGAAACCTTGTCAATATCTATGTTTGCCCAAAAATGGTCAACATAGAACCATACTCTGTTGTAGGTATGTTTGTTTTTAATTTTAAATGTTTATTCTCTATAAAAAGTTCCAATTTCCTTTTCAATATTGTTTCTTTTTGCATGTCAATGTTAAAGTCACCAGTTATTATGGCTAGCATTTTCTTGTTGTTTTGTAACATAACAGAGTCCAATACATCAATATGTTTGTCAACAAGATTATTTGGTTTGTTATAAATATTGACAAGCTGAAGAATGTTCCCAAGGAGTGCGATGTAAGTGACCATTTCCTCTACTGATGGTTGATTAACAAAGATTGTTTCCATAATAGGAATCATCTTTTTTACAACTGTCAAAAGGCCATGAACTGAATGTGTTGCAATGTAATTGTTTTGGTTTACAAATGTTGCAGTGGCAGGGGGCAAGTCCATATGTGTTTCTTGCAAACAAAGAATGTCTGATTGCATAAGTTCAAAGTCATTTGCAACATCGTAAATCTGTGAAAGCAGTCCTTGCGAGTTAAGTGAAGAAATGCACATGTGCTTAGTATTTCGAAATGACTTAAGTCCATACTGAAATTGCAAAGAAGCTTGTTTCTCAAATATATTCAATTCTGTAACTACTTTTGATGAAACCGAGAAATTATTTTCCTATAGTTTGTTTACAAGATAGAGACATTCAATGTTTTTTACACGTGACAATGTGGTGTAAACAAGACCATGTTTTGTGACTCCTTTTGGATCAAATGCCAATTTCTCAAGTGTATGACCTTGTTCTCTATGAATTGTTCGAGCACATGCTAATTGAATTGGGAATTGTACTTGGATGTAGTTTTTTTCTTGGCAAGAGAGATTTGTGTTATAAGTCTTTTTATAGGTGTCCAAGTGCATAGAATGGAATCAGTGTAAAGATGTTGCATTGATGCTCGTGCAATTGCTCCAACCTTTGGATCTGCAAATTAAACCCATAAAATTTTTGTTCTTGTTTGGCTATAATGTTTGAAGATGCCTTCAACACCATTGACAAGGCCATCTTCAATTGAATAGTTTCCCCCCACTATTTCAACAAGCATGTGTTTTTTAAGAGTAATTTTAGATGGCAAATGAATTTTCTTATGTCCATTGGATATGTTATCAATTTGATCAATTTTGGTGTATTGAGCCACAATGGTAAACACTTCTGTATTAACAAGGGCCAACATCTTCGAGTTATTTTGTTGAACATCTTTGTTGCAATAATAAAGGAATGGAAACTAAGGATCAAATGGTGGTTGTCTATAGCAATTCTGATTCAAATATTGTATATCGTTAAATGTTTGTTTTCTTGTTTTGATTCTGTTCAAGATCGATATAAAAGTTTCGTATTTCGGTCTGACAAGGGTTTTTAACTCATAGTAATATATACAATCGGTCCAAAAACTATAAGGGAAATTTTTATTATTGAAACTTGGGAAGTCAAAAATCCAAGAATCATGAATAGGTTCTGCTTGGTAGAAATCACCACAGAAGATGACGTCCGTATTCCCAAATGGTTTTGTCAGAGTATGCATGATCTCATGAAGGCGTTTGTCTATGTTATATAGCATGCGTGAACCTATCAAAGAAACTTAATCAATCAATAGAACGTGAACCTGTTCATATTCTTTGCTTAAAATATCTAATGTGTTTGAGCTTAATGGAATCAAGTTCGAGGAGCCAAAAGGAAGCTTAAAAGCATAGTGAACAATAATCCCATCTACATGGTATGCTACTTTTCCAGTGAATGCAACAATAAGACCTTTTCTTTTCAATGGGTCGCTACCAAGTTGTTTTTCATAGAAAAAGACAAGAGCATCATAAAGGGCCTTTACAGTATGCATTTTTCCTATCCCTGCGCTTCCTGTAAGGAGGATATGGATTGCTTTTGAAGGGTCTTTTTTTTCCCTAGCAATAATTTCTTTCACTATGGACTGTTGCTCATTGTTTAAACTGTGCCTAGTCACAAAATACTCATCTTTAAAAGGGAGGAATGGTTTTTTTGCTATGATAAATGTCTTTGGCGTTTCAAATAGTCGATTCTTTCTTCAACAGAGAAGATAATCACCCATGTCATACTTTTCAAAATCATCCAATTCGATTCCACCATCGGTATCTTTTGCAAGGTCTAGAGGTATTTGAAGATGTGTTTCAACTTTGTCTTTTGCAATGTCAATATCACCCCATTTTGAAATTGATTTTGCCATAATTTTTCCTTCGACATATGCTATTTGTTGTTTGTATTTTTCATATGCCTCTATCCATGTTTGAAGGGGGTGATCCAACACATCAAGAAGATTTATGTAAGGCACAAAGGGCAACAACCTTTCACGGGAAAAAATTTCAAGATCTTTTTCTTGTTTGTAATGGATGTATTGAATGATATATGGTCTATTTCTTTTGATTGTTTTTCCATGAATCGAGTAATAGGAAGAAGCATATTCAACCAAAGAGACACGTTCCAAATCCGGTGGGAGTTTAATGTACCTGCCTATAATTGATGGGCAAATTATGTCTTCAGAATCATTGGGCTCCTTTTCTAGTAGAGATGGTTTTTCTAAACGACTGTTTTTTTATCATCTGGAGCAGTGTTGATAAAAATTGTGTTTCTTGAAGATGAATGTAGAGGCAAGGAAAGAAAAATATGTAGTGCTTGTCTTATATACATCTGTTGCATGTTAAGAAACATGTTTCCAAGCCTACGAATTGTTTCTAGTTGATTACAATTGTTTGACACAGATTCTTCCTTATTTTTTTCAAATCCATTGTCATAGGCCTATCTAATTTCGTTGTGTACGAGCTTACGTATGTTTCAATTTCATATGCATCTAGGATGAATTGGGCATCTTTGTTTGCTTGCCACAAATTTGGAATTCCCTTTGCAAATGAGTTTACCCAAATATCCGAAGGGTCTCTTTTTAATAGAAATGTCGGTTTCTCAATTGTAGAACGCACTAGTTGAATGTACTCATCCATGTTTAAATCTAGTTGTTGCAAGAATGAATCAAATGTCATGCTCTTTGGATATTCTTTAGATTTAAGACCAAAAGAAAGGAGTTCTTTTTTTTCAATCAGGGCATCCGATTTAATTTCAAGAGGCTGTAAAACCATTGTAACATCAATATGGAACATTGGGAATCGAAACCTAAATCCAGAACGTCTATGTTTTTTACATGTTCTTGTATGTCGATGAGTTTGAATTTTGATGAAGTCTTCTTGAAGCATCAACAAGTTTGTTGAAATGTAGCGATCAACAAAAGAAGTTATTTCATCATTGTTATTATCACCAAAGACTGGTGCATTTTCAATCCAAAGAAGCCCATGTTCATGCTCATTTCCTCTTTGTTGAAATTCAGTTGTAAAAAAATAGTCATTTACTTCACCAAAAAGGTATTTGTTTTTCAAGATCAAGGAATTGAATGCATTCATTTTGTGTCTATAGTAACGACTACAAACTACAGGGTGTTTTCTTATCAAATCATCAATAACATCATCAGGACCAAGTTCATTGCAATTTTCCTTATCTTTCTTCTCAAGTGTGTGCAAAGTATCACACAAAGGTTTCCAAAGATGTTCAGCAGTTGAAAAGCTTACAAAAAACGTTGTTGGGCCTAGTTGACGAATCATTACGAAAATATTTTTTTCATGTTGTCAAATAGTCAGGAGATGTTCGAAAGGATTTTAGTGAATGATATGCAATTGGGGATTTCATCATCTTAATAAGGCTGGATTTGCATTTCACATCTTTGGGTTTTAGTTTTTTCCCTTTTAACTCTCCTATGCGAATAGATATCCAAGCAGTGCTAGGAATTTGACCTATTAACACTTTCACTACTTTGAAGAATATATTTGTGGGATGTGCTTCAAAATTTGTGCTTTCATGCTGAAGATCCCATTGGAAGATTTGTTGGTGTCGAAAGCGTTCATATATGTTATTGGGATGCCTGCATCCAAAGAAGACTGTAGGGAAATTAAGTTCTTCCGAGAACTGATCTTGGAAAATTCCCAGGGGTCGGAAGTTTTCGGAAGGTGCAAGCTCAATGATTTTGGTGGCCAAGTCATCTATTAGATGGGTTTCTCCATATCCATGGACCAGTGTCTCTGTGATTGGTTCTATGAATTGGTCATGCATATTTTCATCACTTTGTGCAAGGTTTGTAAAAGGTTTATCTACATCACTTGATTCTGATATCGATAGTTCATCAGACTCTTTCTTTGCCAATTCACGGAATGTTTCTTCCCAATCTAAATTGACATGTACATTTTCCATTTTGTAAAGTGTTACAACTAAAATATTCCCATCATGAGATTTAGTGTATACACCCCTGGAGTTACCTTGATTGAGTGATTGACTTGGAAGGATTCGTACCTATTTTGTACTAGGTTTTGAGAGGTCGTCGCAGGTTTCACTCCTACAACATGCAACGTCACACCTTGATCCATTACAGGGTACAACGAAGTCAGTCAAAAGGAAAAAATAGCTTCTTTAGGCTCCTTCTCGAAGCTTGCTCATGACTTGGGACCTTATCCCTGACCTCTTGGGAGAGTTGGCACTCGATTCCTAACACCTTGGAAATATCCCTTAAGTCTCTCCTATCATATCTCAACCTATCCTATCCATATCCTATCCACTTAGTCCTATTTAAATGAAGCTCACTCCCATTCTAAAGGGAGGAAGTCTATGGTACTCTTATGCTGGTGAAACTAAGCCTGATAGATCTAATACTCTAGTTTGGGGAACATCTACTTCTCTCTAGGAGCTTTGGCATGGCCTGTCAGAAGGAGCTTGCAGCGTTAAGGAAAACGTTGTAATCCTATTTTCTATTGTACTTCTCCACTCTTCAATACATTTAATATAATTGCTTTCCATAAATGTTGTCTTTCCGATAATGTTTAGAGTTTTCCTCCTTAACTGTTAACTTAGATCTATCATATGAGATATATGCTTTCACTTCTCGTTGTCTGTTACATGTTCAGTAGGTTTTAGCTACTCACAATCTGATAACGCTGGAGCATTGGATCAACGAAGGAGAAAGGGATCTACAAATCTAAGGTAAGCGATCTACCCTTACATTTGTACTTATACAAGATCAAGGAAAGTATTTTATGTTCTGTCCTATTTGTTCTAGAATTATGTTAAGGTAGGGAGATCAGGACTTGAGTCCACTCTCGGTAGATTGTCCGCGAAACAAATCTGGAGACCATACTGGGGAAAGTTCATTTTGTCTTAATAGTTGTCAATCTGGGAGTCATTTTCAATTGATTGCTTGACACAAGCATTTTATTTGTCACTTGCTTCTTGAGTCAATATTCACCGTCATATATTCACATCGAAGACTCTGATCTACTTCCTCTGAGTTTATACTACTCATTTCCAAACCATTTCGTGGTTCATTGCTTGGATATCTGATCCATTTTAGAACTTAGATCTCGCCTGTCGCACCTGGTTAGTGAAAACAGAGCGACACTTTGTCTTTCCTAGTCTATGTTATTTGTCTGTTAGCCACTTATCACAGTCCTTTCATTGGTATACTGTGACAGCGTCGCACTTCCCACATTAGTGAACTGCGACGTCGCACTGTGTACAAACACAGAGTGTGTCGATTTGTCGGTTTTGGCATGCAGGCATCCCCTCTCCATCTATTGATCTGAACTTTGGTTTGCTGTATGAACTCACTCTATGCTACAAGATCCAGCCAGAAATCCCATCTTTGATTTGTGTGTCGATTGTTTGGCTTAGTTTGGATTGGTTTTGGGTTCCGCTTCAGACAAGCCTGACGACCGGTAGTGGTGGACACTTTTTTCTCCTCCACCTTCATCTGCTCACCCTTGCATTCCCTCCTCTCCATTAACTGATCTAGTTACTTCATTAGATCAGCTCCCAGACCTCGTTTTCATTATCTTTTGAGCTTGGATTGCTTGGTTTGCTTTCTACTGTCTAATTTTGAGTCTTGTGTGTCTTCTGGTCTGACTGAGTGCTGCAAGTAGTGTTTTATTTTTATTCATTTACATCTAAAAGTGCAGTTGCTATCAAGCCAATCTTGTGATGCATCCATTGAAAAGTTAAAGTGTTTATTTCCCATCATTTCTCAAGCATTGTTGAAGAAAATTTGTGCATTGGAATGTTTTTCTCATGCATTTTTTGGAAAAATTGAATGAATGTGCAAACAGTTGCATTTTTCTTGAATTATGAATCGTTCATCTTCTTGAAAGACTTGAAGCATGTTTCAGTTCTTGCAAAATTAGTTCCATGCTAAGAAAAGATAGATGCATTTTTAATTCTTATTGCTTTTAGATCATTGAAAGTGAAATTGAAAAGCTTGCATACTCCATCTTAAAATCCTCTCTTTTTCTTACCTAGTGTCATTTTGCTTTGAAAAGAAAAAGAAAAGGAAAAAATGTTGTGATTTGGATCAGTAGCGTTGTGATTTTTGTGTTTCATTGAAAAAGGAAAAGAATGTTTTAGTATCATTTTTCGTAGAGTTGGGATTGTGTTACATTGCATTGCTTTGGAAAAATTATTGGAAAGAAAAAGAAGATTTCTCCTTCCCATAGGTAGCATTCATCGAAAGAAAAGCACACTTTTTGCATGTAGCTAGGGCTTGCATTATGTTTCTGATTATGTATTCACCTCATGCATTCACTTAACCGTCCAAGATAAAATTAACGGTAGAACTAGGGTAAAATATTTAGAAATTTGTGTGTAAGTTAGAGACATGTTCCGAAGTCGTTAAGCATGGCAGCTATCGTTATTTGCCAGCACTGTATCCCGGGGGTATTGTAGTATTCCACATACTTATCGGTATATCGAGCTACTTCACGTACCCACCAAGTACCATAATCCGTACTTGGCGTATATCGAAGGGTGTATCACGTACTCGGTAGTATATCGGAAGGTCTCTTGCCGAACGGTTGTGCATTAGAAAGAACCACTACAGATTTGAGCTCGCACGTACCTTGCATATATCGGGAGACACGATTAGGATTCCTGAAACCAACTGAGTTAACCATTTGGCCGTCTTGGCAAAGCAATACACCGAGAACAATACTCGGGGATATTAGCACGCACGTACTGTCTAGGTAATCGGGTATGCAGGCAAGGGTACGGTCCCAATCCTCCTTTTCGCGTCATATTGTTGGACCCTGCAGTATATAGCGGTTTGCGATGCCTTGATAATCCCCTGAGGTTCCAGACTTTGAATCCACTCTTATCACATAAGTTTGCTTGTTGCCTTAGTTTGCATAGGGTTTTGTCTGGGCTGCTTTTCTTTTAGCTTGCCTTAGGAGAAACATTTTTTTTTAGTCACTCTGGATGACTTTCCTTGGATAAGGTCTCGTAGAATCCAAAACTTACCACCCAAATATCCCCTTAATCGGGAGGTAATTTAGAGGGAAAGGATGGATCCTCAAGCCAAGGTCGGGTCACAAGAAGTGGAAAACCCCACTTTGAATATTGGAGGACATTTGTTTCCACATACTCCTCCAGATTCACCTGCCTCTCATCCCACGTAGGGTGAAGAAGCACAAGTTCCCACTTTGCAAGACCTCTCTCTTGTTATGCCGGGAGAACCTGGATCATTGGAATGGATAAATCAACCCCAGGATGACCCCACAGCAGCTGTTGGTCCTTCAACAACTTATTGGATCTTCTGTCGGTCACCCAGTGGCCCATTTTGCCATTTCACCCCCGCCCAATGAGACTACTCCGGATGATCCTTTGGCCTATTACCGTAGCCAATTGGCTCACTTTCGGTCTATGGCTAAGAGGTTTCGGAATTCAAGTCTCCAACGAAGGGTTGAAGACCCATCGTTACCCCCTTATCAACCAATCCCAGGTCGCTCTTTATCTTGTGGTTCACCTGAACCATCCCCCCACAACCTGACCATTAATGAGACTGGTCAACCCTCGCAAGAGTCCAGTCTTGCACCTCAAGTGAACCAACTGGTTGAAGGACAATGGTCCAACACACCTGTTACTACCACGGTTACTTTACCAGCTCCTCCCCCACCGCAAAATTCGAGGGGAGGATACTCCATTCCCATGGATTATCTCATTGGTAATGTTATTACTATGGTAGCTAATCAACAACCTATGTTGGTTCAATATTTGAATAGTGGTCAGCCTATTGTGGCTGGGGGGCAACCCCCATTTCCTAACCAGAACGTAGGCGGTGGAATCCCCAACGGACCTCCCCAACCCGCTAAACCATCCACCATGGGATTATCTCATGTTGGGGGGCCATCCAATGTAACTCAACCCTCATGGAGTCAAGCGTATCTAGGTTCTATTAACCCTGTGCCAGGCTAATCTAATCTCGAAAACGCACCATACAGGATACCCTATCCTGGAAATCCCTACACTCTATGGGGGCAATAGCCCGTTTTACAGCATGCACCCCAACCAACTATCCCTCAAGCGCCACCACCCCCGATCGGTCCCCCCCACCCCCTGCTAGAGGCTGCGGGCCCCCACCTAACTTAGGAGGAGGCGGACCTCTCCCTTCTGGCAGAGGTCCAACTCATTTTACCAACAACATCCCCCACCCTTCCGGCGGTGGCAGGAATGGTCCACCACCCCCCCCAGGCGAAGGCGGCGGAGGACCACCCTATTATGGTGGAGGAGGACATTTTCCTTCGAGCAATGGAGGTGGTCCACCACCCCCTCCAAGAGGAGGAGGTGGTGGATCTAATTATTGTGGTGGCGGTGGTGGTGGTGGTGGAGGCCCCCATCCTTCTAACGGTGGAGGTGGCCCACCACCCCCTCCAGGCGGAGGCGGTGGCAGGCCACCTTATGATGGTTATGGACCCCCACCTCCTCCCGGCGGTGGTGGCGAACCTCCACCTCCTCTCGGTGGTGGAGGTGGACCCCCACCTTATTGTGGCGGACCCCCTTACGGTCTGGGCGGCACACCCCCTATGGCCAGTTTCCTCCTAGTACACCCTACGGTCATACTGGTCCTTATACGCCTTATCCATACTATCAATACGGGAAGCCTAATCCACAGCTTCCCTTTTTGGCTACCTTGGAACTACCTGACCTATCTCGTTTAACCAACGACCCCATTTACCACGGAACTAATTGGCCACCTATTCCGGTGAAACTTCCATCTGATATCCCGAAATTTGATGGTAAGCCAAGTGAAGATCCTAAAAACCACGTGGTGACATACCATTTATGGTGTTCATCTAATTCCTTAATAGACGACTCAATCCGTCTTAGATTGTTTCAAAGGACTCTCACCGGTTCGGCTGCCAAATGGTATATCGACCTACCACCCCACTCTTTTCCTGATTTTGTTTCTCTTGCCATGAAATTTTTGACTCATTTCCAGCTGCCTATACGGTATGAAACTGGTACCGAGCTTTGTTGATGTATATGTAACTTCGGAATGTATTTCATCTATGTATTTCATATATATTTATTGTACCCTTATTAGAGATGTGTTATTCCTCTATAAGGAAGTGTCATCATGTGGATTGACAAGTGTCGCAAGTGTACGTACTTGCCGATGGGTTATTATACCACCATGTGTGGGGTCGGCCCTGAAATATATATTATATTGTGGATGTATCTAGATAGACAAGTCGGCCCCATAGTGTAACTGGGAAAACAGGTTAAGTATAAATAGAGATCGGGAGATCTCTATTTGAATCATTCGGAAAGTCACACTTCTCTCACTCAGAAAGTGGCACACTAGTGAGGAGGAGGATCATCTACTACTAGGGGACTATCTCAGTGTATTTTGGTTGTACTTTGGTTGAGCCATTTCTCTCTCTATCTTTGAGGAAGTTGTGGGTTTTTTCACCTTAGGGTTTTCCCCACAGAAACTCTATGTCTCTTGTCTCTCATGCTTTTGATTCTTGTGATGCTTGTCATGCTTATTGTGATTGTTATGCATTGATACACTGTACATGTTATTCTCTCAGTGAAGACCCTAGAGTATTGTGAATTAATGCTCAAAATTTAACATAGTATCAGAGCTAACCTGAGAAGAAGACATTTTGCAGTGACGAAAACTTGAGTTTCTTGTTTATTGGATTTCTCTCCACAGTTTTTGGAAACGCAGTATAGTAGATTGACTCTACTCATCAAGGAGAATCTATCTGTCCAATCAGAATTCAATTCTGAGCATTTTCATATTTGGCCCTAAAAATTAGGGTTTCCACAAAAATAGGAATTTCTGGAATCTGAAGACATAGCTGGAAGCTCCTTGCAAAAATCGAATTTTAGAGCTTTGGATCGAGATTTTTGGCGGGGTAGATCTTTGGGAAACTCAAACCTTAATTCAAGGCTCTCCCTAGTGAACTTGGGAGGACAAAAAGACAAATCTGAAGGTTAAAGCTTTGCTGATCTCAAATTCTGAATGCCCCAGGCTGATCAGCTCATCAAGGCGCATCTTTCTATCCTTTCAGAAAGTTGAAATTCACATTTTGAATTTTTAGGGTTTTTCCGATAAACCCTAATCCGGGACCAGATCCAGTTTTCAGCATTTCAAGTGGTAAGACCTAAATATTTTCTATTTCCATTTGAGGTACTCTTTAAGATGTCTCACCACACCAAGCTTGAGGATAAGCTTGAAGGGGTTGATAACTTCTGAGCTTGGAAGTATAGGATTGGGTTAATCCTAGAAGAGAATGAGTTGGACTCATATATAAAAGAAGACATCCCTATCCCAGAGGATGAAGAGGCCAAGGTATTGCATAAGAAGAACTTGGTCAAGGAAAAGAGAATCATTGTTGATTCTATCAAAGACCATCTCATACCCCATGTGTCTTCTCTAAAGACACCCAAGGAGATGTTTGACTCTTTGACCAAGCTATTTGAAGGGAAGAACATAAATCAGAAGATGACTCTGCGGAATCAATTGAAAGGGGTCAAGATGTTGAATGGAGAAACCATTCAATCTTACTTCTCCATAGTCTCTCAGATCAAGGAGAAACTTGAAGCTGTGGATGAAGTAGTGGACAATGGTGAAGTTGTTATGACCACTCTGAATGGCCTACCTAGGTCATGGGACTCCTTTATTCAAGGAATCTATGCAAGAAAGAAATTGATCTCTTTCAGTAAACTATGGGAGGAATGCTCTCAAGAAGAAGCTACACTTGTAGCTCGTGAGGAAAAGATGGGAGGTGAAGATCAAGCTCTCACAACTCACACCAAAAGAAGCAAGCTCAAGAAGGACCAATCTCACTACAAGAGATCCTATCAAAAGAATAAGAAGGATCTAAGATGCTTCACATGCAATGAGAAGGGTCACTTTGCTTCAGATTGTCCCAAGAACAAAAGGGATAATAACAACAAATCCAGCAAGAAGAAGAAGGGCAGCAAAAGAAAGTTCCATGCTCATGCTGCCGAGGATGATGAACCTCCAAAGAAGAAGGCTAGGGCAGAAAGTGATGATAGTGTTGATGACTCATCAAGTGAAGAAGAGTATGTTCTAATCTCTGCTCTCACAGGTACTATCTCCCATGGTTGTAATGATTGGTTGATTGATAGTGGGACTTCCAAACACATGACTGGGTTTAAGGAATCTTTTGTGAATCTATCTGAACATGAATCACCCCATAAGGTGAAACTTGGGGATGATTATCAATACCCAATCAAAGGAAGTGGTGAAGCCTCCTACAACCTAGATTCTGGAAAATATTTGAAGATGAAAGAAGTCCTTTATGTACCTGGGCTCAAGAAGAACTTACTCTCCATCTCTGCATTGGATGCAAAAGGTATGAGGGTTGCATTTGTGGATGGCCAAGTCCTAATGTGGCAAAAGGGAAAGACCATAGATGATGCAGTAGTGATTGGAGAGCAAGAGGGAGGTTTGTATAAATTGAAGGGACAACCTGAACATGCCATGGTGCATGAATCCATGGAGCCAAGTGAACTTTGGCATAGAAGACTTGCTCATATGCACTATAGGGAACTTCCAATTGCAAGCAAGGCTGTAGAGGGTCTTCCTGAAATCAAGACCAAACATGAAGGTGTTTGCAAAGGATGTGCAAAAGGTAAGAACATTAAGAAGGCTTTCCCAAGTAGTGAAAGCAAGGAAAAAGATATCCTGGAAATCATCCACTCAGATGTATGTGGTCATATGTCATCTAGTTCTCTAAGTGGGTATGTTTACTATGTCTCATTTATTGATGACTTATCCAGGAAGACTTGGGTATACTTCTTGAAGAACAAAGATGAGGTGTTTGATAAGTTCAAGGAATTCAAAACCTTGATGGAGAATCAAACTGACAAGAAGATCAAAACATTCACATCCGACAATGGTGGAGAATTCACCTCAGGTGACTTCAAGAAGCTTTGTAGTGATTCAGGGATTAAGAGGGAGTTGACTGCTCCTTATGATCCTCAACAGAATGGAGTTGCAGAAAGGAAGAACAGAACTATCATGGAAGCAGCAAGGGAAATGCTGCATGACCAGGATCTACCTATGCATCTATGGGCAGAAGCAGCTAGAACAGCTGTATATGTGCAGAACAAAACACCCCACAAGATATTGGACAACAAGACACCAGAAGAGGTCTTTTCCGGTAAGAAACCTGAAGTCAGCCATCTCAGAATATTTGGTTGTCCAGTATACACTCATGTCCCAAAGGAAAAAAGGACTAAACTAGATCCTTCAGGAAAGAAGGGTATCTTTGTGGGTTACAGTGAAAGCTCGAAGGCTTACAGAATATACTTTCCAGGGTTCAAGAAGATTGACGTCAACAGGGATGTAAAATTTGATGAAAACTCAGCATTCATCAAATCAAGGAAGGCACCTATCGAAGTTTATGAAGAAGCTAAGGAAACTAGATTTCAGGACACTAGCATGACAAAAGAAATTCCAGAAGTTGTTCGTGAGTTTGAAGATCCGCAAGAACCTATAGATCCACCCCATGAGGATAACTCTCACAAGAGGAAACCTACATGGGCTAGAGAGCTCATTCAATATGCAGAAAGATTTGGCATTCCAGAAGAAGAACACAGAGCAAAGAAGAGAACTAGATCACATACCAACTATGTTGCTTTACTCTGTGACATCATGAACAAAGAACCTTCTAGTTATGAAGAAGCAGCGGAAAAGAAATAATGGAAGGATGCCATGGTTGAGGAATACCAATTAATAATGAAGAATGATGTTTGGGATGTTGTCCCAAGACCTAAAGAGAAGTCTGTTGTGACTTCAAAATGGATCTACAAAATCAAGCATGCTGCAGATGGTAGTGTAGAGAAATACAAGGCAAGATTCGTAGCTCGTGGCTTCTCTCAGAAAGAGGGAATATATTATAAAGAAAATTTTGCACCTATAGCCAGGTATACTTCCATCAGAACAGTACTTTCCCTGGCTGCAGCAATGAAATGGAAAATACACCAGATGGATGTCAAGACTGCTTTCTTGAATGGTGTAGTTGAAGAGGAAGTATATGTGGAGCAGCCACTTGGTTTTGAAATACATGACAGGGAGTCATATGTGTGCAGATTGAAGAAAGCCTTGTATGGCTTGAAGCAAGCTCCCAAAACTTGGTATGGTAGGATGGACAGTTTCCTATCTAGTTTGGGCTTTACCAAGAGTAAAGCAGATTCCAACCTTTACTACAAGGTTGAGGAAGGGAATCCTATGATTCTACTTCTGTATGTAGATGACTTATTGTAACAGGAGATGACAGATTGATTGCAGATACTAAGAGGAAGCTTGCTGCCGAGTTCGATATGAAAGATATGGGAATGATGCATTATTTCCTAGGTATGGAGGTGTGGCAGAGTGCAGGTGGGGTCTTCCTTGGTCAAGGGAAGTACACAATAGGTATCCTGAAGAGATTCGGGATGATGGATTGCAAGGCCATGGCCACACCTATGGCATCGAATCTTAAGCTTCTATGTGATGCATCATTTGATCCGGTTGATGTCTCTATGTATCATCAGATGATTGGGTCCTTGATGTACCTGACGAACACGAGACCATATATTTGCTTTGCTGTGAACACATTGAGTCAGTTCCTGACATATCCGACGAGTGTTCACCTGGTTGCTGTAAAGCATGTTCTGAGGTACCTGAAGGGTACAGTGGATTATGGGCTCAAGTATGAAGCGAATCAAAAGTTAACCTGCAGGGTTATGTTCATTCAGATTGGGATGGTAATACTGTAGATAGGAAGAGCACATCTGGGTGTTGCTTCAGTATGGGATCAGGTGTGATCTCTTGGTTTAGCAGGAAGTAGTCCTGCGTAGCACTGAGTACAGGTGAGGCAGAGTATGTTGCAGCCTGTTCAGCTAGTTGTGAGGTAGTATGGCTACGAAAGCTACTATCTGAGTTATTTGATCTCCCGTTGGATGATACTGGTATCTTTTGTGATAACCAGAGTTGTGTGAAGATGTCCGAGAACCCAATGTTTCATGATAGGTCGAAACACATAGAGATCAAATATCACTATATCAGGGATATGGTGCAGAGAGGAGCTGTGAAGCTCCTGTACGTTGTGACGGATGAGCAGATTGCAGATGTGTTGACGAAGCCACTAGCCAGGGTGAAGTTCGAGTACTTCAGGGAGAGGCTTGGCGTTCTTCAGATTGATGACACTTCGAGGAAGAAGTGATGGACACATTTGCTGAATCCATTCCAAGCATGTTGGAAGGAGGATCCTTCACATGGCTGTGGATGTAAGCACTGGATGATGAGCATCAGGATGATGTTCTAGTTTCTGCTTTGTATGATCAGTTGGATCATTTATATGTATATGTATGCACGCATCATGTTGGATGCTAGATATGATCAGTTTGATAATTTATATGTATGTACGCATCATGTTGGATGCTGGATATGATCAGTAGGATCATTTGTATGTATTTTGTATATGCATCATGTTGGATGCCTGGACCATGTATCTGTATATGTATCAGGTGGATACATTGTATGATCAGGTAGATCATGTATGTTGATATGTATCATGTATGATCAGGTGGATCATGTATTTGTATTTGTATCAGGTGGATACATTGTATGATCAGGTGGATCATGTATGATGATATGTATCAGGTAGATACTTGGTATGCATTAGGTAGATTCATTATATGATCAGGATGATCATGGATGACGAGCTTCAGGATGTTGCTCCAGATGACATGCAGCAGGATGTTGCAGTGATGATGATCAAGATGATCATGTGTACATCAGGATGATGTATGGTGAGTGTCAGGTTGATACTCTATGGCCATGGATCAAGTTGTGCAGATGATCATATAATTTGGCCCTGGGAGATTTGCATATAGTCTTTCGAGGTTTTGCCTATGGCATATAATTTGGCCCTGGGATATCTGGAAAATGCTCTTTCGAGGTTTTGCTCTGGGAGGACATATAATTTGGCCCTGGGAGATCTGCAGATAGTCTTTCGAGGTTTTTCCTATGGCATATAATCTGGCCCTGGGATATCTGGCAGATGCTCTTTCGAGGTTTTGTCCTATGGCATATAATATGTCCCTGGGAGATCTGATAGGTTGAGTTGTGTGCTCGTAATTAGTCCTGGGATGCTCTTGCGAGGTTTTTCCATGACCACATATAATCTGTCCCTGGGAGATCCTATAGGTAGAGCTGTGTGCTCGTAACAGCCTGGGATGCTCTTGCGAGGTTTTGTGGTGACCACATATAATCTGTCATTGGGAGATCCTATAGGTAGAGCTGTGTGCTTGTAACAGCCTGGGATGCTCTTACGAAGTTTTGTGGTGAGGTCACATATAATCTGGCCCTGGGAGATCCTATAGGTAGATCCGTGTGCTCATAACATCCTAGGATACTCTTTCGAGGTTTTGTGACGCACGTAATAAGTCCCGAGGATTCCACAGTATGGATAGTGATGACGAAGACCTGCAGGTGGTGGGCCTACATCTTGTATGAAAAAGGACTGGCTCTGTAGAAATTCCTATGATGAGTAGAGTCAGAGATTGGTTGAGATAGCAGCAGCAGTGACGATGATGATGATGATGCATCAATGATGATGATCCCAAGAAGAAGACTTGTCTAGCAGATCTGTGTCGAGAAATACCTTCCTAGTTAAGAGGGAGTGTTGATGTATATGTAACTTTGGAATGTATTTCATCTATGTATTTCATATATATTTATTGTACCCTTATTAGAGATGTGTTATTCCTCTATAAGGAAGTGTCGTCATGTTGATTGACAAGTGTCGCAAGTGTGTATACTTGCCAATGGGTTATTAGACCACCATGTGTGGGGTCGGCCCTGAAATATATATTATATTGTGGATGTATCTAGATAGACAAGTCGGCCCCATAGTGTAACTGGGAAAACAGGTTAAGTATAAATAGAGATCGGGAGATCTCTATTTGAATCATTCAGAAAGTCACACTTCTCTCACTCAGAAAGTGGCGCACTAGTGAGGAGGAGGATCATCTGCTACTAGGACACTATCTCAGTGTATTTTGGTTGTACTTTGGTTGAGCCATTGCTCTCTCTATCTCTCAGGAAGTTGTGGGGTTTTTCACCTTAGGGTTTTCCCCACGGAAACTATGTGTCTCTTGTCTCTCATGCTTTTGATTCTTGTGATGCTTGTCATGCTTATTGTGATTGTTACGCATTGATACACTGTACATGTTATTCTCTTAGTGAAGATCCTAGAGTATTGTGAATTAATGCTCAAAATTTAACAAGCTTTTAACCTCGCTCCGTTAGAATACCGCCACTCACATTTCTGATCATATTCATGAGTGGCGAAGGAGACGTCGTCTCATTAAAGATTTTATCCCATACCAACTCCTAGCAGACTGGTTTACAAAGTCCCTCATACCTGTCATAGCACGAGATGTTTCCATGAGAGGTGCTGTCACTGAAGAACAAGCCATCACGCGTGCCCATGTGCTAGACTTAGTTTATACTCAATCTGACACATTTTTTGATATTCGTCCCGACGCACCACGTGATGCTAACGACCCCGTGAAACCACTCAAGGGACCGCAATCTAATGGCATCATTGGATCCCTTCACACCCGGCCTCCTCATCAAACTGTTGGTTCTTTGTACCCCCAGGGTTCGTCCCCATCACCAACACAGGATGGCATCAGCACCACCAAGTCATCCGCTCCTGCTGCTACTAAAGAAGTGAATTCTGTCTCATCAGCTTCACCTCAAAAGTCCGGTAATAAGAAGAAAAACAAGGGAAAACCTAAGAAATATTCTGCCCAACAGGAACAAAAGAGAACTCCTGGGGTCACCAAACAGAAGCGGACGCTAAAGTATCCTTGTTTACTGTATGGAGATGATCACTTCTCCAAAGAGTGTCCCCATAGAGATGAAGTCCAAAATTTTCTTAGGGGTAAACCCACTCCCGCAGTCCTCAACGACCCGTTTCCCGCTCAAAACCAGCAGATGATTACTCAAACTCCCTCAGCCCAGGAGGAACCATCCAACACCACGCATGTTCTCATGGCACGTAACGAAACGATCAATTTGAATACTCGCTCGTGATCATATGACCCAGTCTCTTCAAAACAACCTGCTGGAAGTAATACTGAAAAAGCTTCCAACTCTATACCTGATGTCACTGTACCGTCAACATCTCTCACCATTGAGAAGCCGTCCTTAGATTCGATATTGCGACCACCCAAGACCACGATTAGAAAAGTTGTTTTCAATCCTAATGCTCAGGCAGCACAGAATTACAATATCGTAGAATACTTGGCACAAGCCCCTTGCGCCATGTCCACACTGGAAGTTTTGCAGAATTGTCCCAATCAACGCAAAACTCTCCTTGTAGAAATCGGTGCAGTTGACCTTGATTCTTCGAATACCATCATGTTTCGACTTGACTACTTCAAGCCGAGGCTTTCCCATCAGCTCGTATTCCAAGTAGCTACAAACATTGCTGGGAAAATTGTCCATCATACTCTTTTGGATGAAGGCGCCTCTACTTCTGTCATGTCGATCGCCTATTGGAGAGCCATCGGCTCTCCCGAATTGAATCGTTCTCCTACCACGTTGAAAGCATTCGACGGACGTGGCTTTCAACCTCATGGGATCTTACAATTTATCGCAGTCGAGTTAGGCAAAAAGACCGTGACCATCAATTTGGAAGTGGTCTCCATCCCGATAAATTATAATCTCTTGCTTGGTCGCAACTGGTTTTACGCCATGCAAGAGGTAGCCTCTTCAGTCTTCCGTGTAGTACAATTCCCCCATCAAGGACGAATTGTTACTATCGACCAGTTATATTTTTGCACACTGGACGCTACTACTCATCCTGGTGACCATATTCCTTCCATCGGACAAACGTCAAAACAGTATGAGAGTATAGGGGTCGTCCTTTTGAAATATTCATCTCTCATGGGCATTTTTCCCACTTTGGACCCCCCTAATCATGTTGCCTCAGTGAACATGATCTCCACAGAGATTTCAAGTTACTCCACTGATACTTGGCTTGTACCAGACGAAGCCACAACACACCTGATTGGAGACCCGATGCCTCTTTCACCCACTGAACGTATTTACGAGGCTATCCAATCAACACCAGAGGACCACTTAACTTTGGCCTCCCTACTCTGTTCTCTACAATGGGCATCATCTCTCCTTGATCTCTTACTTCGGACTTTTCATTCAGATGAGTTCATCATGGAAGTCATGAATGTTGATGATGGTCTGTGGGATGACCTCCACCACAGGTCATATTTTCTTCTGCCTTGGGAGTACATAGAGGACAACATTAGCGCCATATTTTCACAAGATATCTACCCGTTCCCTCATTCTCCCATACTTACATGTCTTTCAGACTCTGAGGGAACCCTAGCCAACATTGAACCTACCACCCCAGTAGACATTTCGGTGAAACCTAGTGTAGTGGAGCACATTCGCATAGGCCAGAAGTGTTCCCCTGAAGAAATAACTGTTGGTACGACCTTATTCAAGCGATTTCAAGATGTATTCGCTTGGTCCTATGAGGAGATGCCTGGGATAGACCCCGTGATTGTTTCTCACGAAATAAAAACATATCTCAACATCAAACATGTACGTCAAAAGTTGCAACCGGTACACCCCCGGAAGACTGCAGCGATCAAGGCAGAGATTGAAAAACTCTTAAAGGCTGGCTTCATCTATCCTGTCCCGTTGATGGATTGGGTCTCAAACATCATCCCTATGAACAAAAAGCAAGGCACCATTTGCGTCTGTGTCGATTATCGGGACCTTAACAAGGCTTGTCCAAAGGACAACTATCCGACCTCCTTCATCGACCAGGTCATCGACAATTGTGCCGGGAGTGTCATCTTTTCATTCATGGATGGCTTCTCCAGTTACAGCCAGACTGAGATCAACCCAGCCGACCAACATAAGACAACTTTCATCTGTCCTTGGGGGACGTTTGCATATCGCAAACTCCCATTTGGCCTTAAAAACATTGGCGCCACATTCCAGTGGGCCATGTCGTATGCTTTCCATGACATTAAGGGCTTTGTGGAACCTTACCTGGACGATCTCCATGCTCATTCAAAGCAGGGTGAGTTCCACATGGATCATCTGACGACCATTTTCCTCAGATGCAGACGGTACAATATCCGTCTGAATCCTCATAAGTGTATCTTTTGCGTAGAGTTTGGATGCATCTTAGGGTTTATTGTCTCGAAGAATGGGATCTATATCGATCCCTTAAAGATGGAGGATATGAAGAACCTGCAACAATTAATTGATGAAAATACACAATATATCAGATCACAATATACTTTTATTGATTGCAGGCCATTTCAAGGGGGCAAGCTCAATACAAAATAACTTCACGGTGCCTTCATAGGCCTAAACACACACTTATATACTAAGTCTAGGCACCAATACTATGGGTTAAAACCATGGGCCACTACAAACTATGGATCAACAATACTACGGGAAACTTACAAAGCATATGCACCAACATCAATAACACAAACTATGGATCAACAAATACTACGGGACGACTTACAAAGCATATGCGTTCAACAACAATATACTAACAAAGTAAAGACATGGGTTCCTAACATCCCCTCCCCCTTACAAAAATCTTTATCCTCAAAGCTTTAGATGTGGAAATTGTTGTTGAATCTAAAGGAGTGGTTCCCATGTAGCATCCTCTGGTTGCATGCCGTGCCACTGAATTAAGACCTCTGTGATAGAGTGAAAGCGAAGCTAACGAGTGCACCAATTGAGGACGGCCTCCGGCTCCAAAAGGATGGATCCTTCATTATCCAGTTCGGGTAAAATAGTTTGTCCACTAATGTTGGTGCCAAGAACTTTCTTCAAACAAGAGACATGAAATACTGGATGAATGCGGGAAGAAGGAGGAAGTTCCAATTTATAAGCAATGGATCCAATCTTCTGAAGAATCCGATATGGCCCATAGAACTTTGGAGCAAGATTATGACGCCCTTTGAGTTTCAGGGAGGATTGCTTGTATGGATAGAGATGAAGAAAAACCATATTGCCTGCTTGAAAAGTGCGCTCAGAATAGTGCTAATCAACTTGTTGCTTCATGCGATTTCTTGCCATGTGAAGATTGTCCCGCAAAATGCGAAGAATCTGATCGTGGTTTCGAAGGACCATGTCAACATCTTGAACTAGTGAACTACTGGGGGTGTATGGAAGACGAAATGGAGGTGCCTGACCATAGACTGCTTCATATGGGGTCATTTTAGAGGTAGTGTGGTAAGAGGTATTGTACCACCATTCAGCAAGAGGGAGCCACTTTGCCCACAGATGTTGTTGTTTAGAGGTGAAGCAAGGAAGATAAATTTCCAAGCATTATTGATAATTTCAGTCTAACCATCTGTTTGTGGGTGATACCCTGAACTCATCTTCAATTTGGTGCCAGTGTGGAGAAATAGTTCTGTCCAAAAATGACTAGTGAAAGTCACATCACAATCTGAGACAATGGAAGAAGGGATGCCATGAAGACAAAAGATCTGGTCCAGAAAAATTTGAGTGACGGAGGAGGTTGTATAGGGATGGATGAGAGCACAAAAATGACTATATTTGGAGAGGCGATCAACCACAACGAGAATCACTATCTTCCCGCCAGATTTAGGGATCCCTTCAATGAAATCCATAGAAATATCTATCCAAATCCGTGTAGGTATGGGCAAACGTTCGAGCAATCCTCGAAGGAGTGTCATTTCACCCTTATTGAGCTGGCAGGTATCACATTCAGCCATCATCTGTTGAATTGTCCTTTTCATGCCCTGCCAAAAGAAGTTACGTCGTGCCCGTTCATACGTTTTGAGGAACCCAGAGTGCCCTGCCGATGGAGAAGCATGGAGTTCATAGAAGACATCCTGTTAAAGATCTTTGCTCTAGGGAAGCAGTAGACAACCCTTGTATCTTAGGGAAGCACCATCCCAAGAGTAATGTGGTACAGCAGAAGGGTTGTTGGTCAAGCGTTGGATGATTTGAGATAAGGAAGAGTCATTGACATAACCATGTTTAACAGATTGCAACCAATTTGGAACAGGCATAGAAATAGCTGAAAGAGAACCTTGGGCATCAAATGTACGAGAAAGAGCATATGCCACAATATTGTCCTTACCCTTCTTGTAAGTGATCTCATAGTCATAACCCATGAGTTTGCTAACCCATTTCTGTTGTGCTAGGGAGGAGACATGTTGTTCCAAGAAATATTTCAGACTCTGGTGATCAGTCTTGATGCAAAAATGATTCCCTAATAGGTATGGTCGCCACTTTTGTACTGCATGCAAAATAGCCATCATTTCCTTCTCATATGTAGAGGCAGCTAAATTCTTACCTGAAAGGGCTTTGCTGGTGAACATAATGGGGTGTTCATCTTGAAGGAGAACAACACCAAGTCCATTTCCACAAGCATCACTCTCAATAGTGAAGGGCTTGGAAAAATCGGCCATAGCTAGAACAGGTGTAGTACACATAGCTTGTTTCAGTTTGTCAAATGCACACTGAGTAGCATGTGTCCATATAAAAGCATCATTTTTCAATAGAGCAGTTAATGGAGCTGCAATCTTCCCATAATCCTTGACAAACTTGCGGTAGTAGCCAGTCAACCCCAAAAAACCACGAAGGCTCTTGAGTGTCTGAGGATGCGGCCAATTGTTCATGGCATTGATTTTGGAAGGATCCACGTGAACCCCTTGTGCCGAGATAATGTGCCCGAGATACTCAACTTCCTTCTGTTAAAAAACACATTTAGACTATTTGGCATGGAGATGATGGTCAGAGAAAAGTTGCATGACAAGATCCAGATGCTGGGGATGTTCAACCCATGTTTTACTGTAGATGAGGATATCATCAAAGAATACCAGAATGAATTTCCGCAAGTAGGGACGAAATATTTTATTCATTAAGGCCTGGAATCTGGAAGGACCATTAGTGAGGCCAAAGGGAATGACCAAAAACTCATAGTGGCCATCATGTCCGCGGAAAGTTGGTTTAGGGATATCATCCTCATGAACACGAATTTGATGATACCCAGAACGAAGATCCAACTTGGAGAAAAATTGAGCCCCATGAAGCTCATCAAGAAGCTCATCAACAACAGGAATTGGAAACTTATCCTTGATGGTGAGGTAATTAAGTGCTCGGAAGTCAATGCAGAGGCACCATGACCCATCTTTTTTGAGGATAAGAAGAACTGGAGAAGAAAAGGAACTAGTGCTTGGGCGAATAATACCTTGCTTCAAGAAGTCCCGAACGAGCATTTCAATCTCTGTTTTTTGGTGAAATGGGTAGCAATAGGGACTGATGTTGGGAGGAACGCTGCCAGGAAGGAGCTAAATACGATGGTATTCTGGCCTTGAAGGTGGAAATCCCACTGGTTCAGCAAAGACACCTGTATATCGATCCAAAATTTGTTGTAGATACAAAGGAGTATTGGAGACCGTTGATGGTTGCATCTGAATGGAATGGATCTGAGCGATGACACCATGTGAATTCTTCTTTAGGATTTTTTCCATGTGATGTGAACTGATGGTGCTGAGAGACCCTGGTTGCAATCCTGTCAATGTGTGTTTTTGTCCATTGAGGGAACCAAAGTTCAACAAAATCCCATAAGATAGGGCCAAGTGTGTGTAGCCATTGAGCGCCCAAAACCACATCACATCCGCTTAAGGTCAAGGAAAACATGTCAGAGCACAAGGTATAATCTCCCATAGATATACGCACATTTCGACACTTCCCTTTGCAAGGTAAGGTGCCCCCATTGGGAACCATTACTTCAAAGTTGGAGCAAGGATGGATAAAACAATCATCTTGTTTAGGGATCGGAGGGTCAATGAAATTATGAGTGCTACCAGAATCAATGAGTAGTGTAAGAGGAAGCTTCTTGAAGTAACCCCTGACCCGCATTGTTTGGGGGGTGGTGATTCCAGCTAAAGCATGGAGAGATATCTCTGGCTGGTCATCTTGAGACGGAGGGTCAATAGGAGGTTCTTGAATGTCAACTTGAGCATCCATTGTATCTTTATCTTCGTCACCAATTTCAGAGGCAGGCGGAGAATCCACATCCAAGAGATAGAGCTTTTGTTGAACACATCTATGTCCCCGAGTGAATTTCTCATCACAATTATAGCAAAGCCCATTTTCTCTACGTGCCTGCATCTCTGTTTCAGACAAATACTTTATAGGAGTTGGTCAAGGAGCCTGCAGTATGGGTGGTCGTTGAGAACCCATATTACGGAAGGGAACAAAAGTGGGCTTGGAGCGTTGTTGGGATGCAATCTTGTCTTCTGCCAACTTAGCCAACCCCAAGGCTTCCATCATTGTGTTGGGACAGAACATTTTGACCTTAGAGCGGATGGCATCCTTTAGACCACTGATAAAACAACTCTAGTGAAAGTCATCAGACAATCCTTTAGTGTGGTTGGCTAGTTTCTCAAATTCGGTTTGATACTCTCTCACAGTGCCAATTTGGAGAAGTTTAGTGAGGGCTCCTGTGAAGGCATCAAAAGCACTAGGACCAAATCGTTGCAAAAGGAGTTGGCAAAAGTCTGGCCATTTTGGCTCTTCATGAGCCTTGATGTACCAACGGTACCATTGAAGAGCTTCCTGTTCCAAATGAAAAGATGCAAGCGAAACTTTGTTGACATAAAAAGTATTATGCAGACTGAAATACTATTCTGCACGATAGATCCATCAAGTTAGATCAGTACCATTGAAGCGAGGAAAATCAAGCTTCGGACCACAGAAATTACTGGAAGAAGAGAACCCATTTTCTGATGAAGACTCGGACTGCCGTTTGTTGTTCATGGCTAAATGTTCAAGATCGAGGCCGAGAAATTTTTCATCCAGATCCTGGAGTTTGGCTTGGATGGCTGCAAGTGCTTCTTCCATGATTTTTGCTCCTGCGCGGGTGACAACCATAACTAGGAGTTTTTTTTTTTTTTGACTGGGTAGAAAAACAAAAACAAAAACTGTTTCAGTAAAGGAAAATATGGATTTGGGAAAAAATCTGAAGGGTAATTGGGGTTTGACTAGGTTTTGGACACTGTCGAATGGACAGGGAAGCAGAAAAGGAGGATTTCAGAAGCGGGGGTGAAAGAATGGGAAAATTTGGCAGAGAGGGACAAAGAAGCAGAATTAGGAAAGGAACTCTATGGTAAAATTTGAAGGTGATTGGGTGAAATCCGAGGAAGTTATGGCAAACCCTAAAAATAGACAAATGTGGGATTTCGAGCTTTGGGAAGTGGAATTGGGGATAGGGTCCTCAGGAATGAAATATGCAGAATGGGATTACAAGGGTTCCCAGGAAGTTTCAAGGGAAACGGAGTGAAAACAAGGGAGATATGGAGCGGCTACGGCTCGGAAGGGATCTGAAACAGATAGATCTGCAACAACCCGGAAGTGAGTGGAAACATAGGGATCTGAAACGATGCCGAATGGATAAAAAACGGCTGGATCTGAAATAGATCTGAAACGGATGGATCTGGAACGACTTTCAAAATGGATCTGAACGGCTGGATCTGAAACGGCGCAGCAGTGATTGGCAACAGTTCAGCTGAAAATAGATATGGACCCCAGGTATGTGCGTCTTCCTAATAGTTCAGGGGTTTCACTCGGCCACCAATGCTGTCTGAAGGCTTGCATATTGGGGCAGCACCCCTCACTCCACGGCTCAGGTAAAACTGATAACCGCTTTGCCACAAACGACAGCTCTTGCTTTACCTCACGAGTGGGAACTAGTCAATCAGGTAGGAATCGTTGCCCTTTTCACTGGCAGGTTCTCTTAATGGTCCAGCTACTTCAGGGTTCCTATGGTACTCCTCACAATGAGTTTTAGGGCTTATTCCCAAGTAATTCCCACAGTTAAGGGGATAGGGATTATTCCCAAATCTTAACCTGCAACAGATGCGAAAAAAAAAAAAAAATTGACATAAATTTCACCCAGCGAGCCTAAGAAAGTGCTCTGATACCATATGTGAAGAACCTGCAACAATTAATTGACGAAAATACACAATATATCAGATCACATAATACTTTTATTGATCATAGGCCACTTCGAGGGGGCAACCACCTTTGAGCAAGCTCAATACAAAATAACTTCACAGTGCCTTCATAGGCCTCAACACACACTTATATACTAAGTTTAGGTGCCAATAGTATGGGTCAAAACCATGGGCCACTACAAACTATGGATCAACAATACTACGAGCGACTTACAAAGCATATGCGCCAACAACAATAACACAAACTATGGATCAACAAATACTACAGGACGACTTACAAAGCATATGTGTCCAACAATAATATACTAACAAAGTAAAGACATGGGTTCCTAACAGAGGCCATTGTTAACCTACCACCTCCGACTAATGTGACGGAACTTGAAAGTCTCCAAGGGAAGGCGACTTATTTAAGGTGTTTTGTTTGTAACTTTGTGGAGAAGACTTAGGGGTATATGAAGCTGCTTAAGAAGGACGTCCCGTTCATTTGGGACGATCAAGCTAAAAAATCCTTCGATAGCATCAAACATGCCATCATGCATGCCCCCGTAATCCAACTGCCAAACTATTTCCGAGATTGCATCTTATATCTCGCTTCTTCTGCTACCACTATTGCCATGGTTTTGGTATAGGAGGATCAAAGCGCCCAGGAACATGTAATATACTATGCAAGTAAGGGTCTCATTGACACTGAAACTAGATATTCACATGTCAAGAAGCTTGCTCTCGCGGCAGTCATCACCATCCAAAAGTTTCGACACTATATCCTGCTCCACACCACCACCATCATTGCACACCCGAACCCCATGTACCACGTATTGACACAACCGGTGCTTGGGGGAAAGTACTCACGCTGGATTGTGATACTGCAAGAAATCGACCTTCTCTTCGAGAAAGCCAAGTCTAAAAAGTCTTTGGTGTTTGCTGAGCTTATTTGTGACCTTCCCCGTCCTGATGTAGAAGTGGAGCACAATGATTCTTTTCTGGATGAATCATTGTTTCTCATCAGTATGATTGATCCGTGGTATGGAGATATTTCATTATACCATCAAACCCAATGCTTCAATCCTCAACTGTCTCACGATGACCGTCGTAGAATACGTCACCATTCAAAGTATTATCTGATCATAAGTGTACTTTGTACCGTCGTGGCGTTGATTCAACTCTTCGACGTTATCTAACTCACAATGAGGCTGAACGCATTCTAAATGACTGTCACGATGGGGCATGTGGCGGTCACCTCTCTGGGATGGCTACAGCCCAGAATATTTTACGCACAGGATATTATTGGCCTACTATCTTCAAAGATTGTATTGAGGCCATGAAAATATGTCCTCCATTTCAACACTTCCATACAAAGAAGCGCACCCATCCCGCCCTTTTACACTCGATTATTGTCATGGGCCCCTTCGCAAAATGGGGCATCGATTTTATGCATTGTAAGTCAAACTCGACAGGGGGGCATAGTTACATCATAGTAGCTATGGATTACTTTACAAAGTGGGCCGAGGCAATGCCTACATACCAAAATGACGACAAAATCGTCGCACTCTTCATGTTCAATCATGTAATAGCGCGGTTTCGAGTTCCACAGGCGATAGTAACCGACCATGGTTCTCACTTTCAGAACCATATGGTTGATGAACTGAGCGATAGATTGGGTTTTCGCCATGAAAACTCAACACCCTACTACCCGTAGTCCAATGGACAGGTCGAGGCCATTAACATGGTTTTGAAAACTATGGTCCAAAGGATGGTAGGTACACATAAGTCCAATTGGCATAATATGCTCTTTTCAACATTATGGGCCTACAAAAATTCCGTTAAAACCACCACAGGTTTTACTCCTTTCCAATTGGTGTATGGATTGGAGGTTGTCCTTCCTACAGAGTGCAAAATTTCGTCTCTACAACTCGCTGTCGAACTTCTTCCTAAAACTACTGCCGAGGAAGAACGTTTCCTGTACTTAGCAAAACTTGACGAGTCTCGTAGAGATGTTGCCATTGCTAATGAAGCACACAAGAAATGCATCAAAGCTCAATATGACAAGTCAGTTGAACCTTAGATTTTCAACGAGGGTGACCTGGTCCTTACATACGACCAGAGCCATGACAAACTAGGGGCAGGAAAGTTCGAGTCCATGTGGCATGGACCTTACATTGTCAAACGTGTCTTGGAAAAAGGAGCTTACGAGCTTGAAGATTATGACGGAATTTATTTGGGTGAACCCCGTAATGGGCTTTACCTGAAGAGGTACTATGCCTGATCCTGTCATGCATAGACTTTCTTGTATATACTGTACATGGGGTGTTTGTTTGTTTTTGTGTGGTGTGATGCGCTTGTTTTTTAGTGTCTTTAGATCTTGTTTCCGCTTCTTATACCATGTTCTGTCTGTGTGTGCAGATGGAAACATGCTATGGATTCACGGACGGCGCCAGTTGGCATACCCGTAACCTTGATTCGGCAGCTTGGGTACTGTATTCCCCAACAAGCAAGCTCATTAACTCAGGAGGAAGTTTCCTTGGATTTGCAACCAACAATGTCGCAGAGTATCTGGCAGTAGTTGGAACCTTAATCGATGTTATTTCCTTGGGTATGGACCACATTGTCATCCACATGGATTCTCAACTAGTGGTGTCCCATCTTAACCGGGTCTACGCTACCCGTGATCTTACCCTACTCTGTCTCTTTAGACGAGTTTGTCTCCTGGAAAGGTCATTTGAATCCATTCAATACCTGCACTTTCCACGAGAGTTAAACGTAGTTGTTGACTCGATGGCCAACTTCATTCTAGATTGGTACATCGCACACACATAATACTCATAATATGTAAAAGCATTCACAACATGTAAATAATACACTGTATAAAAGCAAATCATATAAACAAGATCACATCATTATCTTTGGAAAAAATAATGTATAAATCGTTGGACTGTCTGTATATATATATATATATATATATATATATAATCTCAAAAAGATAGTGCTGGTACAAAAGTCTGAAGCACGACGACTTTCAGTAAATCTCTACAAAATCTACAAAATATGAAGCCTCGCAGCTTTTAGTAGTACAAAATATGAGGCTCCTAAGCTCTCAGTACACACACAATAACAACATATGGCCTATCGCCTGGCCCATACAACCCTGGGAGGCCTAGCAGCCCTATCCTATTGAGTTTGGAAATAGTCGACTACTCTCGCAACCTTGCGAAGCAGCGCGTTGAAGCACGCAGTAGATCCAACCATGTGTACCTGCATGGGCTACAGCACCTCATCTACCATTGGCTCAGGGACGTCTAATCTCAACCCACTCAGGTTAGCATAGACTCTATCCATCTTTGCGATGGCAGCATGCACAGTCAGAACCACAACTGCTACCTCCCCCCTCTCTCTCCTAGCCAGAAGAGAGGTACCCATAGGTCGTACAGGTCCCACATCTGCACACACATGTTGTTCATCTATCAGCACTATATCAAAACAAAATTATAAATGCACAAAACTTTAAAAGTACAAGGGTCATTTTCTCTTACCGAGGTCTCCCCATGCTGCTCCCTTTGGCAGCGGCAATTCTGGGTCATCCCTAAAGTCCGTGCCACTATATGGGAAATCCTCCACCATCAGTAACTAGCCCTCCAGCCAAGTGAAGAACTCAAGAGGGTATCCAATAATAAGGCCCCCACCATGTCGGGCCATCACATCGATCCACCTGACTATGTGAGGATCTCTAGGATCCCTATCCTCCAGTGGTACCTGAGGATGTAAAAGAGGGACCCATTCCAGTAAGAACGAGATCACTATGGATCCATAGCCAAACTGTTTGAGCTCTCCCCGTAGACACTTTGTCAGCTGAGCTTGCATGTTTGCGAGGACCCCCTCGCACCAGTTAAAGATCTTTGGAGACATACAGTCCTCCGCATAAAGCATCTATGCCCTGGTGGCTAAGTGAGGAGCTTGGCTCCCCTCCATCCTCGTAATGGTGAACAGTATGGAATCTTCCCACTATATGCACGAGTGTTGGCAACACAATGCTACTGGATCATATCATCCACGGTTCGATCACTCCCACGTGATCCAGTAAGTAGCACGTTGTCCCCTCTTCGGAACAATCAAGTCAGAAAATAGATGTCCTCGATATCTATGGTAAGCTCATGCTCACCAATAAAAAAGTATTACTGGGCCGCATCCCAACATCAGAGCATGTGAGTCAAGAGTGGGATTTGGGATCTCATCCCCTAGACCCGGAAGAACTTAAGGAGCCCACAATTCCTTAATGTTTCTACACACCATGGGTCATTTGCAGCTTGTCCATAATCCAACTCATGTTCCCGTTCTCGCCATTCCATAACCATTTTGATGCTTGGAACCTGCGAATAGGAGAGTGTAAGCAGTGTTAGAACTTGCTTCAACCACTAACAGTCTTTCTTTTGAGATTGGTTTGAAGTTGGGGGTGGACGTCAATGTCGTCGTACCCCATTTTTGCAAACAGAGTGATGTCATCGCAGTCCACCTTTGAGACCTTTGCGACGACTTGGGCTCATCACAGTTCTCGAAAAGGCCAACTGCGACGAGCCGAGGGCGCAATGGCCTTTCCCAAATCAAGTCAAAACTCAAAAAACTGACTAAAATTCAAAAATGTAAACCACTATGATTTTGCTAGATGAATTTTAGGGTTACCTGTTCCTAATGGCGAGTGAAATGGTTGATCGCAGCTCCCGGAATCAATGAGTGAAGATTTGGCTCCAATTGGCACTACTCCTCCCAAATTTGGCAAATAGAACAATGGTGACTATGTTTGGTTTTTATTTCTACTTATAAACAAAATGGAATATTCCTTTTTCAAATATTTGATGCCATTATGCCATTTTCTATAGTTTGGATTGGTTTTATTATATTTGAACGTTCTGTTGACTATTTGACCTAGTTTTCGAGTGTGCAGGAGTTGTGAAGTGCCTTTCTATGCCATTTTCATATTGGAACGGTCATCTCAGGTATGAACACCCCTTATGGATTTTGTCGTTTATCTTTTCGATTCATTATATTTTAATTATTTAATGATTATGAGCTTACTCTTTGTTCTTTCTCGTGCTCTTGAAACCATGAGAATACGCTACCGAGTTACGGTTTATCACTTTTTCGGGCTCGTTAAAATCCTACGGAAAAGGAACTCCCCTGAGTCTACCTTTAAGCTCTTTTCAAGCTCTCGAAATAATAAAATATTTCCAAGCGAACTTGTCACGTTCCCGCTTGTAAAAGAATTTGAACGGTTGTCTCCCTAGTGATAATTTACCCCTTTTTCAGACCAAGGGGCACTAGTTACGACAAAGGTATACTCCATCCAATCATGACTGGAAGAGTCCTCTCCCACATTGTTTTACCCTTTTTCAGGCGATGAGGCTAACTTTACGAAAAAGGACCATTGGAGTTTTCTTTAGCTTTTTTCAGACTCTCTAAACATGAAATGACGACCGAGTTTACCTTCTATGGACTCGTTAAAATCTTACATTGAAGGGATTGCCATGGGACGAACCCCTCCTATCTCAGGTTCGAAAAATATTTGGGATTGGACTCATCTATGAGATGAGCCATACCGAGCATCTGGTTACCCTCATCAAGCTCATAAAAAACACATGAGGCACTCATCGTTCATGATGGGGAAAAAGGAAGGCTTTTATGTTACACACTTTGTTAGTGGCAGTACATAGTCGTTCTTGAACATGGCACTCATCTGCATTTGCATACAGCACTTGGATCATATGTTTGTCCTCGAGTTTCGCTTGCTTCCTGTGTCTTGTCACTCCTTCGATTCATTGAAAGAAAGCTTCCATCATCAGTCGCATTAGGAATTTGTGTCATACTCGATATGTCAATACTGCCAAGTCATGCCATGCCCATGTTCAAGAATACATCCGTCATTTATCATCTGCATTCAGTAGGCCCTCCACCATGTTGGTCTATTCTAAATTAGTCTTTCATTTTACTGTGCCATCTGATCTACTCTTTACATCTTTTGTCGTGTTTCGTGTCGATTGATGGGGGATTCATCATGGCCCTCCTTCGATGGATTCATCCTTGTCGACATCAACTCATCATTCGAGGACTGAATCTAGAAACCAACCAAGTACCTTGGCCCTGCATACCTCAATGGCAAGTTACCTCGCTTTCAACATGAGTTTACATCATTGACTCTTGATTGAAAGATTTCATCTTGCGTTCGACTTCAACTCACTTATTCACGCTTGATGATATGTACTATGATACCTTGGGAATCATTGACATCAATGATGATCTCCCTCGCGCTTGTTAACGGTTTACATTAATGACCCGTAATCAAGTGGTTTATACCATGTTCAACGTCAAGACATTTGTAATCACATGGATAGATTCGTATCATTGCAGGTTCAGCTTGAAGACCCTGGGGAGTTATGTTTTACCCAGGTTGCGATGGAGTTTGTATTGAGTTACATTACATGGATCCACATTTGTATTGGTCATGGCTGTGTTATCATCTCATCATGGATCTATGCTTGTGTTTAGTAGCCATGATTGTGTTCAATCAGTCATTACTACCATGGATTTGCATTGTATTGGTCGGCAGCCATGTTGTGTGTCATTTGAGACTGTGTACTCGGAGTTAGTTACACTGCAGCAGCATCCTTAGTCCGACAAGTCCATTTCCATTCCTTCTGTCAAAGCACTTCACCTGTCTATTTTTCAACAGCTTCATGCTTTGGGGGGAATTTTGTTACACCTAAAATATTTCCATCACGAGATTTAGTGTATACACCCCTGGAGTTACCTTGATTGAGTGATTGACCTGGAAGGATTTGTACCTATTTTGTACTAGGTTTTGAGAGGTCGTCGCAGGTTGCACTCCTACAACATGCGACATCGCACCTTGCTCCATTATAGGGTGCGACGAAGTCAATCAAATGGAAAAAATAGCTTCTTCTAGCTCGTTCTCGAAGCTTGCTGACTTGGGACCTTATCCCTGACCTCTTGGGAGAGTTGGCACTCGATTCCTAACACCTTGGAAAGATCCCTTAAGTCTCTCCTATCATATCTCAACCTATCCTATCCACTTAGTCCTATTTAAATGAAGCTCACTCCCATTCTAAAGGGAGGAAGTCTATGGTACTCTTATGCTGGTGAAACTAAGCCTGATAGATCTAATACTCTAGTTTGGGGAACATCTACTTATCTCTAGGAGCTTTGGCATGGCTTGTCGGAAGGAGATTACAGCGTTAAGGCAATGGTTGTAATCCTCTTTTCTATTGTACTTCTCCACTCTTCAATACAGTTAATATAATTTCTTTCCATAAATGTTGTCTTTCCGATAATGTTTAGAGTTTTCCTCCTTAACTGTTAACTTAGATCTATCATATGAGATATATGCTTTCACTTCTCGTGGTCTGTTACATGTTCAACAGGGTTTAGCTACTCGCAATCTGGCAGCGCTAGAGCATTAGATCAATGAAGGAGAAAGGGATCTACAAATCTAAGGTAAGCGATCTACCCTTACATTTGTACTTCTACAAGATCTAGGAAAGTATTTTATGTTATGTCCTATTTGTTCTAGACTTACATTAAGCTAGGGAGATCAGGCCTTGAGTCCGCTCTCGGTAGATTGTCCGCGAAACATTAAGATCCATGTCACAAAGAGTTTTCAATACTTGCATGACAATATTTGGCCGAATATTTCCAGAAACGAAAGCATTCTTGTACTCTAGCTTTCACTTAAGCATAACTGCAATGGTCGTGCCCTCTTCTAGGTTCCTAGGCAATGCTTTTTGTACTTTGTCTACGGATTCAGGGACATTGATGATTGTTCCTATCAAGCCTACTTGAGCTCGTTTATAACCTAGTTTCTGAATTTGAGCAAAAGAAATTCTTGGTGACATAAGCCGCTCTTCAAGCGACGTCAATTTTTCTACATAGGGCAATGTAGTATTGTGACGAATATTAAGTGGTGCTATAAACAATGGTGTTTCTGAATTTGATATAATATTTTTCCAATATTTGCATATGTATTTCTGCAATGCAATTGAAGAAGGCATAGTATTCCAAGGAAGACATGTCAATGCATAGAAAGTGTCTTCGTTGATATAGAGAACATCCCTTTTAAAGTGCAAACGTCTACAAACAGAACATGCATGAATAGGGGTATCTTGAATACTTTTTGAGTATTGTATAAGTGCTTTTTTGCCTTCTCATATGCCTTTTTCTTTTGAAAGGATTGAAGCTCTTGTAGACGCATTTCTTTTTTCATGGTGCAGATGTTCTTGAACGGGGCAATTAATTTTTGTTGCTTCATATTGGAATCTTTGGACAAACATTTTTCTATCACAATAGAAATTTCTGGGGAAACGAAGAGGAGTCTTGTTTTTTTTTTATGTTTTTTCAATGGAACAAGTTTTTTTCCTTTTGTTTGGATCTATTTCTGAATGTTCTTTGCAAAGGTCAATGCGAGGTTGTTGTTCAATGACATTTCAAAGACTTGACTGGTGGCAATTTCCATTTCTTTCCATCATTGCATTGATAGTGAGGTTTCCAGTCATGACATTTGACAAGATTGAAGAATGTATTTCAAGGCTTGTTTGGGACAAGGGATGAAAATGTGAATGGCATTTGTAAATTTCGTGATGGAGAAGAAAATAGGT
The DNA here is from genome assembly GCA_027924585.1 of Larix kaempferi. Classification (NCBI taxonomy): domain Eukaryota; kingdom Viridiplantae; phylum Streptophyta; class Pinopsida; order Pinales; family Pinaceae; genus Larix; species Larix kaempferi. The sequence continues at coordinate 1,164,237 of BSBM01000706.1, forward strand.
CTTTGACGATGTATTTGTTTTGAAGAATTGACTTTGGACCTTGTAGGAATGTATGTTCAAAATAAATATGTTGACTTCCAAAACCTCACACAACCATTGAATTGTGAAATGGCCACCATTTACATGGCCAACTGTATAAGGCTCTTCCAAATTCACTACAAAGGTTTCCCAACTAGAAAAAAGTTGATTTTCTTGCACTGTCTCATTCTGAAGAAAGGTTTCTAGATAGTGCAAGGCTCTTGCATCATTTGAAACCATCCAATTGAAAAACATTTGCGCTATTGTTTTTCTTAGGCTTGCACTATCAAATGTCTTTGTCAATTTTGAAACTGATTCAAATAACGAGTCACAGCAGTGGCCATCAATGCGAGAGAATAGTTGGAACCCTTGTTGCAGTAGACTTTCTCTTAATTAACGAGACTCGGGGAAGATATTTTCATAGGAGTCAATATAAGAGGTATCCGATCATCCGTGCAGAACAACATAGTTGGGTCTAGGCAATTTGTATGAAAGCAAAGGTTCAAAGTGCCCAGCAGCTGGGGTGTGATCATGGAATATAATATTGTAGCAATATCCAAGACACGAAGGGTTGAAATGAAGATATTTTATTTTCCTTTTCAATGACCATACAACAATAGGGACGTTTAACCAATTTGAAAACCATTTTATGCAAAAGATATCACCCCAAAGGCCATTAACACTTTATGTGTCCGGTTGAGATGCAGTTTGGGACATTCGTTGCAGATAGAGATCTCTATCCTCCAGCCCATGCAATTCCGATAAGAATGCAGGATCCAATTCCAAGGTGGCAGAAGAAGCTGCTAGCCGCAAACGTAAATGGTTAATGGCTGCTTCTCTTATTTCCAAGGATGTGTATTGAAAATGCAAGAGCACAACAAAGGCATCAAAGAGACAATCTCCATTTTGGTAATGAAAAGCTTGCAAACGAAACAAATGGTTTCTTCACAGAGCAACATCAATACCATCAAATGCCCCTTGTATAATCGGAATAGATCTTGATCCTATGCTAGAACATCGAGTGCGTTCAATGCTCTCCATCACAAGAAGAAAGATGGCAAGAAAAACCTGCAAGGCAAATGCAACTTTGAAAATAAGCAAAAAAAAAGTCACATTGTTTGTAACATGGGTATGTAACGAACCAAGCAGAATAGTATCTTCCACATAGCCACTTGCAATGAAAGCTATGTTGGAAAACGATTCAATAGACATTTTCCAAGGAGACGCTATTTTCTCCATTAATGCATGTTATAAAATAAATAGCAAATCAATCTTGAACTATAAAAAGTATTTGAAACTTATTTCATTCATAGATGCAAGCTTCCTTGACACACGCACATGTTGAATTGTGTTATTTTACAATTGGACACACGCACTCTCTATTACTTAATAATAAACAAATTAAAAATCAATTCCAGTTTTAAGAGTGAAAGACCCCTCATCTGTTGGAATTATTGTAATTAATGAGCTGATCGCGTATCTAACTACACTAGCTCTGTCAATCACCCTGTCAATCCTTTTTATGTCAGCACGCAGTCTGCAATGTCAGTCTGTCAGTAAGTTCATAGCCAATCCGGCACACTTCATGTTTGTATTTATGTAACTGCGTTAGTAGTTCACATGTCAATAAATCTTAGGTAAGAATTAATTGCAGTGTTTAATGCAATCCTGTAGATTCCAAGTGAAGCGATCTTAAGTCGGTTGATTGAAACTATATAAGTAGAAGCTCATTGTTAAAACTCTAAGAGAGATATGTAAGAGAGAAATTACGCAGATCAAGAGTGAAAGAAAGTGGTGGAAGATTGTATCAAGAGCCGAAGCTCTGTGAATGTAAAAGATCAAAGTGAAAACTCATTTCCTAGTATTGAGGAAATACGCAGTTTACTATGGTAAATATATAAGTCTATGTTTTATGTTTCATTCTCAAGAATATTGTATATTGCAAGTCGCACATCATCTCTAGATTTACTCGTGTGAATATTGTTTACATTTACCCGCAGTAAAAGAAATCAAGATTTACAAATAGTTCACTGTAGTGAAAGTTCTAATTTAACAAGGAGTAACTTCGCGTAAGATGTTTTAGTTGTTATGTCTTCGAGAAATATATTTCATGAAAAAGTTTGTTTAATTGATCTGCAAAGTTTTTGAGAAGTCCGCGAAGTTAACTTTGCATCACTGTGAAGTTAAACTATGCAGTAGAAAGTCAAAACTGCGCAGTTAATCGCTGTGAAGTAAAAATTTGAAATCGCGCAGTTAATCTCCATGCAGTAAAAGGTAGTCTCTGCGTAGTTAAATTGTGAAGTTAATTCTTAGTGAAGCAAGTGTTCCGCGAAGTAAAATTTAGGTTTCTCTATTGTATGGTCGGCAAAGTCTGAAGAGAAGAAAAAGAATATTTACATCTACTGCGCAGTTAAACCTTATTTACTGCATAGTGTGCTTTTCCCTTGATCTGGTATCAGAGCCTGGTTTATGGAAAGTAAGAATTCTATCTATAAGGGAAAAGCAATGGCTTCCACTTTGGGTAATTTGCAAACTCCAATATTTTCTGGTAAAAATTATGAATATTGGTCTCTAACTATGAAAGCTTTGTTCAGAGGTCAAGATGTATGGGAAATAGTCCAGAATGGCTATGCAGAACCAGCAGATCTAGCAACATACAATAATCTCACACAAGCTGAGAAGGATCCCTTGAAGGAACAGAGGAATAAAGATGGAAAGGCGATGTTCCACATACATTAAGCAACACATGAATCAATACTCCCAAGAGTAGTAGCAGCGCAGTCAGCTAAGGAAGCGTGGGACACACTGGAAACTTCATATCAAGGTTTGAACAAGGTAAAGACTGAGAAACTACAAATTCTTAGAAGAGATTTTGAATCTCTGTTAATGAAAAATATAGAGTCAGTAGAATCATTCTATACTCGTGTTATTGCTCTGGTTAATCAAATAAAGTCTCATGGAGAAACTCTAGGTGACCAAAGGGTTGTTGAAAAAGTTCTTAGATTTCTTCCAAAGAAATTTGAATCTTTAGTTGTGACTGTGGAGGAAAACAAAGACATGTCCACATTTAGTATTGATGAATTGCAAGCCTCATTACTCAATCATGAACATAGAATCAGCGGTTCAGAAACATCGCTGGAAGGTGCATTTGCAGCATAGTCATCCATAAGCCATGGAAGAGGTAGAGGAAGATCAAACTCTAGAGGCAGAGGAAAAATTTCTTTCAGAGGAGGTCGCAGCAGCAGCCTTACGCATGTCACTGGTAGAGGCCAGAATCAGACCCCCAGTCAGCCAAGTGGACAAAGGTATGATAAATCAAAAATTCAATGTCATTACTGTAAGAAGTATGGACACTTCGCATATGAATGTTGTAAAATTAGTCATAACATATCTAATGAACAAGTAAATCAATCACAATAGATGAAACTCAGAAAATATGGTGTAAACTGTGGAAAAAGCATGCATCAGTGCTCTATATCCCAATAAGGGTGAAAATACAATCCAATGCTGTCACAATGAGAGAGCAATTCGAATTAGCCAAGGATATCATTCGAATATATGCATGGAATAGCTTGGCTCCAACTAGGAGTCCTCATCATCAATCAGTGGTGTTCATCAATGCACAAGTAACTATTAGACAGGTGTCAAATTGAGTCTAACTGAGTCTAATAAGTGTAACTGAGTCTAATAAGTGTAACTGATGGTAAATGCCACTAATGTAGGGAAGGAGGCTCAGTGGAGGGCGCATGAGGAGTTAACTGAACTCAGAACAGGTAGTCAAGTCTCACTAGAGGTCCATCAGAGTGGTAACAACAATTAGGAGTTAGTATAGCCTCAAATCAAGGAAAGACAACTAGCTAACTGAAGTGAACTGGAGTGGTAGGTGAGAAAAGGCACCCCTCTCAAGTGGTATATGCATGCTAGGTGTACTAAGCACTAGGAGGGCTATAACTGAGTGGAAAGAAGCTCATGGGTGCTTGCAGACTAGGGACTAGGTGTTAGAGGCATCAAACTGGTGGCTGGGCAGCATGCGGATGCATGCATTGCAATTAAATGCATGCATGTATGCAAAGTACATATTGAATGATGAGATATCCTAACACCCCCCCTAAAGCTATACTATGATGTAAAAATAAATGATAGGGCCTTGGTAACTGAGACCAAAGGTCACCCCAATACAATAATAATCCAAATAAAGTACAATCCATGAACCGAGGAAATGGAGAAAACCTCATGGGAAAAACCCCCCCTCAAAATGGACTGTAACACACCAAAAGATTTAACTTCCCCAAACTCAACTAGATATGTCTGGAGGTATCTTACTCTTGGGAGTAAAGGGATCATGCTCCAAAAACATGTGCTTGAATTCTCCATCAGTGGATGCAAGCGAATGTGGAGACTTTATGAACTTCCTCTTCATACCAAAAATGGTGAGAACAAATCTGAAAATATGAGGATGATCCTGGAACCTCTGATTCGAACCAAGTGAGGTAGGAATAGCTCCAATCGGATCAAATGGATCTTGAAACTTGAACTTATTATCAATGGAAGTTAAATCAGCTCCAATATTTGACAAATAGTTTCTTGAGATCTCCTTTGAACCAACAGAGGTGAGATCAAAACCAAAATCAGCAAAAATTGCATGAGAATTGAACTCAAGTGAATGGTAGTGCTCTTCATCTTCAGTAAAAATCTGAGAAACTGTGCAAATGATAGAACATAAGTTTATAGGAGGCGTGCAATCAAGGAGGATGAATGCTTCACCTCCAAAATCAGATTTTACCTCAAAAAAATCAAGTAGATCATTATTCTGCATGCCGAAAAACTCATGTGAAAGAGAGGATTCAAGAACCTCTTCAGAATCTAGAGTATGAGCTGGTTTATCTTGCTTAGAATTCGAAATAGAATATATTGAGAGAATGAGTTTTGAATCTACAGTTTCTTCTTCATCTTGAACAATTGTTGAGGCCAAGACATGATCGGAAAGAACACATAAGGAGATCTCACTGGGCTTGTTCTCCAAAAGGCTAGCATGATCCTCTTCTTCCTGCTTTCCAAATTCTCTGTCAAGTTGGACCCATAGATCACTTGGATTTTCAGCAGTATTACTGAGGTAGCGCATACAAGGAGACATAGCAAGACATATTTCTCCACAATCTCTGTCACAATCATTGAGCCAATCATTCTCCTCTTCATTGGAATCAAAATCTCTTATATTACCAATGAACATATCAAAAAGACATTGTCTCTTCAAGAATGCAATCATCTTTGGTTTCCATTCACCATAGTTGAATGGAGTAAGAAGATTTTGCGAAGAAGAATATTCCATCTCTGCAATAGCGAATGCAAATGGAGGAAGTAAGAAACCTGCAAATCACAAGCAAACAAGAACCATTATAGAGCAATAGCTGCAACTGCAGAAAGTGCTGCAACTGCAAAAAACTGCTGCAAAGTGAGCAAAAATTGCTCAAGCTTCATGTAGAACACCTGCAGAAAAGAATTCTTGTCCCTACTATGGCTTTGATACCATGTAAAATTAGTCACAGTAGATCTAATGAACAAGTAAATCAATCACAATAGATGAAACTCAGAAAATATGATGTAAACTATGCAAAAAGCATGCATCAGTGCTCTATATCCCAATAAGGGTGAAAATACAATTCAATACTGTCACAATGAGTGAGCAATTTGAATTAGCCAAGGAGGTCATTCGGATATATGCATGGAATAGCTTAGCTCCAACTAGGATTCCTCATCATCAATCAGTGGTGGTCATCAATGCACAAGTAACTGTCAGACAGGTGTCAAACTGAGTCTAACTGAGTGTAATAAGTGTAACTGATGGTAAATGCCACTAATTTAGGGAAGGAGGCTTAGTGGAGGGCGCATAAGGAGTTAAATGAACTCTAAATAGGTAGTCAAGTCTCACTGGAGGTCCATCAGAGTGGTAACAACAGTTAGGAGTCAGTCTAGCCTTAAATCAAGGAAAGACAACTAGCTAACTGAAGTGAACTGGAGTGGTAGGTGAGAAAAGGCGCCCCTCTCAAATGGTAGATGCATGCTAGGTGTACTAAGCACTAGGAGGGCTATAACTGAGTGGAAAGAAGCTCCCGGGTGCTTGTAGACTAGGGATTAGGTGCTAGAGGCATCAAACTGATGACTGGGCAGCATGCAGATGCATGCATGCATGCAAAATACATATTGAATGATGAGATATCCTAACAAATGCAGGAAGAAGCAGTATGACCAAGGAAAGCAAGGTGAAGCACAGTCAAGCAACAACAACACTTTGAACAACACACTGTTCTTAGCATGCACATCTCCGCTGGAATGCAATGATATCCAAGAAATTCCAAACGACATATGGTATTTAGAATCAGGTTGTAGCAATCATATGACTGTAATTTAAATCTATTTTCTAGTCTAGATAAATCAGTTCAAACTGATGTAACACTTGGAAACAATATCCAAGTCACTGTTTTGGGAAAGGGTACTATTGATATTCAAACCAAACAGGGGGAGAAAAAATTTATGCTTGATGTTTATTATGTTCAAGGTTTGAAGCATGATTTGATGAGCATAGGACAATTGATGGAAAAAGGTTACAGAGTTCACATGATAGGAAAGCATTGTGTAATTAAGGACATATATCCAAGCAATCAGTTAATCGTTGAAGTGTAGATGACAAGCAATCGCTTGTTTCCCTTGAGGATAAGGCCAAACATAAAAGGAAAAACAACTAAAGTTGTTCATGGAAGACATAATGAAAATTCTGGAGCTGCGTTCAAAGCAGAAAGCAAAGAAGCAGACATTCACTGCAACAGGAAGAAAAAGACAGCACAATGCAAGCTGTGTTTCAAATAGAAATTTGGGATGAATCCTAGTTATGGCACTTCAGATTTGGACATCTGAATTTTTATGGGTTGAAGCCACTGCACATGAAGGACATGGTGAAAGGATTGCCATTGATTGAAAAGCCAGAGAGAATTTGTGAAGGCTGTATTTTTGGAAAACAACACAGACAGACTTTTCCAGTCAGAAAGTCATACAGAGCTCGCACTACACTTGAAATTGCGCATTCTGATATTTGTGGACTGATGCAAACATCGTCCATGGGAGGATGAACTTATCTTCTCACATTTGTTGATGATTTCACAAGAAAAACATGGTTTTATTTTCTAAAACATAAATCTGATGCATTTAGTTGTTTTCAATAGTTCAAGGCACTTGTGGAGAAGCAGAGTGGTTACAACATCAAGATATTAAGAACAGATAGAGGTGGTGAGTATGTTTCAAATGATTTCTTAAATTTTTGCAAAAATCATGGCATACAGAAGCAATTCACTACGCGGTATACACCGCAGCAGAATGGTATCGCAGAGAGGAAAAACATAACCATTATGGAGATGGTGCACAGTATGTTGGCAACAATGCATCTGTCAAATTAATACTGGGCTGAAGCAGTGGCAACTGCTGTATACATCATGAATCGATGTCCGACGAAGAGCGTGAGGAACAAAGTTCCGCAGGAATCTTGGATAGGTATGAAACATAGTATTTCGCATTTAAAATTTTTTGGTTGTGTAGCATACGCACATGTTCCAGATGAGCTAAGAAGGAAATTAGATAGTAAAGGACAGAAATGCATTTTTATTGGGTATTCTGAAGATACAAAAGCATACAAGTTGTATGATCCTGTTGCAAGAAAAGTTATTATCAGTCGCGATGTTCAGTTTGTGGAAAATGAACCATGGGATGGAACCGTAGAGAAGAATGTTAAAATCATGTCACATATTGAACATGATGACATCGTAGAAGATGTGGTTGAGACTCCGCATGTGAATCAAAAATCCGCAGCAATGCCTACTCCAAGGACTACGTAACATGTTTTACCACACGCAACTCTGACACAAGTCGCAGCTATTCCGATAAGCACACCAAGTGCGCAACAAACTCCATCAAGCAGTTCGCGTAGTTAGACACCAGTAACTCCACCAATGACAAGAAGTCTACGTGAGATATATGAGACTGGTACACCTAATTCATTCTTAGTTTTTGCATTATTTTCTCAAGTTAGTGACCCTCTAACATATGAAGAATCTGTTGAAGATAAATTATGGGCACAAACCATGGATGAAGAAATAGAATGCATTGAGAAGTATAAAACATGGGAAATAGTTGATGCTCCTACGGACAAGGATGTGATAAGCGTGAAATGGATTTATAAGACCAAGCAAGATGTTGATGGAAATGTGCAGAAGCACAAGGCAAGATTGGTAGCAAGAGGATTCACACAGCAGCTTGGCATAGACTTCAATGAAACCTTTGCACCTGTAGCTCGAATGGATACAATCAAAACAGTTTTGGTCATCATAGCACATAAGAAATGCCCTGTTTACCAAATCGATGTTAAGTCTGCATTTTTAAATGGTTATTTGGAGGAAGAAGTATATGTGGAGCAGCCACAAGGCTACGAAGCTCCATGACAAGGACACAAATTTTACAGATTGAAAAAGGCGCTCTATGGTTTGAAGCAAGCTCCTAGAGCTTGGTACAGTCGCATTAAATCATACCTCATTCAGAATGCATTTCACAGAAGTGAATGTGAGCCAAAGTTGTACACAAAAATCAACAAGCAAGGTAATAAGGTAATTATTTGCCTGTATGTAGATGACTTAATATTTAATGGTGATTTTGGCATAGAAGAATTTAGAACAGTCATGGAAAGTGAATTTGAAATGACTAATTTAGGGCTTGTGAAGTATTTTTTGGTAATTGAAGTCCAACAAACTGAAATTGGGATATTTATATCTCAGTCAAAATATGCAAGTGATGTCTTGAATAGATTTAAGATGTTAAACTGTAAGATGGCTCCAACACCAGTGATAACAGGTTTGAAATTGAGCAGGGATGATGATGGATCCAATGTAGATCCTACACTATTTAAAAGGCTCGTTGGTAGCCTTATGTATCTTACAACAACAAGGCCGGACATCATGTATGGATTCAGCTTAATCTCAAGATTCATGGAGTCACCAAAAGAATCTCATTGGCAAGCAGGTAAAAGAATTCTTAGGTATGTAAGTGGAACAAGAGACTTTGGTATTTTGTATTCAACCTCAGAAAATTTGAAACTTATTGGATACATTGACAATGATAATGGAGGCAGCATGGATGATAGAAAAACCACATCTGGGAATACATTTCATGTAGGAACATATGTTGTATCATGGGCTTGAAAGAAACAACCCATAGTAACTCTTTCTTCAGCAGAAGCAGAGTATGTTGTAGCTACAAGCACTGCATGTCAACTAGTTTGGATGCGGAGGATGTTAAGTGATCTGTTGCAGAACCAGCAAGAACCCTCAGTCATTTACTGTGACAACAATTCAGCTACTGCATTGTCAAAGAATCATGTATATCACAAGAGAACTAAGCACATTGACACAAGATATCATTTTATCAGAGAATTGATAAACAACAAAGAAATCTATTTAGAATTTTGCAAGTCTGAAGATCAGGTAGCAGACATCTTTACCAAACCATTGGCAAAAGACCCATTTTAGTATCTACGAAGTTGTTTGGGAGTGACAAGTTCTGTGCAGTGAACTATGTCATGCACAGAGCATGTTTCAGCTCTGAAATATTTTGTAATATTTTATTCTTGTTTAATGATCCCCATTCCCTCATAAGTAAGGGGGAGTGTTGGAATTATTGTAATTAATGAGCTGATCACGTATCTAATTGCGCCGACTTTGTCAGTCACCATGTCAATCCTTTTTGTGTTAGCCCGCAATTTGCAATGTCAGTCTATCAGTAAGTTCGCAACCAATCCGGCGCACATCATGTTTTTATTTATGTAACCGCATTAGTAATTCGCATGTCAAGAACTCTTAGGTAAGAATTAATTACAGTGTTTAATGCAATCCTCTAGCTTCCAAGTGAAGCGATCTTAAGTCGGTTGATTGAAACTCTATAAGTAGAAGCTCATTGTTAAAACTCTGAGAGATATGTGTAAGAGAGAAATTACGCAGATCAAGAGTGAAAGAAAGTGGTGGAAGATTGTATCAAGAGCCGAAGCTCTGTGAATGTAAAAGATCAAAGTGAAAACTCATTTCCATGTATTGAGGAATTGCGCAATTTACTATGGTAAATATATAAGTCTATGTTTTATGTTTCATTCTCAAGAATGTTGTATATTGCAAGTCGCACATCATCTCCAGATTTACTCATGTGAATATTGTTTACATTTACCCATAGTAAAAGAAATCAAGATTTACAAATAGTTCACCACAGTGAAAGTTCTAATTTAACAAGGAGTAACTTCGCGTAAGATGTTTTAGTTGTTATGTCTTACAGAAATATATTTCATGAAAAAGTTTTTTTAAGTGATCTGTGAAGTTTTTGAGAAGTCCGCGAAGTAGAGTATTGCAAAGTTAAATTTGCATCACTGTGAAGTTAAACTGTGCAGTAGAAAGTCGAAACTGCGCAGTTAATCGCCGCGAAGTAAAAAGTTGAAATCGCGCAGTTAATCTCCACGCAGTAAAAGGTAGTCTCCGCGTAGTTAAACTGCGAAGTTAATTCTTAGTGAAGCAAGTGTTTCACGAAGTAAAATTTGGGGTTCTCTATTGTATGGTTGGCGAAGTCCGAAGATAAGAAAAAGAATATTTTCATCTACTGCGCAGTTAAACCTTATTTACTGCACAGTGTGCTTTTCCCTTGATCATCATCGACGTTGTTTTTGTTCAAACTCCAACGTGTATGCTTTTTAAGCTAAGGCTCATCCCAAATATCATGGGCATGGCTTTCAAAGGTTAATTAGAATTTATGATAACAATATTATATCTGTGTCGCGTAGAAAAAATTTCATGACCTATAATTGATAAATGATAAAAAAAATATATCTGGCAAGTTATCATAGATAATTCAAAATTATGAATGTAAAAATCATCAGATTAAGTTGTTTAATGTAAATTTATTTTTTGGAAACAAAATTTTATAATAATAACTGGTGCAAGAATTAAGAAAACAAATTTTTAGAAGTTAAAATTCAACAATCTAACAAGATGCGTTAAAAATGATGAACAAAACATGAATTTATAATGTTGAAAATAGTTTAAAGAAGCTTTTAACTGCAAAATAGATTGAACAAATACAAAAAATCATAATAGCAAGTTCTCTAAAAAGTAAAAAAACATCGCTTACAAGATACACCTTGTTGAAACAAAGTTGTACTCAATGGAATTGGAAGCATTGACCAGTCCAATTTTCTATACATAGAAAATTGTAGCCATAGACACAATGACAAGGTTTTGCTCAAAATAGACTAAGATGAGCTAAAAATGACGAAGAAAACATGGAATCTATAATGCTAAAAATGTTTGAAGAGTGAGATATAGAAGAAACATTATTTTAATTGCAAAATAGATACAAGACAATATGGTATAAAATATATGGACCAAGTATATCCATAAACATATGGAACTTATTGAGTAAATACAAAATTGCATGATAGCAAGTGAATTTAACAGTCTTGCTCTTGGTGAAATTAAAAAATCAAGTATTGTTCTAAGAACCAAATATCCCTTTCTCCCTCGGCGAAGAACCAAACAAGAAATATATTGAAATGACATAGTTGCCGTGAATTTCTAAGGATTAAAGTTGAGGGATCTAAAAGAAAACTTGATGTTTTCGAAGCGAAGGATCTATTTTTAAATTCTTGTATTGAGACAAGCTAACTTATCATCAGTTAGGGATTTTAAATGCATAGACCCTTACTTGGTTGTTTGTGACTATCTCGAGACTCATTCATAATTTAATTATTGATTTCCATTAAGATCAATGATGGTCACGTCCACAACTACCACCTTTCTTTTAAATATTATCACTCACAAGCACACAAAATTATTATAAAAATTAATGGTTAGGAAAAATTCGACTATATACTTTTTTGTTTTAATTAATTAATTGTAGTTTTGATATCAAAATGTTATACTCCCTTGAAAAAATGGTTCAACAAATCAAAATTTATGACGTAAAAGTAAATAGTTATTTCAAAGATATAATGTGTTTACAAAATAGTTTAAAAAAAACATAAAACATTAATATTTTTTTAAAATATATATTTAAAAATTATATAATTAGATCTATAGATGTATGCATTTTCTTTAAAAACAAAATTTAACATAGTTAAATTGTAATTATAGATATTCACAAGAAATTCAAAAATTATATCCAATCATGTTTTGGTGGTCCAAATGTCATTTTGAGTATATCAAACCTAATGTTAAAGCACGCACATCGTCTAACAGATATAACTGTGATGTTATAAAATGTGGATTAAAATTATAAAATCATATGTACAACATATAACCTGCACACTTTAGTTTCTCTCTTACACACATATCTCACAGTGATATAAAATGTGAGTCGAAATTATAAATGTGAAGGATCACTGGACAGAAAAGAGGTGGTTGTTGTTTACTTGGCTGGGCTCACCCACTAGGCCGTGGGCTCGGCAAGGGAAGGAAGGATCTAGAGATAAAGAACTTTACAAAGAAAGCAGAGGTAGGTGGTGACATGGTTGCTTATATACGTTCTTTTACCGAACCTTTTATATCTCTTGTTCTATGTGCCAGAAACACTTGTTCTATTTTGAGACTCTTTAAAATGGATAAACACTTGTTCTATGTGCCAGAAACTGACATGTAGCCAACACAAAATTTGATGGCATTAGAAAATGAAGCAAAAACAAGCACGAAACAAATTTTTTTTAAACGTCTATGGAGCTATTATTGCAGAACAACTGAACCAAAATCTTTTCACAGGTCGATGCACATTAAAAGTAAAAAAAACTAACTCCAAACCTTCTATGAAAAGAGGAAAATTTAAAAGACCAACAGGAAATGTGAATTCCTATGTTATTTCTTTACATTTATATCTTTATCTATATTCAACAGACTGTGCCCAAGCACAAACCTAACGGAAATCTGTTCTCGCGATAGTTATGTGGTAAAACAACAAAGAACACACAGCAAAGAAAAATGAACACGCTCTTAAAGCAATCAACGGACAGGAAGGAAAAAAACCATGTTTTTTTTAACCAGTTCAAGATATCACTAACAAACACATGGAAAAACAAAATAAAAACACAGCTATGTATATATATATTTTTTTCAACAAACAAATCAGAGGGAAAATAGCAAAGACATATCTCATCCACAACTGCCACAGCGAAATCGAACAGCCCCCAGACCGATGAACCTCGTAACAAAATGTGAGACAGCGGAGACTCCAATCCAGCAAAAACACTCGAAACCGACGGAAGGTAACAGTAACAGCAACGAAGGCACTGGAAATAACCTAGAGGCACCGTCGCGATTGAATAGACAACAATAGAATTGCAAACGACATAAAACCCTGAAGCGACAATGCCAATAAGAAAACCCAAAACCCAGCGTGAATGATAGATGCCAATGCTGAAATAAATGCTAAACATAACCCAACGTGAATGACAAATGCCCATGCCGAAATAAATGTTGAAGAGAACCCTCGTCACGTCGGGACGTCGGGACAACAACGAAGCCGTCCACCCATCCTGCAAAACCCCCACCCTGAACTGAAGAGCAATGCCACGTCCCTCTCAAAAACACAACCATGGACGGCCGGCCCCTGCCAACTCCATAAGACAGCCATGTTGAGAAACTAGCCCTAAACCACTGAAAAAATCTTGCACCCATAATAAAACCCCTCCTCTGAATGGAGATCAAACCCCAGTAAACACATACTTAAAAACCTGCACCATCATTTGCAGGAGACGACCCCATCACATTGGTAGCACAGCCGCATTTAAGAGACGGCTCCTCGAACATAACAAAGAAGCGAAAAGAATACCCCAAACAGTTTGATGAACACTAACCCCTGACTAAACACGGGCCCATCGAGGGTCCTGTTTTTTTTCAACCATGGGAACAACAACCTCCCAAGGGTATATCCAACAGCCCGCAAGCCAGATATACCAGAAACTTGTGACTCTGCAGGGGCCGAGACGTCCCGAGACCCTTTATCCCAAGGGAGAGCCTCTATCCCAGGGGTCGCCTACCCTTCGATCCTTGTCACAGTGGGCCAATGAGCAACCCTACCCCCTGCCGGTTTTGAACCTGTGACCTCCTCAGAGATAACACATGTTCTTAACCATTAGGCCCATCGAGGGTCCTGTTAACAGTAGAGCCCCGGACGGATGAACTCCACCACCTGCATATGACATGGAAGCCCATCCCTTTCCGTAGGGGCACTAAAACCCTCCCACACCAAACCCGTTGAAGGACAGACGATGGTTTTAATGCACGCTAATGCCAGCGCGCCACCACCCCCTGGGGCACACAAGCCCAAGCATGCGTCACCGTGCACAGAACCAATCACAAACGAGAAAAAACACAATTTTAAATACCGAAATAAATCGGAATTTTTCACAACCTTTGGAAAACCTTGGACACCTGCCTCCATCCGAGCAAACGAAATTGGATTAATGCCACCCGACCAAAAACTCTATGTCGGGGACATAATTGTTAACTCATAAAGAAGATATTGAACAAATCAAGAAGGCAGAGAAAACATGAAACTGACGGAAAAGACTTACTTACTTGTTCATTAATTAAAATGTACATATATAGTACAATACATTGCTTAACTGTCCAACGGTATAATTGTTAGAGAGAACGAACTAGGATTAGGTTCTTTTAACATCCCCCCTTAATCATAAGTTTGTTCTTTCTTGAAAAACCGCCACTACTTGAATATCAACTGTGTCAAGCAAATTCAGAGTACAAAACTCAAGAAGGTCAGCTATAAATGGCTGAAAATATCTCTAAAACAAAATCTAGCAAAAGATGAAGACTTCTACTAAGTTGCATGGTTTCAAGTTAACCATAAACTAATGGTTTTAAGTTGACCATTAAACTATCCCAGCAGAGAAACAATTGTATATGTTCTCTGAAAATGTAAACAAGTAGAACCTCATGTTTTCGACTTAATTGGTGGTTTTTGGATGACCACAAACCATGACAACAACAAGGTGGTTTTAGAATTACCATAAACCATATCAAATAGAAGCTTGAATGACTTCTGCTGAACACAAAAATTGTACCAAGAACCACAAAAAGATGGTTTAAAGATTACCAAAAGCATTTCATAAAACAAGTAGACTGTCATGTGTTCTACTCAATTGATGGTTCTAGAAACTTGACTTTCACTTGTCTTCAAAATTTAGGAACAAGTTTGCATACTTGTTTCCAATTTGTTCAAAAGTTCACAACAAAAACTTGGAACCTGACTTCAATCTGTAGATGTTATTTCCCCCTTGTCAGGGACAAGTTCCTGTATCATCAAATCCTGAATCAAAACACTTTTGTCCATCTGCAGTAGTAAGATCACCAATCAAACATGTTTGTACATATGTATGGATCCGATTGTAAGATCGTTCCAACAACATGGCTTCCGATAACCTGCGCCAAGTACATAACCAACCAAAATACACTTTTTTCTTCCTAGTTTTTGGTTGCTTCCAACACTTATCTGAAGCATGATTATTCTTCCCACAAAAACTACATGGGTGAAGATAAAAACACTGAAATTCGTGATGCCCAACTCAGTGACAATGTTGGCATTGTTCATGTTCTTCATTTAACAAATGATCATCATCATCAACGCTTGTATCATCATCTATATCAACATTTGCAATAGCACATTGATCATCCTATAATTGTACCTGTTCCATATCATCAGCATTAAATAGAAATCCACCACTCATAAACTCGATTGGATTGGAATAATTAGGTATATGAAAAAACTCTTCATCATTATTAGCCTTTTCAAATCCTATACCATATCTATTACGTTTAAACTCAATTTCTTCCCAAGGACGAACAATATTATGCTGATCCACTTTATCCTCTTTATTGTCAATGTCATCAATTGAAACTACATTGAACTGGTGCTCACAACCAACAAGTACATGTTCATTGTTTGAATACTTAGTGACATCATTTGGTTCACAATCAAACAATGGATTATTCTGAAATAGTATGAGATCATCATTTTGACGTCCAGCAAGACATAACTCATCTCATAACAAGTTGTTTTGAACTTTTAACATGTCCATCTTTTTGTTCATTAAGTGCAAACATGTAACAACATTTGTAAGCATCCCTTTACTTATATAAATTTGAGATTTTGAAGCAGCTATGATCAATGCATGTAACGTTTTGAATAGTTCTTCAATGTAAACCATTCTTAAAGTGGAAGAAATGTTCAAAACACTTTGAACCTCAACAAATCTCCTTATAACTCCAAAAATACAATAATACCTTATAACTTCAAAGCTAGAACATAAGCTCTTATAACTCCATTTACAAATTGTCTTAAATAGGCATTAAAACACCCATTACTATTCATTCAAAAAAATAATTTTGAAGTCATCAACCATTTAAATGAGTTGACCTTGATAAAGTGACGCTTTATTCTTTAAGTGCACTTAAGGCGTCAAAATTATCACTGCGCATGGCTGATAGAAAACATCGAAGGTCCCACTCAGTGTGATGTGACCATGACCTAGAACATGCTAGTAAGGCGTCAACATTTATGGTGGATTAGTTTCCTTGGAAAAGGGTTTGGACAGGATTCCCAATAAAATATAATGGCCAAAATCAAAATAATTTAGTAGGCGTAGATTTTGAGAATAAATCCATAAATCTCATATTTACATTAATTATTTATTATTTGTATACATTGAAAATTGTTTCTCATATGGAAAACTCAAATAGAAATTTAAATTTAAATTATTTAGCTAAATTTATTTTCAAATAAACTTTAAAATTAATTGAGATTTGGATATCCATGTAAGTAAGCATATTAGCATTTTAATTTTTTCAATCAATTAAGACATCTAAGCTTTAGTTGCGGTTATATTAACATCTCACTTTTATTTATCGTACAAGTTATTTGATTTTTAATGGATATTATACTATTTATTTTTACTAATCAAATAAGTACATAAATTTTATTAGATTTACATTAACACTTTATGAATTTTATTAAGCAAGTACATAAATTTTGTTTGATATTTTTTTTTCTTTGACAAAAATATTGATAATGTAGAAATACAATGTATATAAGCAATGACCTATGTATATATGTAGGTCCTAGTTAGCCCCAAGGGATATCTTAGTTGGTTAGAGCTTCTGAGATCAAGTTGTTACGAGGTCGAGGTCAAGGGTTCAATTATTTGGATCCTCTGGGGTTAGGCATCCAAGTGGTGATGGGGATAGGCTTCAAGTGGGCCCCTTGAAAGCTTTTCGTGGATGTAGTGGCCCACTCTTCAGGCATAAACCCCACACACACACAGATATATATATATATATATATATATATATATATATATATATATATATATATATATGGGTTCTAGTTCAAAAAGACCAGCTATTTAATCTTGTACTTCATCCTGGAAGCATTACCAGCTTGTAAGTACAAAAATCACAATACAGAAACTTCACCCAAAATAGGAAATATTTCCAATACTACAAATAGCCTTTCAATAATTCAAAAGAGCGAAAAAACATCCAAGAAATCAAAGTAGCCATTTTTGACCAATATGAGGTCGTGGATCTAATTATTCCGTAGTATCTCCAAGCATTTCCTACTTGCTCGAGGTGCCAGGACCATGTTGTAGACCTTCCTTTGATAACCAATTAGCTCTCACATTTCTCTCTATGTATATATGATTAAAAGAAACGTCCTCAAATTCATCTATGAGAAGAAGAATTCCATCATACAATGGTCTCAAGTGTATATTCCTGGGTGGTCTTATTTCACTAAACCAGACCATAACCAAGTTTGGAATCACCAAAAACTTGAAATTCACGTAAACCTTTAGATAGATCTACTATAAGAGATATCTTTAGGGCCATAATCTCAGCATTGTTGTTAGTGCTCAATCCAATTGTAGCCTTAAATGGAGTCCAATAATCATCATCACCAAATATAATACCCCATATTTCACCAATAGGAGGAATACCTTGGGAAGCTCCATCAAAATAACCCCATCCTCCACTTCAATCAATAACATCTTGATGAATCCTTCTATGATTCTCATTATCAACAAACTAAGGGAAAAAACTCATGAGAAATAATCCTTTTAAAGCACAGTACCTAGGCGGGATAAGGACATCCTGAAAAATAGTTGTGTTCCTATAAAGCCACACTCCCTAGATAAAAGTGAAAGGTAAATAAATATAGTCATGATACAACACTTTCTTTGTCCAATTTAAAAAAGTTCCTTCAACGTGATCTCCAACCAATGCAAACTAAATTCCAGTAACATAAGAAGCATATGCCCAAACTTCAACCAAAAAGCTCTAAGAAATCAAAATATGTGACTCACAGATTTCTCATAAGCACCATAGAGAGCACACCTGATGGGCACTTCCCATAACGTATTTTGTAAATTGTTCCAAACAGGAACCTCATTTCACAAATCCAATTTTATATTTAAGAGGGCGCTTGTAATTCCACGGAGCCTTATACCACCATAGTGGTTCATTAAAATCTTCCTCCTCTCTAATAAATCTATAACCCAGACTTGGAGACTAATGAACACCAACAACATTCATGGACCAGATCAGCACATACACATTGTCTGACAAGCTCACATGATTATTGTGAAGGGCCCTCAAATAATCCAACCATTGAGTCCTTTCCTCAGCTACAAACCCAAACCTCTCTACATTGTAGCAAGTTTGTCTCATAGGAGTTGTATTCCCATAATCACCAATCTGATCCAGATGGATGATTCCCTAATCCATTAAAGAATTTATCATAGCAACTGACAACCTATGCGAGCCCTCACTACGCACCCAGGGGTCCATACCAATCCTCAGATTCCTCCCAACTCTCGAAACTAACCAATTAGCTATAACATCAAAGGCTAATATCATAGCTTTCCAGATAGTAGAGACATTTCTACGGGATTTGTTTTGATCCATAAACCATTCTTCAATAGATAGAGGATCAATGTACTTCTAATGTACAACCTTGACTATGCAAAATTAGCCATACACCTTTAGTTGCAAGGGCATTGGAAAAACATGGAATGTGTTTGGGACACCAACCACCATATTCTTTAGGTTTGGCAATTTTATTCCAACCCACCCAATGGTGACCCTATCCTGCTACATTCCCTTTCCATAGAAACTTGTATGATGACCTCCGAATAAGCCCTAGAGTACACTTGGGGACATAAGACATAGTGACCCAATACACAAGGATAGCCTCCAAAATAGACTTAACGAGAATAAGTTTGGCTCCCTTAGACAACCATTTGTTACACCAAAACGCTAACCTTTGATGCACCCTCCCAACAAGCCAATCCCAATCTCTTTTGGTATATCCATTTGGCTTAAGTACAAACCCCAACTATTATATCCCTTCCTAAACATCCACAATAGGAAAATCAAATTAATCTATTTCCCATCCTATAGAGTTCTCCACTGGATTCATATAAGAAGCCAGATATTTTCTAGCATTTTAAGCCATACCTATGGAATTTGAAAAGAAAGTCAACAACTCTTTGAATTCTAATACCTCCCTCCTTGAACCACTGCATAAAACCAAAATGTCATCGATAAACAATAGGTGAGTAACCTTCAATAAGCCACCCATATGAATACCAATAAAGGAGCATGTTGCTTTAGCTTGAGAAAGTAATATGTTGAACCCATCAACCACCAAGAGGAAAAGGAGAGGGGCAAGAGGATAGCCTTGATGAAGCCCTGTGTGAATCCTAAAGAAAAGAGAAGTAGAACCATTAACCAATATAACAAAAGAAACTTATAGAACATGAGAGAGAATCCAGTTAACAAATTGTAACTAAAACCCAACTTGGAGCAGGACAATCCTTAGGAAGAGCCAATTGACTCTATCATAGGCTTTAGATAAATCCACCTTAACTATCATAGTTGGAAGCTTCTTAAGAGATATGGAATGCATTACTTTTTGAGAAGAACCTATTGCATTATGAATCTTCCTTCCAAATGAAAAAGCAATTTGTTCTTGAGAAATAGTTATGGACAAGACACCTTTAATTCTGTAGGCTATCACTTTAGCTATCAACTTATAAATGCAATTACATAGAGAGATAGGTCTAAATTCCTCCAACCTATATGCATTATCCTTCTTCGAGATAACAACAATAAAATTTGAATTAAATGCATCCAACAACTTGCCATTTGATCCGAATTCCTCTATAACTTTGAGCAGATCAAGCTAAAAAAAGTCCATAAAACCAACAAAAAACTTTGCATACCATCCATCGTGGATAGGAATTTTGTCCTTTTGCATGGATTGGATAGCTTCTTTCAACTCCTCCATAGTCACCTCCTCGTGCAAAATCACTTGTTCATCATTGGTAAGAAAGGATGGGAAGAAAGAGATCAATTGAATCATGGCAGCCACAAAAGCCCTATCATACTCCTTAAAGGGTGCACTCAAATAGTTTACACCTGACTTAGCAATGCAAATGAAACCTATGACCCTATATCAATCCTCCTCAATCAAATTGTAAATGGAATTTACATTGTTCATGTGCTTAGCAAAATTATGAAAATACTTTGTGTTATCATCACCCTTTTTTAGCCAAACTGCTCTATTTTCCAGCCTCTAGAATTCTTATTTTTCTTCCAGAATTTGTTTCTTTCTTAGCTCCAAATTGAGAATTTCAGCTTTCTGCCAACATTCCTGAAACCATCCAAATCTTCATCATATAGAGAGACAATATAATTTTCAATGTTGATCAAATCCTGGTCCTGCAGAAGTCTTCTTTTAGCTTCCCAAGTAATAGACTTTTATTTGATAACACTAAGATTATGAAGAAACTAAATGCTAGTAGACTCTTGACTATTCCCATCATACATTCCCCATGATATATTTATCATTTGAGTGTATCATTCATCCTCCAACCATGATGAATTGAACTTAAAAGGGATGGGGGGTTTTACCCGACCCATAATAACTTCAAGGAAAATAGGGAAACGATAAGATTTCCCCCCCCTCCCCCATGCCATACCCACCCACTACTTAATATTAACAACATGTAGAGTACCATCATTTATAAGGAACTGATATAATCTCTTAGCTATCCTATCATTCCTAGCTCTCATATTTCTCCAAGTGGGATTACTTTTGATAAGGTTGAAGTCAAATAAATTATTTTCTTCCAAATTTCTAAGAAGGTACCCAGCCAGGGAGTCCTTTTGAGCATGGCAACCCCAAATTTGATCCTCCCCTAAAGAAAAATTTAAATCTCCTCCAATGATGACTCTATCATTGACCATCATTCCTGAAATAAAAGTATTTTCCCATAATTCAACCCTATGCTAGTAAGGACCATAACTATTAATAAAAGTATACTGCGTGCCAAGTTCCATTAAGAATAAAGAGATACCTAGACCTAAAAATAGATCCCAACTACTAGAACACTAGAACCTAACCTTGCCAATGCATCCAAACAAATAAAATACCATCCAGGAAAATCAACTCTAGATCATAAATGATTGTATTAAAGCCAAAGATTCTTGCAACATGATTGCATTAGCCTTTTGAGACTCAGCTACTCCTTTCAAAGATAGCTTCTTTGATGGAAGTCTCAACCCTCTACAATTGAAGGACATAACCTTCATGACGAAACATAACTGTGAGTTTGTCTTGCTCTAAGAGACCCTTTTAGATATCTTTGTCTTCCCACATTCACATCATAAATAGATTGCACCATGGAATTGACTAGAGCAGACTTTATTCTTATCAGTCTATAAGACACAGACTCAGTAGCACAACACACTATCCACCCCATTTGTACCCCCCACCAAGTGTGGCTTAATGAATCTACAAGGACAAAGAAAGTATATGGCTCCACCAACCTCAAATAAAGACACATGGTTTTGGTCCTCCCCAGATTGCTATCATTAGAAAATACCCTCGCAAGTCCAAAGGAGGAGTCATAGATTCCTCAAGACCATAATAAGAGCTAGAATCCCCCAATCAAGGTGAAACCCCAACAATTCCTAAGCTAGGAACAACATAGCACAAAGATGAATATTCGAAAAGAAGGGGAAAGATAAGACAAAACCGGATCCCTAGAATCTCCCAAAGGAGTATCATAACACGACCGAAAGAGCCACCATCCAAGTTCACATCATAGTTAGGATGTCTAACATATACATAACCAAGCTCAATAACAAATAGATAGCCATTAGAAGACTCCCAATTGTCACCTAGGCCAATTCCTTCTAAATAAAACTCACATAGGTTACATAAGCCAAGATTTGAAATCTGACAAACATATTTATAACCATTTTTACCAACAGGAACTGAAAACTAACAAACATGATTTGTAAACTGACTAACATCAATACAAACAGGAGAGGACTTCCCAGAAGCCAAAAGCTCAGGTGAGAGAGACACCAGAGATAAATCAAAGCTAAGATGAATGGAAGGGAGATAAATATATGAGCAATGACAAGAAACAAGAGAGTATATTTCTTTGGTAAGGAGAGCATAGTCCCAAACAAAAGAAATACCTGCCCCCCAATAATTCAAAATACTCAAAAAGCCTAATCCCCCAAAATCAATTCCCAAACTCACATCCATAGGTATTGGGGAATATTTATTAAAATTTGAGGAAATAGGAGGACACAAAAAATCAACAGAAGATGGCACCCAAGCGAGGCTCTATACCCTACCTTCAAACCACTTATCCAACAAATTGTTGCAAGCCAACATATTGGTGAAAACCAACAGTCCAGCATTTGAAGCCCATTCCATAGTAGCCAAAACAAGAGAAGCATTTTTAGGAACCATGCTCGAGAATCACCAGTCCTGGTGACTAAAGAAGAAACTATACTGTCATCCAAAAGTAACTCATCCAATTGAGTCCCACTAAAGGAAACCCCTTTCAATACTAAAAATACATCAACCATGCTAAGGGGTGAGGAGATAGAACAATCCAACAGCAATAGAACCCCCCTCAAAACCAACCCCAAATTATTATACCACAAAATACCTCCAGGATCATCTATATAGTATGGAGAATGAATGCATCCCATCTAAAAACCCAATGCCAACTAAAGTAACCAAATAATAGATGGGAGTAAAACCCGCGACATATGCAGGGAGAGGAAGGATTACCTCTTCCACCATGGACTTCCCCTTTATACAATTATCCTCTGAAACCCCTGCAACCAATACTCCCACATGGGGCTGACAAAGCACTTGACCCAGGCTCCCAGATCCCACTGTAATAGCCTTAGAATATTGTATAGACCATGGTTCTTCACCAAGACTAGAAGTAACTTGGGTCTCCACATGTTCCACAGATGGGCCTCGAGAATGATCATCACTAGTAGAAAAAAAAATGTTGCACACTAGAAGATGCCAATTTATCGTAAAAATCAACATCTAATGACAAGCCAATGCCTCAATAGTTCTTCTTGAAAGAAGGAAAATCATTCATACTAACATACCCAAAATCCATCTTATACCCAACTTTATATAATGAGGCATCCCGGGAGAAAGGGAGTGAAAATGCCCTAATAATATATTTTAAATAATGGCATATGTTGCATCTAAAAGGAACTCCTAAGTAACGTAAATAATGGAGTGTCCACCTTTGGTAATTGTCATCTCCACCAGTAAACCTTCGTAGAGGTCTAGCTCAACTAGGATACGAGCTATGTTCATGATACATGAGGATATGAAGCTCATACCAATAGAAATAAAATCACACAAAGCAAACTCGATCCACTGACCAAATCCATCAAAAGGATTGCCAACTTGACCCCAATGGGTTTTTTCAACATTCACTCTCTACCATGTCAGAGATATGGATCTAACTAAACTACCTTACCTATCTATGCAAAACAATAATATATCAACAATAAGTACAAAAAGATAACAAGAGAAAATATCACACCAGATATACGTGGTTCACCTAATTGGGCTACATCCATAGGAAGGTAGTCTTCTATTATCTCCAGAATATCTCCCTCAAGCTTACAAGCGAGTAATGCCAATAACCCCAATACAATATAGCAATACTTGTGAATAAGTATTGATCATGATATATGATCCACAATGGATGAATGTGAAAGACTCCCTTGGCTCTATTATATACCAAGAGATGAGGAGGAATTACTCTCACACATTACATGTGGGATAATATAATTCTTCATAATAACATCTCTTTATATAATAATGAATATCAAGAGTATACTTTACCATAATGAATATGGGATATAATGTATTACTCTTTTACATAAGATTGTGGATATCTTCTGACATAATACAAAGACATTATTACCTTACAAGGAATATAAAATATTCTAACAATGTCAGAGATATGGATCTAACTAAACTAGCTTACCTATCTATGCAAAACAATAATATATCAACAATAAGTACAAAAGGATAACAAAAGAAAAGAGTACACCAGATATACGTGGTTCACCCAATTGGGCTACCTCCACGAAAAGGTAGTCTTCTATTATCTCCAGAATATCTCCCTCAAGCTTACAAGAGAGCAATGCCAATAACCCCAATACAATATAACAATACTTGTGAATAAGTATAGATCATGATATGATCCACAGTGGATGAATGTGAAAGAATCCCTTGACTCTATTATATACCAAGAGACGAGGAGGAATTACTCTCAGATATTACATGTGGGATAATATAATTCTCCATAATAACATCTCTTTATATAATAATGAATATCAAGAGTATACTTTACCATTATGAATATGGGATATAATGTATTACTATTTTACATAATATTGTGGATATATTCCGACATAATACAAAGACATTATTACCTTCCAAGGAATATAAAATATTCCAACAGTCCCCCTTAATAATGGTTGGGAGAAAAGCCCACTAACAAAGGAAGGAAGGAGACATTACTGTTCCCCCTTGATGACAACTTCCAGAAGAACCAAAGTTGCAAATAAGAAGAACACTTCAGCTGATGGAATTTGATGAAGAACAACCTCTTCTCACTGAATCATGAAAGTGCACTCGAACCAGGTTGTATGATGAAATAAACATGTGACACAATCCAACAGCAAGATGCCTAGATCACCACAAGAATCATCACAACCATAACTGATAGCTGAAGAACTCTGATATAACATCCACACCAATGTATAGATACCTTCTGACGGTTGAGACAACAGAACATGTGGCTAAGAACACCACAACATTGTACAAAATACCTAGATGATCAATATACATGCAGATAGCAGGCATTCTTCCAATCAAGGTGCAATATAAATATCTGTAGATGACCTTAAACATTGAAGAAACAAGACCCCAATGGTCTATACATCGAAAGCGATATCATACAGATGAACATCATGACTTTAACAGTAGAAGATGGAGCTTCATTATTTCTATAAACATAAACAAATAACTTATTTGCACAAGAACTTCAAGATTAAAACATACAAAGATCCTAAAAACAACATTGCTCGTTGAAAATGCTTATACACCAAAGGTTAGCAAACATCATATAAAAGATGGCAACATGATATGATCAAATAAAATATTAACTTGAAAATTAAGAAAAAATGAAGTTACTTTTACACATTAAGTGTTAGCCACAACATATAAATAGTGAGCACAAAAAATGACAAATATTAGATTGCTTTTATAAAACTGCTCAAGAACAAAATAAACATGACATGATTAGAATTCAACATGATTAAGCATGAACAAAAAAAGAAAATTTAGTCATTAAACATTAGAATAAGAACTACTAGATGACAACAACAAAGGCACTTAAAGCTACTTGGGATTCATCAAGTTCTTTCTTTTTAGCTTTATCCATTAAACATTTAGCTTTAAAGCAATTATTTTCAGGATGATTAGTTTTACCACAATGCTTACAAGGATCATGCACTTTCTTCTTCTTACTATTTTCATGATGGGGTTTATTAGTATGATTTGAAGTTTGTGAATTAGAAGCTTTAACATTATTAAAAAATGTAGGATTATGTGCCATAAGAGCTATATTAGGTGAGACTTGTCTTGAAACAATTAACATTTCTTGCTCATTTATCAACCCTTTACAAAAATCATCAAAAGTAGGTTTCGTGGTATTTGAAGACAATTCAAGAGCTCTATTCCTAGTTTGAATGAACATATCAAAACAAGATGGCAATTTTTGTTCTACAAGAATTATAAGAATAGTGTCTGTTTTCTTGTAATCTTTACCACAATTATTTGATTTTTCATTTAAAGTTTTCACTTCAGCAAGATATAATTATACTCTATCAAAGTTAGTAGGATCTAGCTCATAAATATTATTTTCAAGGTAATAAGCAAAAACACCATCAGATTTATCAAATAAAGAAGCAAGGATTTTCCATACCTCAATGGGGTTGCCTTGTGCCTCTATATTTACCTGAAGACTATCTTCAATCGTTTGACCAATGAGCCCTCTTGCTTGATCACATTTATCTTCCCATATAGCCAAAACTTGAGCATCAACATGTTTCGTGTTTTCACCATTAACAATCCTCCATAGATTCTTACTCAGAACATTAATCATTTTTCTCTTCCATGCAAGATAATTAGGACCAACAAGTTCAGGAACAGAAGCTACTTCTGAATTCATAATGATAGAAATATGAACAAGAAACCCAAATGCTAAAAATGACAAGAGAAAGAAAGTGAATAACATAAAACTAAAACACTTTACCATACTGATCTAAATCTACAGAAACACAGTTAGAAAAAACAGTAAAGGAAAATAAAATTTTATTTATAGCCCTTTTGAAAAAAGTGCCAAGAAAAGTCACTCGTGGGTCTTCCAACAAGAAACTAGCGAATAAATACTAATACTCGTGGGTTCTGCATGGAAAAGGTTGCAGTTATTCACGGGTTGACAGTAGAGTTAGCCGCGGGTTTGCAGGTCTGTAAAGGCACAGTCGTGGTTCTGAACGGGGTGTTCGCGGGTGTCTGTGCAATAAAGTCGCGGCTTTGCCGAAGCACTTGCGGGTCTCTGCAGAGGAGGGTAGCGAGTAAACTGAAGTAAACGCGAGTTAGTAATGAGAACAGTTGCGAGTATGTTGTAGCATACGTGGGTCTTCTCATTGGAAGTCGCGGGTCTGCAGTATACGCATGGGTTCGCAGTAGGCACAGTCGTGGCTAACAGGGGGTTCTGTGAAGAAAAATTCGCAAGTGTCCAATTTAAGACCGAAAACAGTGTCGAATCTGCCAAAGATGGAAACCTGCACAAAGTCTACCAAACTTGGACAAAAACTGTCGTTTTTAAAATCGGAACATAGATCTCCTTGAGGAGAATCCAAAAAACATATAGATCTACAAAAAAACACAATCAAGAAACGATTGAAATTTTTTTGCAAAAATCTACACAACAAGGTTAGGGTTAGAGATAAAAACTGCAAAAATATGCCCAAATCTGAAGAGAAGCCTAATGGCTACCAGATAGAAAGCAAATCTACAAGAAGTAAACAATTCCCAAGCGATAAATTATTGTTTTGAAAGCAATAGAAGGTGCTAGATCATAGCAACAAGCTCTGATAATATATCAATAATATATCAAAAATAAGTACAAAAAGAGAACAACATAAAAGAGTACACTAGATATACGTGGTTCACCCAATTGGGCTATGTCCATGGGAAGGTAGTCTTCTATTATCTCCAGAATATATCCCTCAAGCTTACAAGAGAGCAATGCCAATAACCGCAATACAATATAGCAATACTTGTGAAAGTATAAATCATGATTAGTGATGTGACTCCCTTGACTCTATTTAATACTAAGATATGAGGAGGAATTACTCTCACATATTACATGTGGGATAATATAATTCTCCATAATAACGTCTCTTTATATAATAATGAATATCAAAAGTATATTTTACCATAATGAATATGGGCTATAATGTATTACTCTTTTAAATAAGATTGTGGATATCTTCCGACATAATACAAAGACATTATTGCCTTCCAAGGAATATAAAATATTCCAACATCTCCTATGGTCAAAACAAGTGTTCACCTTTTCAACTTGAGAGATGCATGAACCCACAACCACCTGCCTGCATAAATCAAATCTACACCCTTCTTATAGTTGAAAATGATCCCTATCCACCCCTTAGTCATGTAGAAATGTCCAGGATGATAACCAAAGCGACTAGACCAAGTTTCTGCCACCTATTCCCTAAGGGTATGTATACCCATATACTTAACCATGAACCGATGAACTAACGCCATGTCAAAAAGGGTTACTACCTCATTCATCTCAATATCCTCAACCAAAATGAGGTTCATAGGAATATGTTTGACTTTAATGCACTTTTTAGTCATTGCCACTAAAACAGGCCTCTTATTTCAACCCATCGAGTCTGCTTGATGAGGTTTCTCACGTTCCAATTCGGGCATCATGGAAGAGCCCTCTCTTTCTTTCAAACATAGCTATTTCTTTCTTTCTATCTTGCAGGGAAGCTATCGAATTCTGCAACCATATCTCCAGCTTCATTTTCACCTCCATCTACATTAACACTTCACTCTAGCTAGCAAAACAAGCTAATTAATTAATTATTACTTTTAAATAAGAAGAATCATATAAATTTTATAAAAGAGTATGTAACATTTTTTTTATAGAAAAGTATTTAGCTAGATCTCTTTTAACATTTTATGGTTTTTAAAAGTGAAGATAGTTTTGTCATATATATGAGGGTGAGGGTGAGGGTGAGGGTGAGGGAAGATAATAGGGGAATTATATTATAATTCACATATTACCTCCCCCTATGGGGATGGGGGAAGATAATAGGGGAATTATATTATAATTCTCCTATTATCTATCCCCACGGGGATGAGGGGAGATAATAGGGGAATTATATTATAATTACCCCAAAATCCAATTGGACTTGTGGACTAAAAAATATAAGGTTTCAAGCTTTCATAATTGGGGTAGAATACAGGTTTTTAGGGCGCATAATCCATTTATGCAATCAAAAATTGGTTCTAAACAATAGAGAAGATATGATCTAGCCAAAAATTAGATCATTGGATTCCATCAATGGTAACAAATAAAATCAAAATCATATAATCTTTAAACAACTCCTACAACATGTGCCAACATGATCTATATTAAGAAAAAATTGTACTCAACTTTAAGAACTATTCAAAAAAATTATTCTCTTCAGTGTTCATACATGAATTTATATTTATTAATACAACAAAAAGTTCATGCATGAATTGATATTTATTAAAACACTAAAATTGTTAATTATTATTATAATATTATTCCCCCTCCCCAAAAAATAGTAGTGTCAACATCATATCGTCCATACTCAAGCTTAATCATCATGCACGATCAAACAATATGAACTTTGTAACTCCTACTTGTGAATGAAAAAATATATACGCGGAAGGCATTTTTACCCTGAAGCCAGGTTTTTGGGACACTATTCCCAGATTTGTTGTCCTTTGTTGCAATAGAAATGCACTAAGTTTCACCATCCCTTGTTGCAATTGAAATGTGCCATGTTTCAGTGCCCAAATTCTTTGTATAGACACCATCTTATTTTCCATCCGCTCCACGACCTTCATGTTCTCTCTACGTCCTCCATTCCTCTGCCATAGCCAACTCTTCATTTCCCAAAGCTTCATAATCACTCCAATGGAAAATTCTCTCTTCAGTCCCATCTATTAAATCCTTCATGCAAATCCACCAAACATTTGAACAAAATCAGGCTAGGGTTGTATAAATTGTCCTTCAAGTCGCATAAATCTTGTGATTCTCACAATTATAATCAGAGGTTAGCCTTCCACTTATGTGGTAATCATAAAGCTATGTTTAGTACAGACTCCAGAGCCGATAGATTCATATCTATTGTGGCCACAACATCCCCCCTACTTTTCTTTACTTTGGAATAGAAAAACAAGCCCCCCACCCAATGCTAAATTTTTGGTTTCTTGAGTACGACTTGAATTGATCTGTGAATAATGAATAATCTAAGTGAAGTATGACTACTGGAATGTTTGTTGACACCTTCATGATGATCTGCATAAATGTCATTGCCATCCTTTAGTGAGTAATTTGAACAGTTAGATCTAGTCGTTTTACCCTCTATTTGTAGCTTGTTTTGATGCGATTGTTTGAGTGATGTTAGTGTCAGTTTCATGGCCCTGTATGGTACTCCCGACCTTCCAAATGCAATTCCTAACCTAGCATCATCTCCCAATCTTTGCTTGTGACCTCACCTATCAAACTGCATGGAAGCAATCAAGCCAGGATAAGCTACTCTACTTCGGTCTATGTCATGATCTAACGATTGCCCTCTTGAATCGATCACATCTTTGGAAATGTTGCTTCACCAATCATTGGAGCCTTGCCTGACTAAACCAATGCGTGCCATAGATTCATCCAAGTTGCAATTGATAGGTCTCATGAACCATAAGCTTTATCCTTGTATCTCAACCATATGTTGTTTTTCCTCGAATTAAGACTCTCTCTCAGCTCCAATCATCTTTACATGATGTTTATTATTCACTAGTTGATTTAGAGCTGATTCAGAGATAAATTTGATCTTTTGACCGCTGTCAAGTGTGATGCGTACCAAGTGATCAATTGGCCTAGTTCGAGGGTTAAATCTTTTAATCGGTGATGTCTGATGTCAATCCCTTCTATCATACTGAAATCCTATATAACATAAATAGTGGGAAAGCTGAATGAATTAATTTTGAGCAAGCCAAGTGCAAGAGCGAGGCCTTGACTTTAATTTAAAAATGCTTTCATGCATAATTTTGGTGGTCAGTAAAAGTGATGATTTTGTGATACAAATATAGTCATATTTGATGGCCTCATTGTTATGAATCCAATGCAACTTGCAGAATTCAATTCCAAATCCTAGAAATTCCATAATGCCTCTGACGATTCCTAACAAACCTCGCCATTGGTATGCGTTGCTTAGAAAGCTAGTCCCTTCATGAAAAAAAGTTACTATGTTGCTATTATTTAAGCCTCCGATGATTTTCACGCTTCTATTATTTAAGCCTCCGATTATTTTCACGCCTTCATCCCTTCCCTTGAGGAAGCGAGTCATGTGACAAAGGCTATATCATTTATCAAGGGTAACGCTAGTTACCAAGGAAATATCGTACAGTTCCATCATGAAAGTGGCACTACCTTGACGCTCTAATCATTAACCTGGTGCCTGCAATGTAAAAGAAATAAATTTCAATGGCACGAACTGTATCCAGGTTGAAGCAGCAAGTGATTATATAGTGTGTGTGGGGATTTGATTAAAAAGATATATTACAAACAAACAAATTTATTAGAGGGCTGAAACAACAT
This sequence comes from Larix kaempferi, assembly GCA_027924585.1. NCBI lineage: Eukaryota > Viridiplantae > Streptophyta > Pinopsida > Pinales > Pinaceae > Larix > Larix kaempferi. The sequence goes on from BSBM01000706.1 coordinate 1,195,690, forward strand.
GTTATTCATACACTAATAGATCCTAGTTTAAATCTTTCCCCTTTATACATGTCATGGCTCCCATACTAATATCTCATGACTTTAGTTCATGTATGAATGTGTGCGCTCACGTACTATTATGGAGAGAGATCTTATGTGTGCGCTCACGTAAAATTTCTAAGACAAAGGAGTAATAGCATCATTGATGACTAGAAGGGCTGATTTGATTAAAAACCTTATAGTGCACATTCTTATGAGACAAGCATGGTCCAAATTTATGTGGTCACATACATGTACCTGTACTCACTATGACCACTAAGTAGATTTTATTAGATGTAGATCAAGGAACATAAGTGATAGGTCTGAAACAACCATTTCACTTTATTAGATTTTTTTTATTGAAAGATTGTTATTCATATCCATGGAGAAATTCTCTGCACTAAGAAGTCAATAAAGTCAACATTGTCGTATAAAGACAAATTGGTGGAATCCCAAAGGTCACCCAAGGGTGAACTAAATCAATTTGGTAATAAATTTATTCAAATGATCCCAAAACTCTTAAGAATATGGAAGGCCAAGGGTCACTTGGCCTATATATTGTAATCTCATGTGATGATAAATGGTAGATTTTTGCTCTAGAATTTTTTTATGTATTATTGTTGAACTGTGAATGAGGAGAAGCCTTGGATTAGCTTTTGCATAGGAATAATTATGTTATGTGGTTGCATGTCTTGAATTGCTTCGTGCTCTTTCATATGTGGATATGGAGTAAGATTGTTTCATATTTCTGAATGGGCTATTCCTACAGCTCTTTGTTTCTTATTTCATATGTTATTTCTATTCTTTTTCTTTCTATCAGTAGTGAAATCAAAATGATATAAATATTAGGACTATTCTAATATTTTTTTCTTTTTTTTCTATTAGGACTATTCTAATATTTATGCTCTCATTATGTCAATTGATTATCTGCCTCTTAAAACAATTGCCTGAATTCTAAATGTGGATGTCCAATTCTTATTTCATTGCTCACCCTTTTACACTCACTCCCAGCTGGGATAGGTTAGTTTGGTTAGGAATTGCATTTAAGTTATATTAGCTTACATTTCATCTCTTAATTATAAAACCCTAAATGGTGGACCGGGCCACAACTGGTGAACCCCAATAAGGAATCGTTGTCGGGCCAAACTCTGGATGCATTCCCTACTCCAAATAGTTTGAGATCTAATTGGGAGTTCTTACTGGGGAGAACCCTTACTGTTGACTTTGGGTCATTTCGACCCATCAATAGGATCTTATGTTGGATGCTATGTAGAACCTTTCGAATAACAGATTCATGGCCTCGTCTATTGAAATGGTGACTATCTATGCCTAAATATGTGAGATTACATGGATATTTCCTTTAAATGTTATTGGAATTGAATAAATAACGCTTATGTCTATGTTTCTTGGAATGGATTTTGTAATATCAAAATTGTATGCTTTGCTTTTAGTTGTGCTTCGATACCACTTAAATATGTGTGAGTGTGATCATAGGCATTCCATTAAAATTTAGAGGGTTAAGGAGAAGGACCACTTCAATTGTTGCTCTGATGACAATTTTGATATAGGAAAACCATAAATATTCATAATGTACATAGGTCAAAGGAAGCTAGAATTACAATCAATAGTGATAAGTAGGTAGTCAGTGAACGAGAGTGATTTTATTTCGATTACTCTGTGCTTTATCCCTGACTTTTACCTTGCTTGTTGGTACTACAATTAGTTGTTCCATGTAATTCTAGTGTTGGAATGTTGTTCATATTGATGAGGATTGAGAATCCGTTGTTTCTTTTCTTTTGTCTTGACGAATTCTAACATAAGTTTTCAATCATCTTCCTGATTTTTTGTTTGTTTGTTTGTTTAAATGAGTGCATGTTTTGCGTTCATGTGGGAATCTTGATATGTAAAACACCTAGGAACCAGGAATATCGATTGGCGAGTATTGGCATGGCATGGTGTGGTGGTAGTGGTGTATCACACTGTTAAGAGCGTAGTAGAAAACTGACATTCTGTTATTAATAAATCATATATGTCTTCACACTTTGGATGTGACTCTAGCGTATGTGTATGCAATTTGGATGGGACTTAGTGATAGCAAGTTTTTTTTGGCTCTTTGTAGATTTGATAAATAAAAAGTTTTAGTCACGTTTTAGTCCCCATTTCTTGGAGTCACGTGATAGGGGAATTATATTATAATTCTCCTATTATCTATCCCCACGGGGATGAGGGGAGATAATAGGGGAATTATATTATAATTATCCTATTATCTATCCCCACGGGGATGAGGGGAGATAATAGGGGAATTATATTATAATTACCCCAAAATCCAATTGGACTTGTGGGACTCAAAAATATAAGGTTTCAAGCTTTCATAATTGGGGTAGAATACAGGTTTTGAGGACACATAATCCATTTATACAATCAAAAATTGGTTCTAAACAATAGAGAAGATATCATCTAGCCAAAAATTAGATCATTGGATTCTATCAATGGTAACAAATAAAATCAAAATCATATAATCTTTAAACAACTCCTACAACATGTGCCAACATGATCTATATTAAGAATAAATTGTACTCAACTTTAAGAACTATTCAAAAAAATTATTCTCTTCAGTGTTCATACATGAATTTATGTTTATTACTACAACAAAAAGTTCATGCATGAATTGATATTTATTAAAACACTAAAATTGTTAATTATTATTATAATATTACCCCCCCCCAAAAAATAGTAGTGTCAACATCATATCGTCCATACTCAAGCTTAATCATCATGCACGATCAAACAATATGAACTTTGTAACTCCTACTTGTGAATGAAAAAATATATACGCGGAAGGCATTTTTACCCTGAAGCCAGGTTTTTGGGACACTATTCCCAGATTTGTTGTCCTTTGTTGCAATAGAAATGCAGTACTAAGTTTCACCATCCCTTGCTGCAATTGAAATGTGCCATGTTTCAGTGCACAAATTCTTTGTATAGACACCATCTTCCTTTATCCATCTTATTTTCCATCCGCTCCATGACCTTCATGTTCTCTCTATGTCCTCCATTCCTCCGCCATAGCCAACTCTTCATTTCCCAAAGCTTCATAATCACTCCAATGGAAAATCCTCTCTTTAGTCCCATCTATTAAATCCTTCATGCAAATCCACCAAACATTTGAACAAAATCAGGCTAGGGTTGTATAAATTGTCCTTCAAGTCGCATATATCTTGTGATTCTCACAATTATAATTAGAGGTTAGCCTTCCACTTATGTGGTAATCATAAAGCTATGTTTAGTATAGACTCCAGAGCCGATAGATTCATATCTATTGTGGCGACAACATTCCCCCTACTTTTCTTTACTTTGGAATAGAAAAACAAGCCCTCCACCCAATGCTAAATTTTTGGTTTCTTGAGTACGACTTGAATTGATCTGTGAATAATGAATAATCTAAGTGAAGTATGACTACTGGAATGTTTGTTTACACCTTCATGATGATCTGCATAAATGTCATTGCCATCCTTTAGTGAGTAATTTGAACAATTAGATCTAGTCAGTTTACCCTCTATTTGTAGCTTGTTTTGATGCGATTGTTTGAGTGATGTTAGTGTCAGTTTCATGGCCCTGTATGGTACTCCCGACCTTCCAAATGCAATTCCTAACCTAGCATCATCTCCCAATCTTTGCTTGTGACCTCACCTATCAAACTGCATGGAAGCAGTCAAGCCAGGATAAGCTACTCTACTTCGGTCTATGTCATGATCTAACGATTGCTCTCTTGAATCGATCCCATCTTTGGGAATGTTGCTTCACCAATCATTGGAGCCTTGCCTGACTAAACCAATGCATGCCATAGATTCATCCAAGTTGCAATTGACAGGTCTCATGAACCATAAGCTTTATCCTTGTATCTCAACAATATGTTGTTTTTCCTCGAATTAAGACTCTCTCTCAGCTCCAATCATCTTTACATGATGTTTATTATTCACTAGTTGATTTAGAGCCGATTCAGAGATATATTTGATCTTTTGACCGCTGTCAAGTGTGATGCACACCAAGTGATCAATTGGCCTAGTTCGAGGGTTAAATCTTTTAATCGGTGATGTCTAGTGTCAATCCCTTCTAACATACTGAAATCCTATATAACATAAATAGTAGAAAAGCTGAATGAATTAATTTTAAGCAAGCCAAGTGCAAGAGCGAAGCCTTGACTTTAATTTAAAAATGCTTTCATGCATAATTTTGGTGGTCAGTAAAAATGACGATTTTGTGATACAAATATAGTCATATTTGACGACCTCATCGTTATGAATCCAATGCAACTTGCAGAATTCAATTCCAAATCCCAGAAATTCCATAATGCCTCTGACGATTCCTAACAAACCTCGCCATTGGTATGCGTTGCATAGAAAGCTAGTCCCTTCATGAAAAAAAGTTACTATGTTGCTATTATTTAAGCCTCCGATGATTTTCACGCTGCTATTATTTAAGCCTCCGATTATTTTCACGCCTTCATCCCTTCCCTTGAGGAAGCGAGTCATGTGACAAAGGCTATATCATCTATCAAGGGTAACGCTAGTTACTAAGGAAATATCGTACAGTTCCATTATGAAAGTGGCACAACCTTGACGCTCTAATCATTAACCTGGTGCCTGCAATGTAAAAGAAATAAATTTCAATGGCACGAACTGTATCCAGGTTGAAGCAGCAAGTGATTATATAGTGTGTGTGGGGATTTGATTAAAAATATATATTACAAACAAACAAATTTATTAGAGGGCTGAAACAACATGTTATTCATACACTAATAGATCCTACTTTAAATCTTTCCCCTTTATACATGTCATGGCTCCCATACTAATATCTCATGACTTTAGTTCATGTATGAATGTGTGCGCTCACGTACTATTATGGAGAGAGATCTTATGTGTGCGCTCACGTAAAATTTCTAAGACAAAGGAGTAATAGCATCATTGATGACTAGAAGGGCTGATTTGATTAAAAACCTTATAGTGCACATTCTTATGAGACAAGCATGGTCCAAATTTATGTGGTCACATACATGTACCTGTACTCACGATGACCACTAAGTGATAGTCTGAAACAACCATTTCACTTTATTAGATTTTTTTTTATTGAAAGATTGTTATTCATATCCATGGAGAAATTCTCTGCACTAAGAAGTCAGTAAAGTCAACATTGTCGTATAAAGACAAATTGGTGGAATCCCAAAGGTCACCCAAGGGTGAACTAAATCAATTTTGTAATAAATTTATTCAAATGATCCCAAAACTCTTAAGAATATGGAAGGCCAAGGGTCACTTTGCCTATATATTGTAATCGCATGTGATGATAAATGGTCTTTTTGCTCTAGAAATTTTTTATGTATTATTGTTGAACTGTGAATGAGGAGAAGCCTTGGATTAGCTTTTGCATAGGAATAGTTATGTTATGTGGATGCATGTCTTGAATTGCTTCGTGCTCTTTCATATGTGGATATGGAGTAAGATTGTTTCATATTTCTGAATGGGCTATTCCTACAGCTCTTTGTTTCTTATTTCATATGTTATTTCTATTCTTTTGCTTTCTATCAGTAGTGAAATCAAAATGATATAAATATCAGGACTATTCTAATATTTATGCTCTCATTATGTCAATTGATTATTTGCCTCTTAAAACAATTGCCTGAATTCTGAATGTGGATGTCCAATTCTTATTTCATTGCTCACCCTTTTACACTCACTCCCAGCTGGGATAGGTTAGTTTGGTTAGGAATTGAATTTAAGTTATATTAGCTTACATTTCATCTCTTAATTATAAAACCCTAAATGGTGGACTGGGCCACAACTGGTGAACCCCAATAAGGAATCGTTGCCGGGCCAAACTCTGGATGCGTTCCCTACTCCAAATAGTTTGAGATCTAATTGGGAGTTCTTACTAGGGAGAACCCTTACCGTTGACCTTGGGTCATTTCGACCCGTCAATAGGATCTTATGTTGGATGCTATGCAGAACCTTTCGAATAACAAATTCATGGCCTCGTCTATTGAAATGGTGACTATCTATGCCTAAATATGTCAGATTACATGGATATTTCCTTTAAATATTACTGGAATTGAATAAATAACGCTTATGTCTACGTTTCTTGGAATGGATTTTGTAATATCAAAATTGTATGCTTCGCTTTTAGTTGTGCTTCGATACCACTTAAATATGTGTGAGAGTGATCATAGGCATTCCATTAAAATTTAGAGGGTTAAGGAGAAGGACCACTTCAATTGTTGCTCTGATGACAATTTTGATATAGGAAAACCATAAATATTCATAATGTACATGGGTAAAAGGAAGCTAGAATTACAATCAATAGTGATAGGTAGATAGTCAATGAACAAGAGTGATTTTATTTCGATTACTGTGCTTTATCCCTGACTTTTACCTTGCTTGTTGGTACTACAACTAGTTGTTCCATGTAATTCTAGTGTTGGAATGTTGTTCATATTGATGAGGATTGAGAATCCGTTGTTTCTTTTCTTTTGTCTTGACGAACTCTAACATAGGTTTTCATTCATCTTCCTGATTTCCTTTTTTGTTTTGTTTTGTTTAAATGAGTGCATGTTTTGCGTTCATGTGGGAATCTTGATATGTAAAACACTGGCGAGTATTGGCATGGCATGGTGTGGTGGTAGTGGTGTATCACACCGTTAAGAGCGTAGTAGAAAACTGACATTCTGTTATTAATAAATCATATATGTCTTCACACTTTGGATGTGACTCTAGCGTATGTGTATGCAATTTGGATGGGACTTAGTGATAGCAAGTATTTTTTGGCTCTTTGTAGATGAGATAAATAAAAAGTTCTAGTCACGTTTTAGTCCCCATTTCTTGCAGTCGAATTCAAGTCAATGTGACATAATATTTAAGCTAATTATAATAATTGCCTCTCACAGAAAGAATGCCCTTGAGCATTGTCACCCTAAAGTTCACATCATATCCTGACAACTATTGACTTAATTTTCAAGTCGGGATTCATAATGCACCAACTTCTATGAATGTTCGTATGGAATAAATCACATGCTTCTTTCTTTAAATCATATATTTCAGATCGTGTTTTTATATGTTTATTTTAGTATATATGTCATATGGATTTTTCGATGTCTAACAATTCTTGATACTTAATCGATTTAATCTTTTATACATGGTTTATTCATTATTGATATTATTTTTTCTTGCAAACTCTACCAACATGGTCTACAACTATTTGTGCCAATTAATCTCATCCTATGCTATTGCCTTGTCATTTTGATGAAGTTTAAAATATTTATATATAATTATTTGGTTATTTGCTAGCTTTGACGTGAAAGGATTTATTCATCTTATATTATTGCTTTATTATTTTGATGAATTTTTATATTTTTTAATAGTGTTATTTAGTTATTTTCTTGCTAAACACAAAATGATGTTGTTGACCTAAAAGGATTTATTGTTAAATTGAAAAAAAAATTGATTATGAGAAATTTCATTTTGCATATTACTTAGTACAATTGACAAATTATTTGAAATATATATTTAAATATCTATGTTTTCTCTCTTATTTATAAACTATCTATTATACATCTATATTTTTAATTAGTTTTTTTGTAATGTCTAGAATTTGTACGAAACTATTTCCATACAGTGTCACTCAAATTGCAATGCTTTATTCTCTACTCACTCAAATTCCTTCAAAACCAATTTTTCTACTTAGTATCAAAGCATAAAAACATTACCACCTTCTAACTTTAGTTAATATCGATCATCATAGATGTTTATGACAATTTTTTTTTCATATAAATTTAAATTTTCATTTTTTTATATAATTTTTTTCAAGTTTTACAGTATGAAAAAATGTTTGTAATGTTTGTAAGATCTAAAGGGAATGGGATTATTCGTGGAAAAAAACATGGATGGAATGTTTAGAAAAAAAATTCATAATTAATTTTTATGATTGAGAGATAATTTTTCTCAAATTAAATTGGTTGATTTTGAAAGTGATGAGAATTGATGATAGTGCTATTTATAATTAAAGATGGAAGATAATATATATTTTTTTCCAATGTGGTTCACAACCCCGGAGAGGAGTCTACGTCCACAGAAAGAATTCGAGTTATTACATCCACATGAAGAAGCCTCACGCGGCCCACCCAAAGGGACCTCACTCCGCCAAATCTGATTAGGGAGCCTAACCTGGTGGGGACATCAAGTGAGGCCCTTAAATATCAATGCATAGCCACCCACCCCGAGACCTTTTTCTTGCAACTCAGAGCTCTCAAACACTTGAGCTAACCCATCGAGCTATAAGCTAGAAGATAATATCATGCATTATATGTATGAATTAAAATATTAATACAAATCATATAGATAAAATAAAATAAAATATATTTTATTTCTCTAATATAAAAAATATGTATTTATTTTTCTAATTTTTTAATTAAAAAATTTAAGTTATTTTAAAGAATCTTAAGTGAGATTCTAACTTTTGTTTTATTTTTTTTTCATTTTATGAGCGAACATGAATTTTTTAGTATATTTCATATGGATTTTTTGATGTCTAATAATTCTTAATACTCAATGGATTTAATCTTTTATACATGCTTCATTCATTATTGAAATATTTTTCTTTTAATAAAATGGAAAAGTCTACCATCATTTATGCTAAAAGTGCTTCAATTGAAAGGATTCATTGTTAAATTGAAAAAATCATTTTGACTATAGAAAGCTTCATTTTGCATGTTACTAGTACAATCGACAAATGATTTAGAATATATATCTAAGTATCTATGTTTTCTCTTTTATTTGTAAATTATCTATTATACATCTATATGTTTATTTAGTTTTTTTATTTCTAAAATTTATAGGAAACTATTTTCATACCTTGTTGCTCAAATTGCAATGCTTATTTGTACTCACTCAAATTCCTTCAAGATCATTTTTTCAATATTATAAATTGCAATACAAATTATAGTTGCAATAAAGATTCATTTAAATTCATCTTAGTAATCAATAACCAAATCATGAGAATGTTGATGCTATATTTGTTGTTAGTGAAATTCACTACAATAATAACATGGAAAACGAGAGACTTCCTAAAATTGATTTAAATGTATGTCAAAACCAACTACGCCTCAAGTGGAGTTGGTGTAAGATACGATGGCTTGGTTAGACCATTGAACGTTGATGAAAATGACACTTTAATGTCAAAAATATTTTACCTTTACCTTTAAAGAGAAATTGTGGTGCAAGGAAAATTTAGCCCTTAAGAGAAAATTAAGATACTATAAGGAGGTCATTAACCCTAATTTGGAAGATTATAAATATATCTTAATATTAACTAGTTCAAAAAAGAAAATTAATATAGTCAAGATTAGAACGAACTCCCATAATCTTCTTAGCAAAACAGAACGTTGGTCTACTCCCAAAACTTACTTCATAAACAAAAAGAGATAAAATCCATATACAATATTCTTTACATATTTGTTTCCCTCGTTGCATATGAATTTGGGACAGAAATTAGTTTATTGAAAACGATTAATAGACGTACCAAATATTGGTGTTTCAGAAGTTATATTCCATTTAAACAAAGCCAGACCGTGAGGGGCACCGACAAATGTTACAATGTGATGTAGATGAGTTTTGTGTGGTACAAGCAGTCAATTATTCACATATAATAATAATGATGATTCACCCTCAATTATTCACATATAATAATAATGATGATTCACCCAATTCTGGATCATTCACTGAAATCGTAGAATTGGAAAAATCCAGTGAGTGTTCATCTAAAGTGTTATAATTTGAACATTGTGAGTCCACATAAGCCGAACCCATGACCGCCGTGGGTTGACCCAAAAGGCTTTCTGGTTGAATCATTTGACGGGCTGCTGTCAATCGAGGGAAACTGACCAGTGGATTAGAGCACGTGGGGCTGAAAAGTTGGGGAAGGTTTGTTTACCTCACTGTGAGAAAATGTTGGGAGTAACAATTTAACAAATTTCCAAACCTAATCTTATTTACTTTCACTCGTTTATTATGTTGTCAACTTGGCAATGCTTATTAACAATCTCCTTTACTTTGTATGTGGATGATTAAATATTATTTTGGCAACGCATTAAATTCGATCGATGGTTTTTCTTGTTTTGGCATATCTCTGTAACATGGGTGAAGATCGTAAGTTATGCATTCTTTGTTTTGGGCTATAACATACTTTGACACCTGCACAATACACAAATAGGTTAGCATTTAATCTTTTCAAAAATATATAAAAAAATAAAACACTTAGAAAATACAATGTTTACTTCATGCACATTGCTTACTTCTTTTGTGCCTTACCATGGAACGTAATAACACTTGGATTATGGTTCAGTGTTGTGTTGTTATTGCTGGACCCTAACTTCGCAAGGTGTTGGGTGATTGGTTTAGTATGGTCTCATGAACCTCCTGATCTTGCTAATTATTTCATGCTCAGCTTGAGAAGCTGAGTTTATATTTTCATTTTCATTTAAACAAAAACAATATATTATTACATGGGTAAATCTTCATTGGACCTTGAATCAAAGTTTCTAGGAATTTACAATCCAATAGAAAGCTAAGTAAATACAAAATATTTTCAATTAATCTATATCCTATTCATGCATTGATGACCTAAAAGGAAATTTATTACATTTCATATGTAAGGTACTTGAGCGCTGCATATGTGTAGCCTAGATGGTCAACTAATTGTAGAAGGCAAACGCAAAAAGGTTTTAACAAAGAAATATTATGTCTTATGCATTTTCTTGGAATTGTGTAATTTTGTTTGTTTGGGATTGTGGAAAAAACAAAGTTTTTAGCTCACAAATCAACGGTTGTATAAATTATTTATGTAATTTGGTTTTTTAACATTAATACTATGTGTGTGAATATACTAACATTTTAATATTCTGATTTCACCTGTCATTATTGTGAGAATAAGCTTCCTTTGCATTCGCCATTTGCATTTGGCTGTTGTGTTTATTTTCAATGTTATGCTTATGGAAACATGTTTTTGTTACAAGATGTTACAAATTTTTAGAACAAAGTTTTTAATTGAACATTGATTTTTAGATTTTTGTTAAAACTAATTTTATATGTACATGTCATTATGTGGCTTTGATTTTGATTATTTATGTTGGAATCTAAGAAATTTAATGCTTTTTTAAGGGTTTTAAGATCATGTCCAAACTTTTAAAATATAATTTAACAATGAACACAATACTAATTATAACAAGAGCCACTAAGTAAGAATGTCTCTCACAATTAATACCAAAAAACAGAGATTACAATAAACATGAAATATAATTCTAGAAAGCATATCACATGTTGACCTAAATGCATGCACAAATGTCGGCCTAGGTGCAGGAACAAATGTTGAAGTAATTAAAGCATATAAATGAGAAAACATAGTTTATATGAAACCATCCTCTTTGTAACTGCTAAAAACTATAACAACGATACTTGTAAAGTGTCTCTATCACATAAAAATAACTAAAAATAGAATGGTCTTTTTATAAAAAAGAATAAATATAGAGAACATGAAATAAAAAGGACATAACATAATTTGAAGTAACCCAAAGTTAGAGAACGGAGAGGAATATGGTTGTTGCATAATTCATGCTTGTTAGACTTTTTTTCCATACCCAAGTTTGAGTTGATTATAATTGAGTGTTTTTCTTTGTGGATATGATAGATTTTTAAACAATTTTGAATTTAGAAAATTTGGGTTTTCTATTTTGATTACTCAAGTTTGATTTTGATTTATTCAATTTTTAAAATTTAATTAATCTAATTTTTTTTAAATAAATTAATTTTAAAAAAATGAAATTATATGATCTAAATTTTTAAATGATCAAACAAAATTATTAATAAAAAATATTCAAACCTAATGGAAAAAGAACAATATCAAGATTTTGTTACATATTAAGTCAACTTCAGGAAATTTGCATCTATACTCAAGATATCCCACCATGAGTATGGATCCCATTTACATACATTAAATATTAAGCTTGGGTACCATATCTCTGGAAACGTAAATGTTCACATTCAAGTCTCCTAACAACAATAATTTCCATAAAATGCACCATGAAGCTATACCGTCTTGTTTTAATGGATGAAAAGATGAGGACTGCCGAATCTACGCTCTTAGGTATTTTAAAGCACCATAATCTGTGAACCATGATTAACGCAATTTCACATCTGCAGATGGTCACTGACTGTCCATGAATTCTGAAAATTCCGGTTTCCAGCCTCCTCGTTGCAGAAATCCATGGACCTTTGGGATTTGGACCAAATCATAAATGAGAAATTTAGTTCTTCTAAATAATTTTCACGCCCAATGATTGACTTACTCTACCAGTCAACAATCCCGCCAGTGATGACTACCTGTTGCCAAATCCCCATTGCAAATCCAAGGGTGGTATCATCCCAATTTACGAAGAAGTTAAAACTTGCACTGTAAAATTAGGTTGGGAGTTGAAATGATAGTTTTGGGTTGTTGTAATTGCATAATTAAATTAGTATCCGATGCATTGGCCGGTAGTCGATGACACTGAATCTATTAATCTATTTGTATAATCAAAATTGCAATTTGAACAATCAAAATTTCGCAGTAAATAATCATATAACCTAACTCATGCAAAATAATCACATAAACCAATTCCCACAAAACTCACAAAAAGGATGCAATGTTTTAACTTACTCCATCCCATAATAAATTAATTTATAAAAATAAAATAAAAATACAAAATTTGGTTAACATAGTTTAACACTGCAAATTGAAAAAAAACATGGGCATACCGGCCAACTAATACACATGTAAGGACATAATAAAATAAAATTGTGTTCTGTTTTCGAGTGTGTTTATTTTTTATGGTAAGTTGGGTTTTTTTGGGGAGTTTTACAATTTTGAGAGTTTTTATGTTTAATTTTAATTGATGTCCATTTTGAACGATTGTGTTAACCTGGGATTTACTTAAATAAAGTGGTTATTCCTTAATATAACAAGATGATTTTATATTTATGAAAATGTAGAAAACTTTAGTGCAACCCAGAAAATTCTAAACCAAATCATAAAAAATATTGAACCTTTGAATGTATCAAATGAGAATATTAAATAAAAATATTCAACCTTTACGTGTATCAAATTAAAAAAAAATATATTAAATCTTTAAATACAGCAAATTCAAAAAATAACATTTTAAATACCCTTATCGTATAATTAAAACCTCATAATTTAAAGAGTACAAATATCTCTAGATTTGAAGTTTGAAGTTTAATTGACAATAATGTTATGTCTATCTATACCCACTGGTCAATATGAATTCAATTTTTGAAGAATCCAAATGGTAAAATCATTGCTTAATTTTATTTTCTCAATATTATTTGATTTTTTTTATATATAAATATTTTAATATATGAGATTTTAGTGTAGGAATTTTGTCTTTTCTTATATCACGTATATGTATAGAATAAGATTAAATATTTGAAGATTTTGTTTGTTTGATAAGTTTTTAACTAATTTGTGTTATTTAAATTATGTTTATGAATGTATAAATAGATTAAATGCTCTCAAATACTTCCAGTACACTGATTAAGCAAGTTTGAACACTGTTATTTGAGATTTTAAAATTTTAACCAAATTCCATCAAAATAATGCCAGAAAATACTATCGAGAAATCGTCAAATGTTTAGAATACACACTATGTATATAAAGGAAGTGGTCACTTTATTGACATAATAATTCATTTACTAGTAATAGTCAACAAGTGTATGGTGAAGGATGGGGGCGCAGCAGACTGTGGAAAGACAAAGACCCAAAACATAAATATACACCGCAAAACAGTATTAAGACTCAACACTACATAGCAGCCATTGACGGAATAAGACAGGGCCAAACTGCCCAAAAAACCTCACTCGTTTCATTAGACATCAAAATGATATTTATACAAACACACTTATCGATCACCGAAATCATAGCGCTTGGCACATGCCGGAAAATGCACTCCATTTACAAAGTGGATTTCATAATATCTCTTGGATCCATGAGCCCAACAGCTCAGCTGCTGCTCAATGCACTACAATGTATGGGAGGGAGCGCTATACATATCATCTAGACACGTAGAAGCAAACATTTAATATTTCAGGTGGGAGTAATAACTTGCTGTCCATCAGGCTTGAATACACTGAATACACATCTGCCGGACAAATTCGTAGTAGTAAATGAGATAGGGTAGAAATTAATTCCAACACTCCCCCTTAATTTTCAACCACAACAAAAACATGATATATAAGCATACTTACAGACATACAAAACACAGATTTCAAAATATGATTGAAAGACATGCCTGCCGGTCTCAGTCTCGGCTAGGGTTACAAGCATTGATTTCACAATTATTCAAAAAACACATATCATAAAACTTAAACTTGTTAACACCTTTTCCATTTTCATTGACTTCGAACCTTGAACCAGTTGTGCTTTGGCTTCTTCATTTTCACTTTCTTCTTTAGCTTCATTGTTTTCTTTGATTCTTCAAATATGCTATCTTCAACATCTTTTGGCCTCATTCTTCCATCAGCATCATCAAAGTTTTCAATGGCTTTCTTCCAACTATACTCCAAACTTTTAAGCTATAACATATCCATCTTACATTGAATAGGTTGTTGCCATGCAATCAATTGATAGTAATGCTTGATCTATTCAGGACACCATTTTGCAAAGATTTCATTCTCAAATTGTTCTTCAATATCATTTTGTTCAAAAGTATCCATAACACTTTCATTATCTGCACCTTCAATACTTCCAGAAGCATTCATATTAGCTTCAATTTCTTCAATTAAACTAGCTGCAATTAAATTCATTTCATCTTCATTTATATTATCTGCTTTTCCAATCGACCTTCTTTCTATTGATTTCAATTTCATACAAATTTGCAGCATTTTATCAATCATTTCTTCAAGGACTACATCACTTGCACAAAGCTCTTCATCAACTTCTGCTGATTCTGAAACTTTTACTTCTGAACAATCTGCAATGTTCTCTATAGCTTCAGCTGCTGCTAAATTTTCCAGTGCATCAATGCTATCATTAACATTATCATCTTCATTCCATTCATCTCGAAATTATTTTTCTTCACAATTAAGCATTTTTAAAATCAATTTCATTTCATTCTCGATTGCAATCTTTTCAGCTTCAGTTAGAACTTCTTCATCATAAATTGGTACCTTTTGAATTTCATTTTCTTCTTTAATTGCCAAAAATTTTGCCAACATTTCATCAGTTGCACATGCTTCAGCACTAACATTTTCATTCTCAAGATGGTCTAAAACATTAACATTTTCATGAAATTCATAAAACTCAACTTCATTTTCAGCAATAACATTTTCATCCATTTTAATTTCAACTTTGTTTTCCCTCATGGGCTTGGTCTTTACTGGCTATTCACCTTTGTCTTTAGCTTCTTCTTCAACCTTAAATGGATGACCTGCAACTATCTCGGTTACATCTTCATCAACTATACCAGTCTCTGCTTCAACAGTGAGGTTGTTATCTTTTTTATCATTTTCATCCACGTATATATCTGTATTGTGGGCTACACCAATTTCATCCTCACTTTTTTCATTAACACCTTCATCATCCACGTGTTTATTTTCACAATGGGATTTACCAGCTTCATGTTCATTCTCTCCTTCAGACATAAAGTCCACACATCTCAGAAATTCATCTATAATATCATCAACCTCGTATTCAACTTCAGTTGTTGAATTCACCATATATGTTTTTGTTGCTGCAATGGCAACTTCATCTTCATCAACACCATCCACATGCATGTATGCATTGTGGGATTCACAAATGTCAATTTCTTCAAGTTTATATTCCACTTCTGTGGCACTCTGATGCATGCAATCTTTAATTCTTTCAAACTGGTCTGCAACACAGAGGAAGACTTCTTTCTTTACCTTTTCAGATTTCTCTTCAACAAACTTTTCTTCAATTGTATGTGCTTCAGCACACTGTATATCAATATGGAAGTTAACCAAAGCTTTCATGTCTTTATGAGTTTCGTTGAACTCAATCTCATGTTCAGAAACAACTTTCTTCACATCTTCGAATTCTGTTTTAACTAAATTTCTATCATCCACGGGGATAATTTCATCTTCAATCAAACACTTTACTTCATTGTTATCCACTTTTTATTCATCTGCATTCTTTGCATCTTCAATCTTCTCTTCTGCTTCAACAAGTAGTTCATTAACCTTATCACAATTTTCAGCACTGTCCATGACAGCTATATCAACATTCGTGCTTTCTAGCACATTTTCCAATCCCATTTCAACCTTTGATTTACATGTTGCATTATTTCCACTAACTGTAACTTCAGATTTCTCTTGCAGATCTTGCATGAGCTGCTGCTCATTATCAACTTTAGACTTAGTATCTTCATCCATAGGTATATCAACATAGTGGGTTTCACCAATGGATTGACCGACTTCAAATACTATTGCAGAATTTTCTATTGATTCTTCAATAGTCTAAACCTCAACTTGCTGCTGATTTATGTTGCTCCCCCTTACATCGAATTCTCTTCTCAAGCATTCCCAGGATTTTTTAGCACTGGTTGCATTAGCAATCATGGGTAAAATTCTCTCATTCAAGCCTTGTCGAATGAGGAACAGTCCTACAACATCATTTCTCCTATTTTCCATGAGCTCAATCTTTTGACATTGGGGCAAAACCTCATAGGCTGCCTGGTTTGGGGATTCCTTGAATCCATTTTCAACTACACTCAACACACCTTCAGCGTGAAATAGAGTTTTCATTTTAATAACCCAAAATTCAAAATTCTTACCTGAGAAAACTGGAATTGGTAGAAAATTATGACAGACTTCTTCAGTTTTCATCTCTGCTACAACATACAAATCTGCAATGCAAGACTTGAATTTCTTTTCCTTGAACAATTTGAGTCTTCTACTCTTCCCCATCTTTGACTTGGGTTCTGCTGAAATCTGTTGAAATTCACCGAGCTTCTGCTCTACTGAACTCAAATTCTTTAAACACGGGAAACATCCCTTTTCTTTTACACGGCTAAACTTGGCCAGTGCAGGAACATGAGGTCTGGGTGACTTCTTACAAATAGCTCAACCACTATACCCTGGGAGCATAACCATTAACAGGTGACAGGAATATGAATGCACAATCTTCGTCATCAAATGCAGCTACAGTGCAAATACTTCTGAGCTTCTACTAAACTCAAAGTTCAACTCCAGGCTTCAGCCTTCACAATTTTCATCCGCAAGAGTAAGCAGGATTTACTAGATTGCTCAACCATTTAACTATGGGAGCACTCTGCTTCACTTTGCTCGACCATTAAAAACATGGGAGCACACCACCTTCAATCTATTGAAGACTGAAGACTGACGACTTCAACACTGATCCTTCACAAGACCAGTTCCAAACTTCAACTCTGCGTTTATGTTCGACTTTCCGCTTACAGACAACATGCACACTTGCCGGGTGCCAGAGTCAATGCTCTCCCTTACTCTTGTATATGGAGCTCATCCAGTTTTACCCAAGTCCTATTGACACACAGCTACACAACTATGGCTGTCAAATTACTTTGTCGAGCTTCTGCTCACCTCTAGGCTACATCCTTCAAAAGCTTCATCCACAACCACTCACACAGGCACATGGGATACACACATGGACGTTGTTCAACCATTGAACTATGGGAACATTCATTTTCCACTTTTGTGGATTTTAACATCTGCTCCGAGCTACAGCTCATTTCCTCTTTCAGTCATGATCTCAAGTAGAATTTCTCTCCGCTGGCTGCAAGAAGAGCAGTCACCAAAACACTGCAACTTCACTTAGTGTCAACTTCTTCCACCGGCAGCTCTCCACTAAAGCACGAGTGCTTCCTCTTCTGTAATGGGCTACAACTCATTAACTTGAGGGCAGATAATACTGAGATCTCGTGACTCATAGCAGAATTTCTCTGCAGCAAAGGCACCAACTATTCACACCATTCAGTGGTCTCCAACACCACAGTCCGCTCAATAACTCAACCAAAAATAAATGTCCCGAACACGAGATCAAAACACGAGGTCACAACCCCAAGCTGCAGTGGATGATGAGCTTCGACTTTGTAAATTTTCTACACACCGGAGGATTTGGAAATGGGCCAAGCTCGTGGGCTCTCACACTCTTCACCGATGCGCTCTTTCCTTCCCGGGGAATTATCACTGACACAACGGCTCAACCCTACGGCAAAAGAAGCATGGGGATTCACTCCTCTCTTCAACACCCACGAAGGGTTTCCTTCAAGCCAACAACTTCTGCTGTAGCCTGACCTCCAAGAAAAAACAGTGGTGAGGATCCTCTTGCGCGACCTCTTCACCTAGAACACTCAACAAACTGGCTGAGAGGGACGAGCTTTCTAACTACTATTAGCACGCAAGCATTTGACCTTAAACCTGTCCAACCTCTGCACGTTCCATTCTTTACAAATATAAGTTCACTCGGTGGCAAGGGAGGATTCTTGTTGGGATGCTAGCAATAAACAACATGGACAGACAGAGCTCAGGCTCTAATACCAATTGAAGGATGGGGGCGCAACGGACTGTGGAAAGACAAAGACCCAAAATAGAAATATACACCGTAAAACAGTATTAAGACTCAACACTACATAGCAGCAATTGACGGAATAAGACAGGGACAAACTGCCCAGAAAACCTCACTTGTTTCATTAGACATCAAAATGATATTTATACAAACACACTTATCAATCACCGAAATCATAGCGCTTGGCACATGCCGAAAAATGCACTCCATTTACAAAGTGGATTTCATAATATCTCTTGGATCCATGAGCCCAACAGCTCAACTGCTCCTCAATGCACTACAATGTATGGGAGGGAGCGCTATACATATCATCCAGACACGTAGAAGCCAACATTTAATATTTCAAGTGGGAGTAATAACTTGCTGTCCATCAGGCTTGAATACACTGAATACACATCTGGCGGACAGATTCGCAGCAGTAAATGAGATAGGTTGGAAATTAATTCCAACATATGGGATTAGTTCCGTTGAGAAAGAGTGAGAATATGATTGTCATCAAACAACAAATATATGGGATTAGTTCTAATTGCCACTAAATGTTTGAACAATTCATGTTATGTGGATAAGGTAAACAAAAAAACAAGATCAGTTTATTTTCTTCTATTGAGACAAAGTTCCACTTTGATTTACTATTTTTTCAAAAAATTGACGATTCTTGTAATCTTAAATAGGCCAAGTTGCTTAGAATAAAGTTCTATAATCAAAGTCAATATCAATTAATAGGAACTATAACTTTAAAGAAAATTCCTATTGAATTTGGGAAGAATTTGAATATAAAAGAAGTAGAGTTTATCCAGTATTTAACTTAATTCTATATCTTATTAGCATATAAAGGGGTGTTTGTTTATAGAATAGGTCATTGAAGTGTATTACTCATACTTTATTGATTTCAAATGTAAGAGCGAGTTTACTTGCTCTTCTCATCTTTTTTGTTAGATTTTGGGTTGATTGTTTTCATGATTTTTTTCTATCTCCTTGTAAAATGAAGGTTTATGTAATATTTAATTGGGTATAGTTTGGGTGGCTGGTGAATGATTCCTACCCTCCCCACCCAAGATCAATTCTTGCAAATGACATGTTGATCTCTTAATAATATAATTGTCAAGTACCACTAGCAAAATTGGTATTTGAGGGCTTTTGTTTGTTAGGCGGCCTCGGGTTCAAAACTCAACAATGGTGGGAGGAGACAACTAAAATCCAACCATGCTAAGGGCTGGTGTGTCCCAAGCCGGATGCAATCCCTAGATGATTTTGATGGCTTATATGCCTCTACAAACATTCTAGCAAACAAAAACAAAGGTTTATGTATAATTTTTTCAAAATGGTATATACATTTTAAATTTGATTTTTAAATTTTAATATTATTATTATTTTTTTAAAATTTAAAATATTGAATTTGAGTCTCTTCGAAAGACCATAATTTTTGAATTTATGCACGTTAAAAGTAATATAGTTTTATAGTATGTCATTAACCATTATAACAATATGTTCATTATAAACACAACATGTCACTTAATGAAATAGAACCTACATGGAGAGGATAGCATTTCATCCAATAACCACTCTAGCTAAACTCAATTGACAACATATTAGTAAATTTATTGCAAAACAACTATATTTATTTGTTTGACTTTCCTCTTCGTTCTCTTTATATCTTATTTTGCTTATAAAAACCAGTCATCTTCAAATTTATTATATTTTTTACATTATATGATGTTATGAAAAGATCATCCATTAACATTATTTATATATTTATAAGATATATATAACAAGAACCATGAGGTAGCAATGTCTCCACATATTTGCAAATATAATTTTAGGTTTGGTTCACTTTAATTTAATAAAAACATGAAGCTAAGGCCATACAAAATGTGGGTAAAGTTTTTATGAACTTTTGAATTTTAAAATAAGGAATGAATATAAACAATTCACAAGATACATCACCAAAATTCAAAAGTTCAATAGTCAAAAATTAAATTTAAACTTATGAATTTAATAAACATGAAATATAATTATTAACAAAAACATGAGAAATAAATATATAAGAATTGGTTAAGTAAAACGCTCTAGTTAATCAATCCCTCCCTTGATTTTTAATTATCACTTAATCCTTTCATATTTTGAAGTTAATTATCACTTAATCCTTTCATATTTTGAAGTCAAGATACTCTTTACATTAAAAATATAGTGTATATTCTTATCAAAGAGTCCATTCTTTGTTTTTTTATTCTAATTTGATGCTATAGTTTGTTTTATAATGTTGATATTGAGCAGTCATAACTTTGCTTCACATATATTGGCTTTATAGCATTAACTTCTTAAAGGGAAAACGTATCATCTGATATGGACTTTCAAAGTGAGGACATAATTTATTTTTTCTATTAAAAAAACATAGCAAAGATCAATGTTAATTTTTTTTATAAATAAAACATCAAAGTAATAAAATTGAGTGAATTAATATTTATTTAAATTGAATAATTGGTTATTTATGAATTACTGTAAGATGATTGTAAGTATCTCTTAATAATCATAAAAGTATTTCTTATAACTATCTTAAAGATAAAACAACACTAATTAAAAATCAATACACATATAGAGAAAAAACAATTGGTGGTATGAGCCAATATCTCGTTTGGACCTTGATTGTCCAAGCAAAACCTTGTAACTACTACCTTCAACGACCATAACCTAAAAATCGTGTTTTCCTAAAATGTCTCCTACTTTAATTGTCACAATCTTTAGAAATCCTTCTACGGTCTTTGATGAGTCATCATCCATATACTAGCAATTGCCCCAAGAGGTGCAAAGGAACACCGAAGGGAGAATAAATGACAAGTAAAGTAGGGGAGGACATTTCAGCCCTAGATGGAATGAACGAAATGTTATGCATTGAAGTAAAAGATAAACACAGAGAATTTAGTTTTTCTTCGCAAGTATCTCTAAATTTGGTTCTCCCTTGTACAAAATATGTTGTTCTGGTAAGTAGTGTTAAGCAATCAAGTTTTTGTTTTTCTTTGTTTAGGAATCCATGAAAAAATATACAATATGAAATAGGAGAGGGCCATGGATTGCTTATAAAAAATTGGTAAAGTAGAGACCATGATCTCCACGAAATCCACAATTATCATACATTATTGCAAAATGAGAACTTAAATTGATAAATCATATATACAATGAAGAGAAGGAAGTGTGACTATTGAAGAACACATGAAACCGAAGTAACATAGAAGGAATAATTCCAAATAGTTATACATCTTTGGACCTAGCATGCACCATAATATCTCTCTTGGCCCTCTAGAAAGTCATACAAACCAATGAGATGAAAACTAACAATGAGATGTTTGATGTATATAAGGGATATAGGAAAGCAACAAATAACATAAGCACATGAATCATAGTCATGATCCAATAACCATTCCAAATTCAGTTCTTTACATCTTAATTAAGGGAACACAAGTGAACTTGAGTCTATCTTGAAATAGAGGCTTATGTTTATAGCATTGAAGAATGATCAAATATTGAAGTCAACTATAAGCACACCACCATGAGTCCCAATGATCTGCTCATTTCTAATATCTAGTGCCTAATATTTCATTAAAATCTAAAAAGGGACATGGAATTCATGTCTTAACTCTTCACACAAGAATGCATAATGATGAAATGTTCAAATAAAATAATGGTGAAGATAAAATATATAATGAAGAAAAGAAAAAAAAACATTGAAATTTGTAGTCACTGGTGGAAGTTTACAATATCTCTTTGTTGTATTGCCTTAGTAGTCCCATTAGCCTTCAATCTTTTGAACTTTGTTAACAAGAGACAAAGATCTATAAAAGTAGTAAAATGTAATCATTTCAATTACACACTAACACACTAAAATAATCATTTCAATTTTCTTTAATATGATTATTAGAATCTATACCAAATTCACAAAAATATATATTATTATTACCTTAAAATTTTGGTAACACTAAGTGTAATGCCAAATAATAAATACTTAATTGTATTTAATCATTCAACTAAAAGATGATACAAATCTTAACAATCTATAACATGTATTTCACGAAATTTTATTATTTTTTCTATCAAAATTTACAAAAGTAACTTAAAAAAAAATCTATATTCAAAATAAAACAATTGATATATTATAAATATCTTAATATGAAAGTGATATATTTAATTTTTATTTTAAATCTAAATGAAATTTAAAACTTAACCATTGTAATTTGAAAATTTGAAAATGTTTAAAATGAGATGTATTTTGAAAATGTTTAAATTAAGGTGTATAAAAGTTATTTTATGTTGGTAAGCATTTGTAAAATTTAAGAGTTTTATTAAAAAAAATGGAAAGTAAAGTATTTACGTTCAAGTGAAAAAGTGAGTAGTAAAATAGATATCATGAAGAGCTTCCTCATCATCAAAATGTCCATTTTTATTTGCAAGATTGGTCCGTGTTATTTACTATGTACTAAACACTCACACCAAATCCAAAACTTTGTTTTTCAAACCTTCTAGGTCTATGAGAAACCTTTGAATTCTACCAGAAACATGGGAAGATATAAGAATCTTTAGCTTTTCTAGACCTAATAAAAATAATATATACCAACTTTGCTTGAAACCTTGATAGGAAAGAGGGGCACAACATACTCTACCAATAGGAAGAAGAGATGGAAGGATATATTTAAAAGGCCAAGTGAATATGTTGGGTCCTAATTTAGTCGTTTTTTACGCAAATACAACATTCTCTACAAAGAGTCTAAATGTCTCACATATGGTCATCTTGCTAGGTGTGTACTATTAATTATACTAAATAATTATTATTCATTTTTTTAAATTTGTTTTTGTGTAAGGAAGGGTGTTTAACCTTTCAAAATTGTAAAAAAAGGATGGCATCTAATTAATTAAAGTCTAGCATAGTTATTTTTAATCCGAGTGCACTTCATCGTATTTATTTAATGTAGTTAGACAATTCCTTTTCCTATGTAAAGTTTCAGACATATTTTCTTTTAGGTTGAACTTCAAGAGTGCATATTGTGGGGAACTTGCTCTACAGATTCTTTAGCGATCGACTGTTCAGTTTTCAAGGAAGTGGGAAGATGGATCCCGCATTAGTGGCCCGATTGAAGAAACTCTACCCATCTCCAACACCGAATTCAACACATGACCCCAATGTATTTATGGATCAAAACACTTTATTTATCTTTGAAAAGAATTTCTACAAACAACTGCACTAAAGTGTGGGATTCTCCAAATTGATCAGAGTTTACCGATTCTTGAAATTGATCAAGAGCTTGCCTCTCAGAGATCAACCAAGAACATGGTAATGAGCTTTGCCACTAATGAAAACATGTTTTGTCAAAGCTTCTCCATCGTCATAGTAAAAAATGTGGAACATTGGGGTATTGACGAGTAACAATGGAGAAATTCAATCTAATTGTAAATCCAAGAATTGAGCAAGGTTTTCCTAATTACACCCATGGAAATAAATTTAGTTCGCAATTAAACATTCGAACAAAGGATATCTACTATTTAATTTCAACGTACAATGTAAAACATGTAGAAATAGAGAATTGCAATGCCAAGTACAATTTGGAGAGGTGTTAAATCCTAGTGCTTTAAATTTTTCAAAAAAGTTGAATTCACATTTGAAGTTTGGTTTAGATTATGGAACATTTTCCTAACTTCATTTAAGAATTAAAAACAAATGCCCAACATATATATTATAAAAAAAGAAATAAATAAGATGAATTTAAACCCTATGGTAGTTGTAGAAATCATTGGTTAGGTTGACCATAAAAGTATAGCAAAGCATACACAAGTGGCTTATGTCATCCATACAAGTTATCCATTCAAAGAACATGTCTAATCAAGTTGGTAGTTGGGAATTCTTTTAGCATTTTCACTACATTCTATTTTAAGTCTATTCAAAGTGACAAGCTATAAGCCTAACTACAAAGAGATTAGTAAAAAAAATTAGTATAATAAAACAACTATACATGCAATTTAAAATTTCCTTTGGTATCTTCCGTAGTTAAGTATTTCTATTATAAAATATGCATCCAATGTTATATATATCATTAAAATAGAGTAATATGGTTATCTTATGGCCTCAAATTATCTCTAACATTTATATTTATAATATAAATGATCACTTTATAATATATTTTAATTCTATTTTAAAAAATATATATTATATAAAACATTTATAAATGTATACGTGTTTATCAAATGAATTTAATGTTTATGTTATGATTATTTTAATATTTTAATTTTTTTTAAATTTTATTTTGTATTTAAAAAAAAATACAATATAAAATAATTATAAATTTACATACTTTTAAAATAAATTTAATTAATTTGAATAATTGTAGAATAAAATATTATTCATTCACCAAATTTATATTTTAATAAATAATATATCAAACTTAGAGATTTAAAAAAATATATATAATATAAATACAATTAAATGTATTATAATTTTTAATTTAAATATAAAAATTAAATCTATCATAAAGATATCATTCATTAACCAACTTAAATATACATTTTCCCAAAATAAATATAAAATGCAAAAATAAAATAATATGTTTATAAAATAAAATAGCTAATACATTATCATGGAATATATAATTTAAAAATCTGATTTTTTATTTAATTATATATATATATAGGAATGTCTATTAAATGTCAGTGAACATACTTCACGATTGAGCCCGCTGCCTTTTCTTTAGTCCACCAAAATAATGTTACTTTTAAGTTTTCATAAGAATATGAAATCCTGCACTCGAAATTTATAAAACTAATGGTGAGATGGATGTCTCACTTGTGGAATAAAAATTATGTTAAACACAGAAAAAATAACTAAATGTGAATATATACCAATACATAAACTTAAGGAATAATACTGATATCATAATTAATTTTGAAAATAAAAACCCTTATTTAGCGATTACAGAAAACATAAAACAGAAAATATAAAAGGCAACTACCATTCGAGGATTAAACTTTAATTTAAAACTCATGGAAATAAAAAAGAGAAAATATAAAACATATAACTACTGGTTGGAGGATTGAAGTTACAAGAAACTGAAAATGTGCACTTCAAACATGATGGGAAATGAATGTGCACTTCAAACATATCGACAAATGAAAAGAAAAACAGTGAAAGTAAAACTCTATTAAACAAAAATATAACAACAAAGTAAAAAGTGCAAAAAAGTGAAAATATAGACATTTTTTTCGGTTACCTTAAAAAAATTCAAAATTTAAATAACACCTGTCTTGTCCGTCTGTTATTGGATTGGAAATTTAAATTAATGGTTGGAAGAATTTGATTGAAGAAAATATAGACACATTAAAGACTCATAGCAATCCATCACAATACACATAATTTCATGATTTTTGTTTTTTTCTTCGTCGATTTGCTTACTTCTGAAGTTTGTAGATAGTCTTGATATTTTAGCTTTTGTAGTGTGAATATTTCAGATGTGAACAGTCAATGCTTTCTTACCTTTCTCAAGAGCGATGGAAAAAAAAGTGAAATTCAATGACGGCAGAGGCATCCACAATGTCAAAACAACTTAAGCTATGATAAGTTACGGCTTATCCTTCTTTTGTTACCATAAATAGTCTATTAGTCTTGATATGCAGTAAGAAATTATGTTACTATTAAAAGTTTTGAAAAACTAATTGACCAATAGCTTATAAGGCTTTTAAAATTGTAGTGGAATAGCCTTTCATATAGGGCATTTTGTAAACTTTCTAGATAATGTGCAGAGAGATGGGAACATTACTATAAAATAATATCCTTCTTTTGGTTTTAAAAATGGAAAAAGTGAATTTTGCTCATTGAAGTAATAAGTGATTCATTAAAGCCTTCCATGCGTGCAATGCTAGAGAGCATGCACTATTTGATCGCATTTTTCATAATTTCTCAAGGACTCAATACCGCCTCCCAAAACACAGCAAAGGATGCTAATCTGACAGCTAGAGGTATGTATGAACTCATGGCAGATGTTTTGAACATGAAAAAAATTCCAACTATAGCTAAATTTTCAAACATGGATGAAGCTAATTGTAACCTATTTGAATAGAGTATGCAAAAACTCAATACAAGCACTCTTGAAACAAAAACAACCAAGCCCAAGGACAACACCAAATCCTAGTGAACAATGCAGATGTAGATGAATTAAAAAGTTGAAACCCCAATGGAAACACCAACTACAACTCTAGGAAGCTCTTGTTCATTCACCAAGGATGCAATTTCCAATGCTTATAGTGAAAATCTTTGACACCAGGAGAATCCACAACAAATACTTCTAACAATATGAAAAGAGGCACTAGCCATCTAAAGTGCACATTGAAGTCTCGAGCTAATAGTCAAATTCCCTTCAACAATATCTGCATATCAAACTAACAGTGAAATTCCCTTCAACAGTATAAAGCATAAGCATGAAAATGAAAATTGAATAGTTTACATAGCCTGGGTTTTCCTATACTTTAGAACTTCAAAACATGAGTATTGAAACCATACATAAAGAAGGTATATATAGTACCAATATGATACATAATAGTTCAGGTCCATGAGAGGTGATCCAACTTGTATTATATTTGAAACCGAGGTTCAAATTCCCCTTGTGAATGTTGATGAGGCTAGATGCATATCCTAAGTGTCTTTGATGACAAGAATCTAGATGTAAGGATAAGTTAATTAGACCCTTATCATAGTGCAGTCGACCAATTATGCCTACAGCTCTGATGCTTCTCTGCCATGCAGTCGACCAATTATGCCTACACCTATAATATCGATCGATCTTGTTAGAGAATGGTAATTACTCCCGCCATGAAAGTAGTGAGTTGAGTCTTAGTTCAGTAGTCATAGTTGCATGTAGTCTCATGCAATATGAGTAAGTTCAATCTAAGTTTAGAGAGTCTAAGTTTTGCATATCAGAAGAGTTTAAATACATGCCTTCAGGTAAATTGTAATGCATCAAGCATGATTGTCTTTCTTATGAATAAAAGAGAAGCACCAAGGGATTTACGTCCCTTGTATTCGTAATGCCTTTGTTCCATAAAATTCATCATGGTATTAGAGTAGTTTAAGTCTCTTAGCAAGCACATTGATCCAAGAGAATATCCATTGAAGGAGATCAATTTCCATGTTGTTGATTGTCTAGCCACAACCTGTAATCTACGGAGAAGACTACGGTAGAGAAGTAAAGATCAAGGAAAATTTTATGGGAGAAATTTAGCCCATGGGCTATTTTTTCGACCCTTTTTTCCAAAAAAAGATTCACCAATTTGCCTTTTTTTAAATGATTCCCCCAAATTCCATAGGATAATAGTTTTTTACTCTAAAAATCGCCAAATTGTCCAAAAATTATATAAAGTCCTTAGAAATTTGAATATATTTTTTAAAAAATCAACAAACATTTTATGGTTGCAAATTTAAGAATTAGTAATATTTGCCAAGGTTTCTACACTTTGAGAAAATTATGGATCCTTAAAATTTTCCTTGGTGAAGATATGTCGTGTTGTGAAGTATTCTTCCATCATGAAGAAGGCCGAGATTGTAAAAGAAATTTAATCCAAGACGTTTAGACCCATCTTTCACTAGTCAACTGAAATATCTGAGAGAGTGTGAAGTTGGACAAAGATCCAAGTTCAAGTCTGAAGCACACGACAGAAATGGGATCTGAAATAGCTTTCAAATTTGCAGATACGAAGCAGTTGCAAACAGTCTCAGGTTAGCAATATACCTATGTGCGACTAGATCGGAAGAGGTCGTGACCCATTGTGAGGAAATTTGCGAGATTATGCCCAGTCGCAGGTAGTCATATACTCAGGGTGCGACCACACTTTGCATTGAAAATCTACCCATAGATTCTTTGTAGAAGAGGAGTTGATACCTGAAGAAGGAAGCCATTTTGCTCGAAAATTTTTGTGTGAAGAAAAGTCATAAATAGATCGTTGTTGAGGGAGGAGCCGTCCCAATACACGAGAGGAGATATCTTGCGTGATTCTTAAAAAAAATTCTTAATTTTTTGAAGATCTGGAAAGGGTAGACCACACTACCCCTGCATGAAAAAGAAAGGGTCGTAGCCCAAGTTGAAAGAAATAGCATAGATCCTCGAGATCTTGCATTAAGGGGGCACCAAGCAAACCCATATTTTTTTTAGGGGGTGATAAGGAAGAAAGGATGAAGGATTGAAGAGAAGGAAGATGAAGTTTGAAGTCCATGGCAGAAGTGGAATAGTCATGGGTAAAAAAAGATGACTCAGAGACATCAGGAGAAATATCATAAAAGCATAGGCATCATATCTTGGAGACGTTCAAGATAGTGCTAATGCATTTGAAGATATCATCAAACCTCTAGAGTTTAATGAAGGGGGAGAAACATCTTGCATAAAGTTGCCACACTGGATCATGCATCTGTGAGTGAAGTAGAGCATGAAGAAGTTTATGAAATTGAACATGAACCTATAACATCAAATTTGGCATCTGTGAGTGAAGCAGAGCATGAGGGAGTTTAAGAAATTGAACATGAGTATGTAGCAGCATATTTGGAATTTGTGAGTGAAGTGGAGCATGAGGAAATTCAAGAAATTGAACATGAATGTGTAACAAAAATGTGGCATCTGTGAGTGAAGTAGAGCACAAGGAAGTTCAAGAATATGAATATGAATCTGTAGCAACATATTTGGAATCTGTGAGTGAAGCAGAGCATGAATAAGTTCAAGAAATTGAACATGAACCTATAGCAACAGATTTGGCATCTGTGAGTAAAGCGGAGCATGAGGAATTTCATGAAACTGAACTTGAATCTGTAGCAACAAATATGGCATATGTGAGTGAAGAAGAACATGGAGAAGTTCAAGAAATTGAACATGAACATGTAACAACATATTTGATATCTGCGAGTGAATCAGAGCAAGAGCATATAACTGTTGGTGAATCCCATTGTGTAGGAACACAAGTGGATATTGGTTATAATGATAATGATAAAGTGCCAATGTAGTATCTTGTGGCGGTAAAGCTGATAATGAAGCAATTGGTAGTTTATTGAATCCAACAAAGATTGTTGATGATGATGAAGGTAAAATTTCCCATGAAGAATTATGCTTTGATGAAGTGAATCTAGAAGATGAGGATGATGAAGATGACCTCTTTATAGCAGAGGTTGAAGCACTTGAACCAAAGTATGATGATGAACACCTTTCTTATGAAGGTTGGATGACTGTGCTACAACACAAGCAACTCAATGATGAGTTGCTTTTTGGAAGGGTAACCCTACTTGACAATGAAGACCAAGTCGATGATGTCTTGATTGCAGCAGAAAGACATAAAGAAGATGAACAACTTAAAGCTAAAAATAAGAAACAAATTTTGAGAAAGAATTGGCATTTATTGAGGATTGTCTTGCAAATCCCAAAGAAGTTGAAGATGATAGCCTACATTCTAAAGTAGAGGATCAACTAGACTTGAGTAAAGATGAGGAAGCTCTCCAAAAAGATAAAAAGAACCAACACGGTTCTAATTATGATATTCTTTGTAACCTTGACAAGTATTTTGAGTGTACAGGATTGCAGGATAGTATATTTCTACTTGTAGAATCCGAAGAAGAAGTAAATGAAGTAATGCACTCAGCTGAAGAGATAGAGGAAGAAATCTACAACAAATATTTTGCAGATGTTAAAGGTAACATTGAAGATGCTATAGATAACTGGTTTTACAGCCAAAGTTATGGAATTGAAAAAGAGCAGTGCAGTTTTGCACATCCTAGATACAAGAAGAAGAGATAATGAAAGGCAAACCGTAACAAGAAGAAGAGATATCCAGAGTTTAAAGTCTAGAGCACGAAGAAAAAGAAGAAAAGCATTCAAATCTTCAAAGATTGGAGTAGAAAGTATAGAAAAAATCTGTATCAACACATAACAACAAAGAATGTGAAGATGAATATGTTTTGTAAGCCTAGCTGAGATATAGACCAACAGGCATTCACATTTTTGTTTTTTATGAAAGCCCTTAGAGGTAGTATGTTCTAGTAGCAGTTTGATCATGCGTTTGGCGGTTGTAATTAAGGTAGAGTATTAGAGAATGGTAATTACTCCCACCATGCAAGCTATCAGTTGAGTCTTAGTTCAGTAGTCATAATTGCAAGTAGTCACATGCAATATGAGTCAATTCAGTCTAATTTTAGAGAGTGTAAGTTTTGCATGTCAGAAGTGTTTCAATACACACTTTTAGGTAAATTGTAGTGCATCAAGCATGATCATCTTTCTTATGAATAAAAGAGAAGCACTAAGGGCTTTATGCCCCTTGTAGTCATAATGCTTATATTCCATAAAATTCATTAGAACCTTCGTATTTTGTGGACATCAAGTGAATTAAATAATGCTTACATCACTTCCATCGCTGATTCTTGGGACACATTATACAATGCAAACATCACCTGTTGGCAAGCCAATCGAATATGAGATAAATCTATAATTTTAAAGACAATTTAAATTTGTTTACTTTACCTATGGTTAAAAATTAATACTTAAAAAAAGTAAAGAATCCGTTTAAAACCGGTCAAGACTTGGTCGGAATCCGACGATATGAAATCTAAAAATCCCTTGATTTGTGTTGATTAAATCGTTTTTTCTGAACATCTAATTAAATTCAACACCCCCCAAAACCCTCAAGACATCCAAATTATGCAGGATTAATACTATTATTTGAAATTCTAAAAATTCTATCACAAATTCGGAAAAAAACTATTTTCTCCAGACGAAATCGTAAAGATTTTAGACAACTCGAACAGTAAATCCATAAGATCACAAATACTATAACTCCGCGATTCATATATGTCCTTGCTATGCAAACACATAATAATTAAATTCTCATTGCCATATTATGACTTTCTACGTATCCTACTCACCTTATATGTTTTTTTTTATTATTATATAGATTTAGTTTTCGGATCACTCTTTCTTCGTTGGATGATGAAAACTATTTGTTGGAAATTTCTTTTATGGAAAATAAAATGTAGTTGAAACTTAAAAGAGCAGCAACATCTCTTGGAATTTTAAAGTAGATGTAATGCATTAGGTTCTTTATAATGACGTGTATAAGTAATATCTTTGTCGAAAGTGTTAAAAAAAACTGAAATTGAAAAATAAAGTATTAACACGGAATGAATTATTTAATTATTTATTTATATGAATTATTAATTTATTTATTGGAGTTTGAAATATTAAATATTAGTAGATTGTTTAAAATCAATTTGATTTAATGTAACTTGAGTTATGTATAGTTTTTATTGTATTGGTGTATAGTTATAATTAATAACAATCACAATTATGTGATAAACAAATAATTATGATTTTTTTTGGATATTCATAATCTTTGAACTTTGCTCTTTCATTTGATTGGTCTATGTTATATATTTAAAGAGCTTATGTATTGTAGAGTAAGTTATTGAAAGTGGTAACAACAAAAATTTGGTTGCATAATGGAACCTATTCTCAAGAGGGTTCTCAATTATATATTTGGTGTTTTAATTTATAATTTTTTTAGGAGTTATTTATTTTTAGTGTTCGATTTTGCTATTATTTTTTACTCATTTTTTCACATAAGGTAAGGTGAATTGGTGAAAGTCATAGGTCATCTTAGAGAAGACTCATATTCAAACTTCTATAATGTCATGTTTAAATCATAAATCTAAGAAATGTAATTTGTATAGTGTTAATGTGGTGTGAGGTTGAAAACTTTCCACAAAGAAAATAAAGAATTTACAAATACCTAAAAGAAAACGTGGATTAAATAGATATACCACTTTAGAAATATATTGTAATAGCGTCATATAAATAATGTTTTTTATTTCATAGCCCTTACTACCACATATAGACCTGTATAATGCTCATAAATTGGAGGTGGAATATTTTTTAAGATAATTTTCAAGACTTTCCAAGAGACCAAACTCATCATACAATAGATCCACAATGGTTTTCCCCTTTAGAGGTCCCTCCATGTCTGAAAACTTAGTGTCATTGTTCCTGCGTTTAGTTAATATCTCCTTATACCCCTAGACTTGTGTGTATATGATGCAGGAGCATCAATGCTGAGTCAGCAATGTGATTGTGTGGTCACATGTTGTGCTAGCATGGACTCGAGCTGTCCTGATGTGGACAGAATGTTTTGCTTTGTTGTGTAATCATTCTGATTTGCACAGTCTGTAACCGTTTTTGATGCGTTGTCCTTTTGAGCAGCTAGGACATAGTGGCAAGTGATACTCCTTGAGTGGAGATCAAGCCAATTAGGAATTCGGCTAAATAATGATGAAGATACTGCCGGCATGCAGAGTGACGGGTCAGTAGGGTTGTTAGTCTATTTCATGATTCAGGATTCTTTTTTGGGGGAGTCGAATGCATAACCAGGGAGGAGCTGAATGAGAAAAGGGTTGGTTCTTGGAGGGCATGTTGCTCAGTTTTTTTGGGTTGCTTAGTTGCTTAGTTGTTGGTCGGTTGTAGGTGGTATTAGTCATTCCGAATGGAATGCAGTTTTGATGTTCACCTGTGAATATATGTAGAAGTTATGTGTGATTGTTAAGATTACTGTGCATTTGAATTAAGAACACTTTGAGATTTTTCCAGGTAGAGCTGTGTGAAATTGTTGGCTTGATTTATGTGTGAATGAATCCCTATTTCGTGTTCATATGATTTATATGTGTAGATAAGAACACCCAAATTGTTGCAGACCGACCACCATTAAGTAGTCTAAGTATATTTCTTGTTTATTGTTAATTTACCTTGAGTTTCAAACGTGGGTCGAGCTGGATTGATTGTTTCCATGATCAATAGGCCAAGAAATTGTAGAGTAACAAAGTAAACCCTGTGAGCTGAAGTCGAACGGCTCAGATCAAGCCGAGGAGAAGATCGACGATGGGGAAAAGTTGCACGAAGTGGATTTGCATAGGAGTTAGCAAACCCGCAAGCCAGAGTGAAGGATCCCGCATTGATCATAGATAAACAATTGGAATCAGATCCGTAAAAGATCGACGGTGGAGACGACATTTTGCAGAAGGGAGTAGCGCAGAAGTTAACGACAAGAAATTGCAGAGGCTGAGTTGTGGAGGGCCTTTGTGGAAATAATTTTCAAGAAAGTCGGGAGAATGCCCCGCAATCCACAATCCGCAATTGCAGGAAGGATTTTGCGGAGGAGCGTTGTGGAAATTTTCTCAGGAGTGCACGAGAAGTGCTTCCACAACCCGCAATCTGCAAGTGCAGAAAGACCATTGCGGAGAGGACTGTTGCAGAGTGGACGTTGCAGAAAGGTGATTGCAGAAGAAGAATTGCAGAAGGACGTCATGATTGCGGGAAGAAGTTGTTTCCACAAGAACATTATGGAGATCCAATTTCGAAGGAAGGAGGCACCAGGACATTGCAAAAGCCCATTCTGAAGGCAGGGGCCGCAACTGAGAAGGGTTTTGTTGGTTCTAGCCAAGTCAGGGGTTCGATTCAGGAATCATCCTATTTCCTGGGAAGGTGAGGGTTGAGTTGGTTGCGGTCGATTCTGGCCCCCATCAGTTTTGGTATCAGAGCAGGAGTTTACCCAGCATAGTAGAAGAAAGACATGGTTGTAAGCATGAGAGGAGAAAAACTGCATGGCCGAGGGCGATTAGAAACAAATGCCGAAGTTATGGAGGAAATGAGAGAAATGCGAGCATGCATGGAAGCTATGGAGATGGGTCGACGAAGAGATCCAGAAGCAGGAGACGTGAGTGATCCTGAAGAAGAGGAATAAGGAGAAGAAGTAGTGGCTATGCGAGAAACACCTGAGTTGAGATACTTTCGGTCAATTCTTGGAGCGACTTCGAGGCCAAAACCTGAGTTTCCTTCCTATGAGGGAAGTCTCACTGCTGAACATCTCATTGAGTGGATCAATGAGTTAGAAAAATACTTTGAGTATGATGAAGTTGAGGAAAATAAGAAGATCATATTAGCAGTAACTAGATTGAAAGGACATGCTTCCTTATGGTGGGATAGTGTGCAGGCCGAAAGAAGAAGGAAGAACAAACCATTAATAAAGAGCTGGGATAGGATGGTGGCTAAGATGAGAGCCAAGTTCTTACCAAAGTACTACCAGTTAACATTGTACAGACAGATGCAGAACCTTAGGCAAAGATGATTAACTGTAAGAGAGTGTACTGAAGAATTTTACAAAGTAAACCTAAGGGCTGGCTATGTAGAAGAATCAGCACAGAAGACTGCTAGATATGCCAATTGTTTAAGGATGGAAATTCAGGATGAGATCAACATGATATCACCAAGAACAATGGAGGAGGCATACCAATGTGCCTTGAAAACAGAAGAAAAATTATTAAGGAAACTAAGCTTCAATAGGGGTAGAGGTTCAACCCAAGAAAGGGGGAAAACAACTGGAAGAGGAAGGTTTGCAACCCAAAGAGGAGGATCCAACAACACACACCAGCATGAGAACCAAGATAGAGGAGGTGACTCAGGAGGGAGAGGACCTTACCAAGGAAGCATAGGTAGAGGAAGAGGCAGAGAAACTGTCTACAGATGTTACAAGTGTAACATAATGGGGCACAAATCCTTTGAGTGTCCATAAAAGGAAGACATAGGACAAAGAGGAGCCTATATAGCTCAGAATGAGCTGCAGCAAGAGTAGGCAACAGTGGCTAAGAATATGCTAGAGAAGGGAGAGTCTCTGATGATGAACAATATCTTGCTGAAACATGAAAAAGATGAAGTGGAACTTGCTCAAAGGAAGGCTTTATTCAGAACCATGTGTAAGGAAAAATAGAAGTGTTGTAAGATGGTGATTGACAGTGGGAGCACTGACAATCTTGTTTCCATGGAGATGGTGGAGAAACTGAGTCTAAAGAAGACCAAACAGCCCGTTCCATACAAAGTATCTTGGCTACATAAAGGACACCAAATCCTGGTAAGTGAACAATGTGAAGTTGAATTTCAAATAGGCACATATAAGGACAAGATTGTATGTGATGTTATTCCCTTGGATGTTTTCCATATTCTTCTAGGGAGACCATGGCATTTTGACAAGAAATTAGTACATGATGGTAGGAGAAATTGTCATACTTTTATACAAGATGGGATAAAACATATTCTTCACCCTTTGCAAGGAGAGAGTTCGACAGAACAACATACATCTAAGGTACCGATGTTAACAGGAAAAGAATATTTAAAACAGATTGATGAGAAGGAACTGAGTTATGCTATAGTATGTAAGCCTAGAGTGGTAGTAGTGAAGACTAACATTACATATCTACCTAAGGATATTCAGGAGATGATAGGAGAGTTTAATGACATTGTGGTAGATGATTTTCCCAATAAGTTATCACCGAAGAGGGATATAAGTCACCATATTGATTTTATTCCTGGAGCAAGTTTACCAAACAAGGAAGCATACAGATTGACACCTCAAGAGAATTAAGAAGTTAGAAGGAAAGTACAAGGATTATTAGACAAGGGATTGGTTCAGAAAAGTCTGAGTCCATGTGCAGTACCAGTTTTACTTACCCCAAAGAAGGATGGTGAATGGAGGATGTGTACTGACTCCAGAGAAATTAACAAGATTACCATCAGATATAGATTTCCATTACCAAGGATGGATGACATGATGGATTTCCTTAGTGGGGCAACATGCTTTTCAAAATTAGATCTGAAGAGTGGATACCATCAGATCAGGATCTGAGAAGGGGATGAGTGGAATACATCCTTTAAGAAAAATGATGGGCTGTATGAGTGGTTGGTTATGCCATTTGGACTGTCCAATGCACCGAGTAACTTCATGAGGTTGATGAATTAAGTCTTGAGAGATTTCATAGGTAAGTTTGTTATAGTTTACCTTGATGATATTCTGATTTTCAGTCAATCAGAGAAAGAACATTTGAAGCATCTGTGATTTGTTTTGGAAAGATTGCAACAGGAAAAGTTGCTAGTGAATGTACAGAAGTGTACATTTATGAAATCAGAACTAGTGTATTTGGGTTTTGTTATCTCAAGAGTTGGCTTGAAGATGGATCCATAAAAAGTGCAGGAAATCATTGATTGGCCTTCACCTTAGAGCATTTTTGAGGTAAGAAGTTTCCATGGATTGGCAAGTTTTTCTAGAAAGTTTATAAAGAATTTCAGTGGTATTTGTGCACCAATTATTGAAACCATTAGAAAGGATCAACAACCATTTAACTGGACAACAGGAGCTGAAAGTAGTTTCCAGTTGTTGAAGAAGAAGATCATTGAACAACCAATATTGAAGTTACCAGATTTCCAACACCCTTTCCAAGTAAAATGTGATGCCAGTGGAGTAGCAATTGGAGCTGTACTCAGTCAGGAAGACAGACCTGTAGCATATTTCAGTGAGAAATTAAATGAATCCAAATAGAAATATTCCTCTTATGACAAGAAATTTTATGTTATTTCCCAAGTACTTAAGCATTGGAGACATTATCTATTGCCAAGAGAATTTGTTTTGTTTTATGATAATCACGCATTGCAGTATATCATGCAGCAACCTAAGTTGAACTAGAAGCATGTCAAGCGGGTTGAGTTCATGCAAAGCTTTACCTTTGTGATAAAGCACATAAGTGGGAAATCAAATTGAGTAGTTGATGCTTTAAGTAGAAGAAAATTGATGGTTCAAGAGAATAAGATCCAAGTTTTGGGATTTGAGCGCTTACGAGATTTGTATGAGGCATATATTGATTTTCAGAATGCATATAGAGCTTGTAGGAATCTTGTAGAGGTAGACAAAGAATCATGGATTGAGTATATGTTGCAAGATGGTTTACTCTTTAAGAACAGTAAACTTTGTATTCACAAGTGTTCCATGAGAGAGAACTTGATTAAGGAGAAACACAGTGGAGGGATGGCGGGTCACTTTGGAAGTGATAAAACTTTTGGTCAGTTGAGTCATTTTTATTTTGGGCCAAAGATGAGGTCCGAGGTTGAGAAGTTTGTGAGTAGATGCAGGATATGTCGGCATGCCAAAGGAAGAAGCCAAAACACAGGCTTATACATACCATTGCCTATTCCAACTAGGCCTTGGGATTCTGTGAGTATGGATTTCATTTTGGGTTTACCAAAAACTCAGAAGGGAAATGATTCTATTTTTGTGGTGGTGGATAGATTCACTAAGATGACACATTTTGTTCCATGTTATAAGACTAGTGATGCCACACACATTGCTAACCTGTTTTTTAATGAAGTTGTAAAGTTACATGGTTTACATAGGAGCATTGTATCTGACAGGGATGTAAAGTTCACAGGTCATTTCTGGAGGACTTCATGGAAGAAATTGGGTACCAAGTTGAATTTCAGTTCAGCGTATCATCCAATATGATGGCCAGACTGAGGTGGTCAATAGGAGTCTAGGTAACATGTTGAGAAGTCTGATTGGAGAGAATCCAAAGCAATGGGATAAGGTGTTAGCTCAAGTTGAGTTTGCATATAATGATTCACCAAACCGAAGTACAGGGATGAGTCCATTATAGATTCTATATGGGATGCATCCAAGAGGAGCATGTGAACTTCATGATTTGGGTCAAATGGAGAAGAGAAGTGTAGATGGAGAAGAGTTTGCAACAAGGATCAGTGAACTACAAGAGCAAGTTGAAGCAAGTTTGCAACAGAGTAACAATAGTTATAAAGCTAGAGCTGATTCCAAGAGAAGAGTGAAAAATTATGAAGTGGGAGACTTAGTTTTAGCCCATCTGAGGAAAGAGAGATTTCCAAAAGCAGAGTACAACAAGCTGAAGATGAAAAATATTGGACCCTGCAGAATACTCAAAAAGTTTTCAGCAAATACCTATGAA
This sequence comes from Larix kaempferi, assembly GCA_027924585.1. NCBI lineage: Eukaryota > Viridiplantae > Streptophyta > Pinopsida > Pinales > Pinaceae > Larix > Larix kaempferi. Next base: position 1,234,205 of record BSBM01000706.1, read on the forward strand.
CTGGAAATGCCAATAGGGATTGGTATATCACCTATATATTCAATGTTGCAGACCTGTATACCTATGTGACAGATGATACAGGGAAAGTGCCAGAAGTGGAAGATCTTCAGTGGCTGAAATAGATGCCTATGGCACAACCTTCAAAAGCCGAGTCTATCTTGGAGACTAGAGTAGCAAGGAGTACCAGACAGGGGGACTACTTGGAATACTTGATCAAATGGGAAGGAATTCCTATAGAGGATTCTACATGGATGGATGCTAAAGATTTGGAAACCAAGGGTTTTTCAGTAGTTGACTTATTGAACATGGGTTCATAAATTTTGGCCTTGGGAGTCTGATGCATGGGCATCAATGCTGAGTCAACAATGTGATTGTGTGGTCACATTTTGTGGCTAGCATGGAGTCGAGTTGTCATGTTGTGGACAAAATGTTTTGATTTTTTGTGTAATCATTCTAATTTGCACAATCTGTAACTGTTTTTTATGCGTTATCCTTTTGAGAGGCTAGGACATAGTGGTGACTGATACTCCTTATGTGGAGATCAAGCCAGTTAAGAATTCGGCTGAATAATGATGAAGATACCGTCGACATGGAGAGTGACAGGTCAGTAGGGTTGTTAGTTTGTTTCATGATTCAGGATTCTGTTTTGGGGGAGTCGAATGCATAAGTAGGGAGATGAATGAGAAAAGGGTTGTTCTAGGAGGGTTTGTTGCTCAGTTTTTTTTGGGTTACTTAGTTGCTTAGTTGTTGGTCGGTTGTAGGTGGTATTAGTCATTCCGAATGGAATGCAGTTTTGATGTTCACCTGTGAATATATGTAGAATTTCTGTGTGATTGTTAAGATTACTGTGCATTTGAATTAAGAACACTTTGAGATTATGTTAGGTAGAGCTGTGTGAAATTGTTGGCCTGATTTATATGTGAATGAATCCCTATTTCGTGTTCATATGATCTATATGTGCAGATAAGAACACCCAAATTGTTGCAGACCGATCACCATTAAGTAGTCTAAGTATATTTCTTGTTTATTGTTAGTTTCCCTTGAGTTCTAGACATGGGTCGAGCTGGATTGATCATTTCCATGATCAATCGGCCAAGAAATCGGAGAGTAATAGAGTAAACCCCATGAGCTAAAGTCGAACGGCTCAGATCAAGTCGAAGAGGAGATCGACGACGGGGAAAATTTGCACGAAGTGGATGTGCGCGGGAGTTAGCAAACTTGCAAGCCAGAGTGAAGGATCTCGCATTGATCACAGATCAACGGCTGGGATCAAATCCCCAAAAGATCGACGACGGAGATGACATTCAGTAGAAGGGAGTAGCGCGGAAGTTAACGGTGAGAAATTTCAGAGGCTGAGTTCCAAAGGGCCTTTGTTGAAAAACTTTTTAGGAATTTTAGGAGAACACCCCGCAATTCGCAATCGGCAATGGCTGGAAGGATTTTGCGGAGGACAGTTGCGGAAATATTTTTAGGAGAGCACGAGAAGTGTGCCCGCAACCCGCAATCCACAAGTGCGGACATACCATTGCAAAGAGGACCATTGCGGAGTGGAGGTTGCAGAAAGGTAATTGCAGAAGAAGAATTGCAGAAGGACGTCATGATTGCGGGAAGAAGGTGTTTCCGCAAGAACATTGTGGAAAGAACATTCTGAAGGAAGGAGGCACTAGGACATTGCGGAAGCCCATTCTGAATGTAGGGGCCACAACTGAGAAGGGTTTGGCTGGTCCTAGCCAAGTGAGGGGTTCGATTCAGGAATCATCCTATTTCCTGGGAAAGTGAAGGTTGAGTTGGTTGTGGTCGATTCCGGCCCCCATCAGTATAAGTCTCCATGTCCATCCCATGGTGATGGTAATCCTTTCTGTAATGTGTCATTAAAAAACCTTTTAAGTAAGTAGTTTCACTCAACAAATTGTGTGCCTCTGCTTTTTCTTTGTTCATTAAATTCCTCTTAGTCACCACCTTATTTTCTTCTATGATGATATCAGTCCTCTAATTGATCCCTAATATTTGTAACTTGGATCTGGTTTTACTATTCGTAAATTTGATCACATCCTTGGCTATATCTGGTTTATTTTCGAACTCAATTGATGTCTACTTGATGGCTAATATGGAAGTAGTAACCAAATCCAACTCATATTGTATCAACACAAAATGATTCCAATTCTTAAAAATATATGTTGATATATTGTCGCATAAGATATGTTTGGATCCCCTTAGGGTTGTCTTTCCAATGAGATTCTTTTAAGCTTGATCTAATTCTTTCTGTAGCCGAACCTTTGCATTATGAACCTCGATAGCGAGGTCTTCTTTGTTTTTAACCATATCACTCAATGTTATAATTTTATCCTTCTTGGCCTCGAGCTGCTTTTTTAATTCACTTACCTCAACTTGTTTAGCATTTAGGTCAACTTTGATTTTGGTGAATCCTTCAACAAACTCTACTGAAGTAGTCTACGATGTGCTAGCCATAGTAGATTATTGTGTGATGGTTGTCTTTTCTAGCTCCAATCTAGAAACTTGTTACTACAAATCAATCACTCTTGATGAATTGTTCATGGAGTTCTTGTAGTCCATCATTTGTTTGTAGATATTGTCCTTCTCCTCTTGCATGGCCAACAACTCTAGTGTTTGAACATGATCTGTATGTGTTAGCTTAATTTTTGTGTTTAACACCTGAATCTAATTATCTTTTTATTGAATCAAGGATTGTATTTCCATGGGATTCTTTGGTGTCACATCCCTAGTGGCCTCTATGGCCTCTTGTGACCACGGGGGATTCAATTTATTCTTTGTGCTTTTGATATCAAGACATAAGTACCTAAACTGGGTTATTTAACAGCAAGGAAACTTGTGCACATCATACTTTGGTCCACACACACCTTCGTGCTTATCATTTCTTTACCACACAGCCATAATGCGTGCACACAAACAGACTCTTGCGCGATCTATTATGTGTCTGCCTTCATGCACTACATGTTTACCACTACGCAGTATATCCACTATTGACTCAGCTTGCAATGTTAGTTCATTGGATTCCTGTAGAGTTAGCACTATCTATGTAGTGGAACTTCATATACATACTATCATCTATATGTAATATTTTCACCTTTGTAATTATTATACACAACATACATCTTTTCATTCATTCAGATCATCATTCATACAATGCAAATACATAACAACAATAAAACATCACATAACACCTATCTCAAATGAATTTTTTTCTAAGAAATTGACTATCCAAGAGCAATGTTCCACCCAAATGTAGGCACTGTGTCTAGCATATACTCTTTCGACTAGGAGGCCACCCCCGTGCTAGGGATGATTACCTTAAGGAATGGGGATCTATTCACAGTTTTCTCCCATAGTCGATTAGACACAAGGTCACATCCAATCCAACCTCTACTAGGTTAACAAGATATTATAGTCCTACATACCCACTTCTCAATCCAAGTCAACCTTTGTTGGGTTAACAAGATTCCCAAGTACTAGACAAGAAATGTTAACTAGTGACTCATCACAAAGTTGCAAGAACCTCGCACATAATCGGTTATCTCCAAGTCCACAATACCCTCCCTACACAACACCAAGAAGGTACCCTTTCACTGCTCAACGGTCCCTCTGGCATCACCTTCCTCCAGGTGCTATACTAGTGTGTGCATAGAAATACCACCCAAACCCTACTATTCTACCAAGGGGTCTCAGCCTTCACTAGTCGCTTAGCCAGATCCATGCTCTATAACACTCTGGTGCTTAATACCAATAATCAACCTCGTGTAGACTTTGTTAGTTTGGAGTCCACAATAACCGCCCCACACAACACTGTGCAAGTGCTATTCCAATGCGTGCATTGAAAGTCCACTCAAACTTTGATATTCCACCAGGAGGTCACGCAACTATTGTTGGACCTCAATACACTTGGTTCCCAACATTTTATCCACTTCTCAGGGATCACAACAATTCAAATAGGACAAACAATCAAATATGGTTTACCTCCAGAACCACAGACGCCTCGCATAGACTCGACTAGCTTGGTGTCCACAATACCCACCCCACACAATACCAATAAGGTACCCCTTCACCACTCAACATTCCCTCAAGCATCACCTTCTTTCAGGTGCTATACTAGTGTGTGTGTAGAAAGAACACCGAAACCGTCGATCATTTACCTACAGGTTCTGTTTCCCAGGGCTTGCAAATCTTGGCTGCACACGACCAATGATTCCAAGGAAATCACTTCGATCACTGTCTAATAGACCAGTTTTCTATACCTGGACTCACAGACAACCACACTTGGGATGAATCCACATCCAAGAAGATGGGACTTCTCAGGTGCACACCTAAGGATTGACGATGCTTCACCACCTTCTAACCATTCTGCTAAGACTTACTCAAACACTTATAGGGACATACTCTATCACACAGGTCTTTGACACAAACTCAGGATGCTCGGGATCAACTACAGTTGGGTACATTGATACCTCTCTGCTTCCTATACCCGCAGAAGAACGCATAGTAGTTGTTAGTAGTTGTGCTCTCAAATTTCCTCTTTAACTTGCAGTCATGACCATGAACCAAATCTTAATTCTACTCTCCATTCTGTCACAACTCAAAATTCATCCCCTGTCAAATAAGGGTCGACTCTTACTCAGAATAAATTATAGATTGGTCAATGGATGGGTAAGTGAAAAATAACCAGATTCTATGACTTCCTCCTAAGAAAGGGCGATATAGATTTTCCCATGAAGGACGTAGTTCTTGACCATGTAACTAATTGATTGGCTAACAGACTCAATGACAGACTGACTAACAAACTCACTAACAGGATAACTGAAAGGCCACTGCACCATCCCTAACTGATAGGTAATTTAAGGATGACATCAATGCAACTGATCACTTAACCAATAAGCGATCTTCATTCCTAGTTCTGTAGAGTGACTAACTCAACTCTAGCATAGGGAAAATCAGGTCCATTCCTTCCTTCCCCCAAGTCATTAATATTGAACTTTGGTTGTCATTGATGTCAACTAATGTCAAAGAGTATGTCAATTGATTCAGTTTGAGTCATTGATGTCAACTGATGTCAAAGTGGATACAATATTCCTACAACAGTTTGAAGAAGTATATGGAAGCCACTTTGAAGACATATATGCTTAAGATGGTGAAAGACATGGATTCCAATATGAAAAAGTATATCTAGAAGTTGCATCCAATCTGAAAAAGTATATGTAGAAGTTGTATCCAGTATGAAGATGTGTGTCCAAGGATACATCATGCAAATCCAGCATAAAGAAGCACATAAGTAATGTAGCCTACTACATGTGGTATCTGCAAAGATATCAAAGTCCACCAAGTCTACTCTCTCAATGAAGTAGCCAAATAATTGGTTGGACAAAGGTAAATGTGCACAAGTAGCCAAGGATTTGGTTAAGCAAAGGTACAAGTGTGCAAGCATGACAAGAGAAGATTCTGGAATGAGAAAGCAAGCCTAAACATTGTATGGTCAAATATCGGGAGTGTGAGAGAAGCAAGAAACAAATCATGGTTGAACAAGTCCTGAAAGCATGCAAGTATCACCAATTAGAAGATGCTTTCAGTTATTGGAGCGTGTACCAGTTCCAAGAAGGGTGCAGCGATTGAAGTTAGTATATGCACAAATTTCATAACCAATGATACAACAAGCGTGCAAGTCCCATAATTGATGATACTGCAAGGGTCTAAGTCCCACCAAGTTGAAGATCAAGTATGCACACATACCACAAAGCAATGGTACATCAAGAGTGCAAGACTACATCACTAAGGTGTAAGTCCCACTAAGTCACGGACCATGAATGCGTAAGACCCACAAATGATGACACATAAGCAGCACAGAAGATGACATGTGGCAGAAGCACAATCAGTGAAGCAAGGAAGAAGGGATTCCACAACCAACTTGTGTACATACAATCCATGCAGGACATGCATAATTATAGATACAAGTTGGAGATTTGAAGAAATCTTGATGGCGAGGTTGTAGAGCTTCAAGTGGAAGATTTATAGATTTATATTCGGGGCATCAAGGGCTCGAGGAAATAACAACATGATCTAGCGAAGATCCAAGTGTGCACTTGCAGTAGAATAAAATACTGATGGTGCACAGAATGATGTTGTAGATCTATGATGAGTGCGTAAATGATGAAAGGTAGAATCAAAGAAGCGCAAGTACGTGAGGACTGATTGACAGTATCGCAAATAGTACGGAGACATCCATAGATGTGTTAAGGAAGAAGCGCAGAAATGTAATTGAAGCATATTAGAATATGCACATAAGTTTAGCTAGTGCATGAATGTTGAAGTGAAGTGTGTGAAGCAGATAAGTTCATCTTATGCATGATCACAGAGTATTTGCAAAATTCAGTATGTGTGTCATGATGATGATGATTTGAGACAAGTGTGCTAAATCGAAAGGATGAATCATATGATGCACAGCATGTCGCAAATTTTCTAAAGACTATGGCACTTAAATTGAACGGAAACATCACAGTAAGTGCATAGTTCCAACTGATATTGATGCTTAATTTTTTGAATAGAAAGCTATCAATTGAAGAACATTATTAGTAGATGAAGTGCATTTGCGCAGCATCAAAACAATAGAGTGAATCTTGACGTGGAATGCAGGATCATCTAAAGAAGCACACAACACATGAATTAATTCATCAGCAAAAGTGAAGAATTGAGAGGAATGAGAATTCAAGTGATGTATGCATCATAGTGATAGTGAAACATCTGTATATAGAGAGTGCGTATAGCCGAACGAACATCATAAGATCAGAAGTGTGCACATGTTGGAATTTCAGTAAAGCAACATATTATCTTATATATCTGGGTGACAGGATGGAGAAAGGAACATGGGGTTGTAGCCTCCTTCCATTTGGTGATGGAGAAACATAGGGAGTTGGTGCTTCCTTTAGGTCGGTGCCTGCAAAACCAAGAGGCCAGTTCCTCCTTCCAGTTGGTGTTGGTAAACATAGGAAGTTGGGGCTTCCTTGAATGTATTCTTTTCATTACATAAGAGCATTTTGTGGTTTTCTCCCATTTGGGTTTCCATGTTAAACTTCTGTGTGTTTTGTGTTCTCTGTTTTGGTGCATATGTGATTGTTGTTTATTTATGATGGATGAATAACTAAAGAACAATCATTAAGTTAAGGAAAAATTGGTAAAGAAGTAAAAATATGTTCATAACTGCGCTAATACTGATTGACCCCCCTCTCAGTATTAAATCGATTCCAACAATTGTTATTAGAGTGGGTGTCTTCAGTAACAGATTAACATCTGTAAGATATATCATTGCGCAAACATGGAAAAGCATGAGGCCTTTCAACCAACAGAACACCAAGGTTTGACGAAACCAATTACACCTTTTGGAAGGTTCGGATTGAAGTATATTTGCAATCAATGGGAGAAAATGTATGGCGGTCCATTATTGATGGTTACAATGTCCTAACAGTCGTGCTAGTTAATATAGCATGGAGAAGAATCTATGAATGCAATGCAAGGGCCAGAAACACACTACTATGTGGTTTGACAAATAATGAGTTCATCAAGGTCATGCACTTCTCTTTAGCCAAGGAGCTTTGGGACAAACTTAGAGGTGTCTATGAAGGTGACGAAAAGGTAAAGAAAGCAAAGTTGCAGAACTACTCTGGGCTATTTGAATCACTGATAATGAAAGATGAAGAGAACATTACCTCTTACTTCTTAAGATTTGATGAGAAAGTCAATGCTATCAAAATTCTTGGGGTCACACTGGAAGAAGAATCCGTAGTACATAAGATATTGAGAACTCTTCCCCAAGGTTTGATGCAAAAGTATCTGTATTGGAATACAGAGCTAATCTTGAATATTTGACAAAGGATGAGCTTCAGGGGATTTTGACTACATATGAAATGAGAATTGAGAAAGAGACTCCCATAAAAAATGAAGTTGCTTTGAATTCCACTAGAAAGGATAAGCATGATCACAATAAGGACTACTATGATGAGTCAGATGATGAGGAATCAAAATTTGTTAGAAACTTGAAAAGAGGACAAGGTAAGTACAAGAACAAGTTTCCCTTCAAATGCTTCAAATGTGGAGGAGTCGGTCATTATGCCTCTAAGTGTCTTTACAAAGAATGTGGAGACAACAATAGAAAAAAAAATCTAGTTCGCATTAACGAAAAACTCCACGCACTTAGCATAGTTTTATACCTCAAAGTCTCACTTTGAACACCATTTCAAGTCTTCATGTCATATCACCATGCAGAACCTAATGGTACCACCTCCTAATAAGTGTTGAGACTTATTTCCACCTTGTCGGTCCCCTCTTTGGCCTTCCTTGGAGACAAATCCAATTGATGACAGTCGAATTCCACCACATTGATCCAAGTGCCATCTCATTGAGCCAAGTGCCATCTCATTGATCCAACTTTAGCCATATTTTCGCTCCTTGCTAGTGGTGCAATGCACGAAAATACAACATTTTTTCTCCCTGCATGCTTGTAGGGGCGCAAAAATTACATCATTTTCATGCTATGCTCAGTTCAAAGGGCACGCAAATCCCTTAACAAATTTATGGATTGGATTGTAGATCTTAGCTCCGAGGAGATTTTCTTGGGATTGGGATTCCCGTCAAATCCTACCTCATCCTCCCTCTTTAGCCTGGTTCAACTCTTTGATCCACCATTTACTCACCTAGATCCACCTTCCTCCCTTAGTAGTTGGTCTCCCAAATCCTATAAGAAGAAGGCAATCCATGAGCTAAGGGGAGATCAATTGGAGGCATCAAACCTATGGTCTTGGAGGTTTTGTAGAGATAGCAAAAGGCGAAATCTTTGAAGGAAGTGTTATTGCTTTGGAAATCAATGTGAAACACTTGTAATTATCTTCTTTGGTTTCTCTAATAAGATAACTTAGCCTATTCTTCCCATTTCATGTCTTTAATGGTGAATGCATGAAATTGTTTATATTTCATAGTTAGATTTTAGTTTATACATATATTTCTTTGGAGAAGGTATTGTCTTCTATTCTTTAACATGTTCTCAAGTCTATGATCAAAGATTGGAATTGGAGCAATCCGAGAGAAGCAAGGACAACCATCGAGTTAAAGGTATGTCACCTATTTGCTTCTCCTTCTCATAGATCTTTAGTTTATGTATGAATATGATCTAGGAAGAATTTAGTGTCTATTTGTTTTGTTTCTATCATAGATTGAACACCTAAGAGTCTAGTTTGATTTATGAGAGGGTTTAACTATCTGCATGAAGAATTATCTAGCACATAAATTGGCGACTCCATTGGGGACATCCCAGTTTTCATTTGGTTATCAAATATTCATTTTTTGATCTATTTGATCTATTATCTCTACATTTTATCATCCCTTGACCTTTATTCATCATCCCGATCCTCATAGTTGAGTTCTCTGGGTTTGCAACCTTTAGAAATTTCAAAATTTCTTCTCAGACCTTTGCCCCTAGCTCATCACAGAGAAATTCCATGCCCCTCCTATACACCACATAGCGAAAATCCTCATATTTTCGTGCCCCCACAGTGTACTAGAGCGAAACAATTCTCATATTTCGCGCCTAGGTGGCCTATTGGGAAGCAAACATTCCTTGTATGTTGCATCAAAATTTTGGTTTTTGCTTGGTTGATCCTTGTTTTTTATTTTTGGCTTGACCTTAGCTCTCCGATCCTGATCAAAACTACGTTATCTCAGTTTGAAACCTAGACTTATGGATTTGATGTTAGGACCCTATTTGGATTATAGAGTGAAATTCTGAAGTTCTTGGTGAATCGGAAATTAGAATACTGTCATAGTCAATCATACCATTCCCGTGACCTTATTTTACCTTTGCATTTGGTCTGATTGCTCACTCTACTCCTAATCTGCAAGTCTAGAATCTTGTCTTAGTTCGCTTGTTTGTTTATTTATGGTTCATATTTCTTGAGATTGAAGTGACACGAGTAAATTTTTTACTTGGAATCTTTAGTTTTATCGTGCAAAAGTGATAATTTTGTTAAAATTCAAGAGCATTCTTACACATTCCTTTGCATCCTTGAAAAAGTTTTGGAAAAATCTTATTGCTTGTTAAAGAATCTTTGCATTTTTTGTTCATCAAATGTGTTTAGAAAGTTTTCAAGATCTCTTTTCCTCTTCACTTAATGAGTAAATTTTTTTTGCAATTTTAGAACATTTTTTCATTTACTTGTCACCTTTAAGCTCATTTGAAGTTGAAAGAAAACAAAATTTGTTTTTCGAGTTGTTTTTGGATAGATTCAGTGTGAAAGAGTATCTCATATTTTGATTTGGCATGCAAAATTGAAAAGAAAAACAAAAGTGAGCATTTTTCTTTTTTGGCATTTAATGTTTCTCTCATTGGGGAATAAGAAAGGAACCCTCCTTCCCGTAGCTAGATATTCATCAAAAGAAATAGTTGCATTGAGTCATTCATAGATGCATGATTTTATTCAAGTCTTAACACCATCAAGTTGCACTTACGCCACCTTTTGAGTAAAACTACAAGCCCTTAAAATTTATACCCTAACTAAACACACATTAACCTCATTTGAGGACATAAAAGAATTGTATAGTTAGGTAGGACATCAGGGATAGGAATCCAAATAATCCCCCCCTTTTCACTTTACATTTGATACATAGTTGTTTTCCTTTAGGGTGCTCAAATCCTCTTGTATTTTTTTACACGGTTATACACCAAGTTGTTGGGAGGGCCTACCCTTCCACGGGGGTAAGCAGCGAGGACTAGTTCCGGATGGATTTTCTAGAATACAGAACTCCACTTAGCACCTAAGGACATCAATCCATTGTATTCCTTGTATTTTCCAGCCTCCATATTGGTTGTACAAGGGATCAAAGGCAGAAGCTCCAGTAAACCTTCCCAGACGTGTCATGAACGAGGTATCCTAGTGACCTTCGTTCTAGGGATATTTTACCTAGGATCCATTTAGGTAGAGGGATATCCCTTCATCTTTTGGTATCTCACTTCATATTGTCCGACTTGGATTTCATCACCTTGTGGAGGATACGATCTTTTGAGGTCTCCAGACCTTAGATAAGAGGATTGCTTGTTGTTATACCTTATAGAGATTCTTTTATTTTTTAGTGTTTCTTGTTGGATTTCTGGCCTTTTTGTTGTAGCTCGCTTACTGTGACATCGGTCTCAGTGTAGTTTCTTGATCTTACTTTTTGTCCTGTGCGCCTCTTCTTTTTTCTAGCTCTCCTTTTGCACACTCGGTTGCTTGAGGTTTTTTGAGTTCTTTTTTAAACGAGACTTCCCCAAGATCATTTTAGTTCTGTTCCAAGGCAGACCAAAGGAAATCATGAAGACAACAAGGGAAGAGTCCTAAACCTGTTCCTAGAACTAGTCGGATGCCACCTTCACGCATACCCACTCCCCCTAGTAGAAGACTATCTGGATGAGGGAATCTCCCACAATCAACTAGTACTTCACCACCAGTTTCTATGGTACCCCAAACTCCTAGCACAATCCTAGAAACTAGTGCAGTACCAGAAACCGGTGTAGTACCAGAAGTTAGTACGACATTGGAAACCACTATAGCACCTGAGGTTAGTGTCCCACCACAAGCCGACGTTATGACGGAAATTTTTATCTCTCCAGAAACTAGCAACGCTCCGGTAATGCCAACACAAAATGATCTCCCTGAAGGATATATCGATTTTATCGAGGAATCCGATCCTTACCCCTCTACAATGATCCAGTTCATTGCAAAATTGAACCAGCATTTAGTACAGTTGGTAACCCCACCTATCATACCTACTTATCCAGTATGCGTATCTACGAATTTGGATCTTCCAGTAATAGATTATTCAAAATTCCTTCTCTCTATCTCCCTTTGGGCCATGAAATCATGGCTTCCATATGAGCAAGACTTGTTAGTTTAGTCCAAGAATGTGTGATGACAGAAAAATTTAGACGTGAAGCTATGCAAATAATGGCTTCAAGCTCACAATTCCTACCAATAGCCACATCTCAAGTGGAAAATACTCATGATTCTAGAGCCCTCCAATCCACCTTCTATGATACTACCTATGTAACTTCGTTTGTAGGTTGATCTAGACCCACAGATTGGATCTATTCCAATACTTTACCTGATGATTTGGGAACGGAAAACGTCTTTGATCCATATTCATCATTATGGAACACGACTCTGGGCCAACCCCTCAACGATTTCCGCACTTTTCCAGTACCGATGCAATTAATGCCAGAAAAATACCCTTCAAACTTCCCCTCATGTTCTACCAAACAAAATATTTGGTTCTCCTTTAGGGAAAATTTCTATTAAGGGGAAAAACTATACTTTCCCGCCGCTACCCACATCATCTGGAATTAGTGCACACTCATCTTCACAAATCGGTACTAAAAATGAATCCAACCATTCTGCACAATCAATATCTTCCAATGTTTCTATTGGAAGGCCATCTATTCCTACTATTAGAACACCCATTATGAATGGAAGTTAATATTCAGCCACGATCTACACTATCTCCGCAGGAAAACCATTTATTGGTGCCCCAAGCGAAACCAGTAACCAACCCCCTCCATCAGGACCATCCTCTCTGTGGGGACCGCAAACCCTACCTATTGGAGGAAAACCATTTATTGGTGCCCCAAGTGGAACCAATAGCCAACCCCCTCCCTTAGGAACATCCACACTATGGGGACCACAAACCCCACCTATTGGAGGAAAACCATTTATTGGTGCCCCAAGTTGAACCAGTAACCAACCTCCTCCATCAGCACCATCTGCTCCGTGGGGACCAAAAACCTCACATATTGGAGGACAACCTTTTGTTGGTAACCCAAGCGAGACCAACAACCAACTCCATCCATTAGGCCCACTTCCTTCTTGGGGGCCACAAATCCAACCTATAGGGGGGAAACATACATTTGGCAGCCAGAATCCTGTCGGGGGGCACACAAATCAACATCAAATGCTTTACCCCCTTAATCTGAATTCTGAGTTACCTTATCCTAATGTCTCAAACAATCAATGGACTCCAACTCCCCAAACCTCATCTCTCAATCAAGGTGGGACAAACAACCCATGGGATCCACCCTTTCAGACACCTCCCCCTACTCAAGTTGTGGTTAATCCACCCAATCAAGGATTTGGGAACCCTACATGGATTTCACCACCCTAGGTATCTACACTATTCAATCCCACCCAACAACATTTTCAACAACCGGTTTACAATTCAATTATGAATCAATTGATAAATCCTATGATTCCCAACCAAAAACCAGTTAACCTGATGGTCCCCAACTCATAGAACTTCCAACGCACCAAATTCCCTTCCTAGAAACATTGGACTTACCCAATTTGTCAAGATTGATAAATGATCCCATTTGGCATGAACCACATTGGCCACCTATTCCTGCCAAACTACCATCAGATATCCCGAAATTCGATGCCAAACCCGGGGAATATCCAAAAAATCATGTCATGACATTCCATCTTTGGTCTTCTTCGAACTCATTGATGGATGACTCTATACGATTAAGGCACTTCCATCGAACACTCATCGGAACAACAAATAAATGGTATATTGATTTGCCACAACACTCTTTCAGAGATTTCAACTCTCTTGCCATGTAGTTTTTGACACATTTCCAGCTTCCCATTCGATATGAGATTGGTACATACCTCTTAACTTTGTTGCGACAATCTACTTCCACTCACATCTATGACCATATTCATGAGTGGAGGAGACGTCGAAGATTAATTAGGGCTCCTATTCCCAACCAATTATTGGCCAATTAGTTCACAAAGTCATTACTGCCACCTATTGCTAGGGATGTTGCAATGGGCATTACAGAAGATCAGGAAATCACTCATGCTCAGTATCTGGATTTCGTTTATTCCCAATATGGAAATCTATATGAATTGATCCCTCATGCCCCTTGCCTCACTGACGATCCATCTAGGCCTGCTACTGAACCTCCTATTGATGGTGTAGTTGGTTCTATGAAGGCCTGACCTGCAACCAAATCTAGTGGACAAAAAAACACTTATACTCCACCTCAAAACCAGGTTTCCTAAAAAAAAAACTACTTCTCCTTCTTAGACCTCCGAGGTGAACGCGGTTCAATCCTCACCACAACAATCCAAAGGAAAAAAGAAGAATAACAAAGAGAAATCCAAAAAATATTCTCTGAGTCAGCAAGAAAATCCCAAACCACAACAAACTAATGCTGATAAAAAACCCAAACGGAAAGCTAAGTTCCCCTCCCTTATATACCATGAAGACCACTATACAAAAGAATGTCCTTATAAAGAGGAAGTTAATAAATTTGTGAAAGGATCTTCCTGCCCGACAGTCTTCACTGACTCTTTACCACATCAACAATAGAAAATGGTCGCACACACCCCTTGCAAGGGGGAAACCAAAATGACCCCACCCAACCAGAGACATCCTCAAATCGTGACATCCTCATGATGAGTAATGAGACTTTCCATATATCCACTCGTTCAAAGACATATGACTCTATTCCCAGTTCAAACAAGAATGGGAATTCCAAAGACAAAACTCCCATGCAAGATATCCCTTCTACTCCTCCTATAGGCTCTCTTCATATTGAGAGGCCTATTATTGGCACTGTGTTGTGTCCACCAAAGGCCACCATTCAAAAAGCTACATTAAATCCAAACGTGTGAGCTACCCAAAATTACAATATTGTTGAGGATTTATCTCAAGCACCTTGTGCAATGTCCACCCTCGAAGTTCTACAGCACTTCCCTACTCAATGTAGAACCTTGTTGTCAGCACTTGGAGCTGCTGATCTAAACTCTTCCAACATGATTACGTTCAATTTGGAATATTTTAAGCCCAAACTCTCTCATCAATTGTATTTTGATATTCATACCAATATTTGTGGAAACAACATTCATCGTACCATTTTGGACGAAGGTGCTTCCACTTCTGTCATGTCTTTGTCTTGCTCGAGTGCTATCGGCTCTCCAGAGGTAACTCAGTCTCCTAGTACTTTGAAAGCTTTTGACGGACCTGGTTCCCAACCTAACAGACTCATCCCATCATTCACCGTAGAACTAGGGGGAAAAACCATATCTATGCACGTTGAAATCGTAGATGCTCCATTGGATTACAACATCGTACTAGGGTGCAATTGGTTTTATGCCATGACTGCCGTAGCATATTCCATTTTCCGTTTGGTCCAATTTCTTCACCAAGGGAAAATTGTCACCATTGATCAGTTAGAATTTTGCACTCCAGATATTCATTCCAACACCACCAACAATGTCCCACTATTGACACAATCTCAACATCATTATGAAGACATTGGTGTTGGTCTTCTGGAAGATTCCTCCATCATAGGAGTATTCCTGGAGCTCCCACCCCCAATATTTTCAATCAACATGATCTCTTTGAGTACTTTTAAACCCCACGAATCTAATGATTCTTGGGTTATACCGAGTCCTGCTGAGTGCAAAATGATCAGTGATTGCGTGCCTCTGAAACTCAATCAAGAAACATACCACGTGATTCAATCCACTTCCAATTGGATCGGTACTATCAACCACCATATGGTGGCACCTCTCTCATCTCGGATCAATTCATCCTTTCCCTCTATTGACTCCCTCTCATAGGCTTTTCCTTCTGACGAGTCTATTATGGAGATCATGAGCACTGATGAACCACCATGGAAAGATCACCACCATCGGTCATCCTTCCCTACGATCCATGCTGTAGAGATTGACACAAAATCCACCATTTCACTGGATATTGTCCAAACTAAGATTCCCATCCTTACAAATGATCTGTTTTTCGAAGGAAATCTAGCGAACATCATGGAAACTATTCCAATCGACATCTCTGTGAAACCTAGTATCGTGGAACATATCCATTTAGGCAAAACCTGTACACCTACTGAGGTGGAATTTTATATTTCCTTATTTAAGGAATTCCGCGATGTTTTTTCTTGTAGTTATGAATAAATGCCAGGGATAGACCCCTCTATAGTGGTCCATGAAATTCAAGTTTATCCCAGTGCCTGACCTGTTCTACAGAAACTCCGACCTATCCATCCCCGCAAAACTGCAGCCATTAAGGAAGAAGTTGAAAAAATTCTTTGTGCTGGTTTCGTTTATCCTGTCCCATTGACAGACTGGGTGTCCAATATCATTCCTGTAGCTAAGAAACAGGGCACGATTAGAGTTTTCATTGATTATAGGGATTTGAACAAAACGTGTCCCAAAGACAACTATCCAACTACCTTTATTGACCAAATTATCGATAACTATGTCGGGAGTGTCATCTTTTCATTTATGGATGGCTTCTCTGGCTATAATCAGATTGAGATACTCCCATCATACCAACACAATACTGCTTTCATCTGCCCATGGGGGACCTTTGCATAGCTCAAATTACCCTTTGGTATCAAGAACATTGGGGCCACTTTTCAATGGGCCATGTCATACGCATTTCACGATATCAAGCATGTTGTGGAACCTTATCTGGATGACCTACCCACTCACTCTTCTACATGAGAGGACCATCCAAATCATCTGAGTGCCATATTCTCACAGTGGCGCCACTACAAGATTCGCTTCAATCCTCACAAATGTGTATTTTGTGTTGAAGCTGGTAGATTGTTAGGATTCATAATCTCCAAGGATGGAATTCGCCTTGATCCATTGAAGGTGGAGGCTATTTTAGCTTTAGCTTCCCCAACCAACATTCCGAACTCCCAAGTTTGCAAGGGCATGCAAACTTTTTATGCCTCTTCTCCTGTAATTTTTCCAAGATCACTCGGGGCTACATGAGGCTTCTCAAGAAAGACGTTCCTTTCATTTGGGATGATGAATCTGTTACATAGAAATCTTCCACCCTGTGAGTATCAGCATTATTTGGCCTGTAGGATCCATTTCAGTGAGTCAGATCCACTTATATCCTTCATAGATACCAGTTTTCCGTATTTTTATTCCTACCCGCTTGTTGCATCACTATAGCAGGTGTACCCGCGAGTTGCATCCCTATAGCCCGCGGGTAGCATGTAAAATGGTTAAAACCACTATTAATTACTTTTTACTCCCAAAAAGCGGTCATTGGGTGACCTTTGGCTCTCCATCTGATCGAGTAATGCCTCGATGTGTCCTTTCACCTACCTTTGAGAGGACTATATATTGAGCACATACGGCTTATGGACGGGAGGAAGAGGAGAATCGTAAGAGAACTCTAGTGGATTTTTTCCCTATCTTGAGTTTGCACTCATTGATCCTTGTATTTGCGAACCATTTATGTTCACCTTCCAAACTCCTTTCTAGTTTGAGTTTTCCATTCATGGAGGGTTGAAGTGGTGGAGGCACAAGTGGATTGATCTAGATCTTGGTTCAGATTGGTTGCCGGCAAGAGGTCATATCACTTTGTACTTCTTCTTGTTCATTAATAGAAATACTCATATTCTCCTCCATTCATAATGTTAATGCCATTTATATATTATATGTACTTGTTGGATATTGGCTGTCAAGACTAATTTGCAGATTTCAAGTGCATGGATTGAAAGCTCCAACGGGGATCTACATCAAACGTTTGGATCGAGGTTGGTTACATTTCTCTATTATCTTAACATTGTCATTTTTAATAGCATTGCTTTGAGATTTGAGTAGATTTCTGGTACTCATCTGTCTGTTGTGGTATTCCCAATCCATAGTGAGTTTTCTCCAATATACAGAAATGGCGATTCCGCTGGGGAAAACATCCATATTTGGGAAATTTTTTGAGCATTAGTCCTTAATTAGAGTTTTTGTTTATCGAAGCTCTGTGTCACTGATTGGCCATTAAGATACACCATAGAAAACTTGCTTTTTCTGAGCCTCTGGACTCTTTAATTGCCCATTTTCCTTTCCTCACCCACAGGCTAGCTTAGTTCTGCCCGCATCTACCCACCTCTGTTTACTCTACTGCTCGCGGGTACCCGCAGGTATTCCTTTGAAAATAGCGTGTAACTCCGGCTTTTGCTGGTTTATGGCTATTGGTTGTTGTTGGGTGAGTTTGGTTGGTTCCCGAGTCTTTGCTGGCCTCTTTCTTGACTGTTTCATGCCTTGGTTGTGACCAGAACTCTTCATTTATCTTGGTTGAGCCTTCTTGGTTTTTTACCAATCTTTGGTTTCGGCCTCTTGTTTTCTTCCTTTTGAGCTCATTCCTTTGGCTAAGTCTTGTTGTTTAGGATATGCTGGGTTGTCTTAGTGATCTTCTCGGCACTTCAATGACTGAATAGTAGGATTTTGCTTGCATTTTTTCATTCCATTTATATTGAAAATATACAAAAATATTCATCTAGTTTTTTGCATTTTCCTTCTTGTTTATAAGCGAAAATACAAAAATATTTTACATTCATGTACTGCATCTTGCATTGAGTGCTTGTTGCCTTCATTTTAGGTTCTGCTTGTGCATCGAAAAGATAAAATATTGCATCTTTATTTCAGAATTGTTGGTTGATTTTTCATATTAGTGACATTGTTTTATTTGGATAGATGAGTCTAGGATTGGACGATTTTGCATACTATTGGGTCTACACATCACTAGTTTCACGATCATATCCCTTGAGTAACCACAACCACTAAAATTAACGCTTAATCATTAAAATTGATTAGACTAATTTTATTTATAGGGTACACCAACCAGCATAGGTTTAGAGTCTTGGAATAGATCATTGTGAGTTAACAATCCAAGACTACTAGACGAAACATTAGGTGTCTGACCAGGGAGTGGAGGAATCCATGGTATACATCGGTGTTCTCAGGAAGCTCTACTCAATCCAGAGTTAAGCACGAGGTCACGAGAGGTTGGTTGAGGAGATATCCCTCTGATACCGGCTGAACGTAGGAGATATATCCAGGATTTGTTCGTATCTGGGGGTACCGGAGGTTCGTCCTCTTGTGCTTCGGGCTTAGCTACCCTGTCCATACGACGGGTCCCACCTACGACTGTCCCCTTGAGCATTGGTTATATTGCGGTGAACATAGTTTCCTTACCTAGGTACTGCACAGGGTACTTGCAGTGGTTATGTTGTTTGTGTCTTGAGTCAGATAGGGATTGGATAGCACAGTTGTGTTCGTGCAGTGGACTTGACCCTGTCGACGCAGTGAAGCCTGGGTGTCTCTATAACTAATTCTGTTACCTCCGGCTATAGTTTGGGAGTCTCAAGCCTCTCCTAGGTGAGACATACCGGCTCTAGTGTTAGGAGCTCATTTAGCCTCTCTGTTTGCCTGCTCATGGCTGTAGTTTCTCTAGGTGTGTGCTTTTGATTTACTGTTTTTGATCGCTAGTTGGACTTTAGGAGACGTTGTGTCTCTCTCCGGAGATAACGTGGCGCAGATCCCTACTCTCCGCTGGTCCCATCGGTTGGATGGTTTAAAGCCAGCCTTGGTTACACACCGTATTGCTAGAGGACGCCGAAGGGCTCCCTCTGAGTCTTCATATTCTTATGTGACTTATGTTGAAGACTACATGACTACACATCCCGATATTGGGCAAGATCCTTCTACTCCTTCGGGTAGAGTTGAACATACTTCCGATCCCGATGCTCCTTGTGAGGATTGGGGAGGTGATCCACCTGAGACTCAACCTAGTTTTGTTTGGCCTAATCCACTTGACCAGGATCCGTTTGATCCTTCGAATCCGGATAATTATCTTTATGGGATGCCCGACTTACCTGAAGAAGGAGAACAAGACGAGCCTTTCGTTCCTTCGTTTCCACGCAGTTTTATATACGGGAGGCCTGAGACTCATGATGATACTGGCCCTATGATCAACCCCACCACACTCTCTTTTGGTATGCCTAGTCATAGTACTGTCGAACCTTCCACTACGGTTGGTACTCACGCTGGCACTAGTCAAAGTGTTAGCCATACTATACCCACTGGGTGCACTATGTTGTCCACGCACTCACATAGTATGGGGACTGGTCAGATTCCTAACAATGCTAATGTTGGAACACGACCACCTCCTAGGAATACCCAACCAAACTAAAATGTTGTTCGGAATATGACTCGCCATCCAGAACCTAATACACGCATCGCTACTTGTCAACCCAGGACTACTTTTTCACATGATACTGTTCCTCCCAACCATGGGGGTGGACACATACCGCATATTTTTGCATCCACTACCGCCACTAGTAAATCTAATGTAGGGGGTGGGAATATTTCCTATCCACATGGACATCACACCACCAACCCTGCTACTATTCACGCCCATATTGGAGCTGGGAATGCTTCTCATGCTTCTGGTCACCACACGACTGCTCAAGCTAATCCTAATGTTGGGGGTGGGAACATACCATACCATTACGTTCGTTACAACACGGTTCCCGCTATGAATAGTACATACATGCCCCATACTCATGGTGGCAACCCTTACTACAACACAGTCGGTGCTGGCCACCAGTATCACCCACCACCCCAATATGGTACTCAAAACGCGCATATACTTGCTTAATCTCAAATGGGTCCGGCAGGGGGAGGTTATCAATCTTATGGCCATGGGAAAGCTTATGGTCCGTCAGGTCCTCATTATCAGCAGTTTAATCCTCATGGTCAAGCTTTTGGTTCGTCCTATAACACAGTTCCATTTAACCAACCTTTTATGGGAGCTTATAATCAAGCTTTCCAGCCTCAGCTCCCGTTCCTTGCACGCTTGAATCTCTTGGATATTTCGAAGCTCACGAATGATTCGGTGTGTCACGACCCTACTTGGCCTCGGTCCCTACCAAGATCCCTTCAGACATTCCAAAGTTTGAGGGGAAAGGTGGTGAGGACCCAGGAGATCATGTCACGAAGTTTCACCTTTGGTGCTCGTCCAACTCTTTGAATCATGATTCCATTCGATTACGACTATTTCAACGCACCCTCATGGGGGCACCAGCGAAATGGTATGTGGAGTTTCCTGGGAACACCTATAGGGGATTCAACAAGATTTCTTTGGTTTTATTAGACCATTTCCAGTTACCGGTTCGTTATGATACTGGTACTGAGTTGTTTTCCACCTTCCATCAGAATAAGGCCACACATATTTCTGACCACGTTCAAGAGTGGCGTCGGCGGAAGAGATTAGTGAAAGCCAACATTCCTCCAGAGTTCCTGTTGGAATGGTTCCTCAAGTATTTACTTCCATACATTGCTAAGGATGTTTTGATGTCCGGCATTATGACTAAGGAACAAGCTATCTTGAAATTCCAGCAGTTAGATCTACTTTATTCTCAGTCTGGCATTTTGTATGACATTATTCCTGATGCACCGAGAACAAGACATGAGCCTACGTCAGTTCCTGGAACACATGCCGATGGCATGTGGGGTCCACATGCACTCTCCCTGTAGACTCAGTAGCTAATCAAATGCAAAATTTGTCACTAAACTAGTCTGCTCCCGGACAGGTTCACACCTTGTCCACTTCCACTCCATCGTCTGATGTACACAATGTGCAATCAACAAAACCATCGGGTAACCAGCAACCTAGTGGTAAGAAAAAGGGGAAAAATAATTGTAGGGGTGGAAATAATGGAAGTAATAACAATAGAAATCGTAATACTCCTCGTAAAGAGAATGCCAACCCTTCTCGGGAAGGCGGTAATGTTGGCGAGGATCGCAAACCTAGGCATAAGGTGAAATTCCCTTGCAAGCTTTGTGGGGAGGATCATCTTACAGACTTATGTCCTTGAATTGAAGAAGCATCGAAGCATTTGGCATAGAGCCTAGCTGTGTTGAAGGATCCCCTTCCTCATCATCAAAACATGGCTTCGCATGCTCCCACCACTGGTTATGGTACTAATGAAATGACTTCTTCCAATACTAGTGGTTATGGATGTGTGAATATGGTTCGGTCAAAGGTTTGTGCTGCTACTTGTCAACACGATTATGGTGCACCACAACCGAATTTGGGGAATGAGCCTCCCCCTCCTCCTGATAATTCCTTGCATATCAAGAAGCCTTCCATTATGCTGCAGATACCGAAAGGTGTTCTCAAGCACTCCACGCATAATCCCAATGCTTGAGCCACCCAGAACTACTCCATCGTAGAAGATTTGGGCCAAACTCCATGTGCCATGTCGGCTCTTAAAGTTTATCAAGCCTGTCCTTCTCAGAAGCATGCCCTTTTGAGTGCGTTAGGAGTTTAGGATGGGGAAGTCCTAATGTTATCAAGTTCGATACTACTAATGTGTTGCCTCGCTTACCTTACCACGTGGCTTTTCAAATCCAGGTGGTTTGCCTTAAGAGCTTCATCAAACATACTATGGTTGATGAAGGTGCCTTTGTGTCAGTAATGTTGTTAGCTTGTTGGAAATCTCTTGGCTCTCCTCCTCTACTCGCGTCTAGAACTACACTCACTACATTCAACTGTAGATCTTTTACGCCGCATGGAATTATCCCTTCCCTTGTTGTCTCCTTGGGAGGTAAGTCCATGCCTATTGAATTCGAAGTGGTTGATGTGCCCATCGACTACAACCTTTTACTAGGTCGGAACTGGATGTACGCTATGAAGGTTGTCACGTCTATTGTATTTCGAGTTATTTGCTTTCCCCATGAAGGCAATATTGTGACGATCGATCAGCTGGATTTTGTTGGTACTCCTTCCACAGCATCCACGGGATCTGTAGTCCTGCAAGTTTCTGATTCTCAGCCGACAACTGGGAACATAGGTGTTGGAATGTACCCCTCATTGATGGGAACTTATAATCTTTCTGCACCTGTGAATTTTATTGGAACCATTTCCGACAATGCGTCTCCTCCTTCGAATAATATGTTATTCCGGACCTCCTATTCAAATGATCTGTGGATTTTACTGTCCACGAGTTCCATGTCTGGAGACATTGCGCACGTCGGGATGCCTATGCCTTTATCTGTAGCGGAGCTCGCTTACAATCATATCCAACAAACCACTGCAGATTTGGATCTCTCTTCTTCCCAGACAGTTGAAGAAGATCTCGTTATGCTAGCAGTTTGGGAAGCCAACTCATCTTGCTCTCATGATTGCCTTGATGATACTTTTCCATCTAATGAAGCTATCCTCGAGGCCATGTGTGGTAGTGAGAGGCCTTGGGAAGATATGCACCATCACTCTTACCTCCTTCCCAACCTCGAGCTCGTTGAGCAGGAGGAGTTTAGGATGACTCTAGCTGAGATGGTTGGTCACCCTGTGGCTCTTTTGCAGTCGCATGATGTTTTTGCGGAGGGGAATATGGCCAATATTTCCCCAACCACTTCGATCAACATCTCTCGCATTCCCTGAAAGATTGAGAATGTTTACGTTGGTGCCGATTGCACTCCTGAGGAGATTGCTATTTACACTGACTTGATTATCGAACTCCGGGAAGATTTTGCCTAGTCATACAAGGAGATTCCAGGAATAGACCCCCGCATTGTTGAACACGAGATTAGAACGTATACTGATGCTAAACCGGTTCGACAACACTTACATGCTGTGAAACCTAGGAGGGCAACTGCTATTAAGGCAGAGGTGGAGAAACTGCTCAAAGCTGGTTTCATCTACCCCGTTCCCCTTACCAAATGGGTGTCAAATCCCATTCCTATGGATAAAAAGCAGGGAACGATCCGTGTATGCACTGATTTCAGAGATTTGAACCGTGCATGTCCCAAAGACAACTTCCCTAGGCCATTCATTGATCAAATATTGGATGCTTATGCGGGGAGTAAGATTTTTTCATTCATGGACGGATCCTTGGGTTATAATCAAATTCAAATCAAACCCGCGGACCAACATAAGATGACATTTATTTGTCCATGGGGAACATTTTCATATCGAAAAATGCCCTTTGGCCTCAAAAACACCGGAGCTACTTTTTAGTGAGCCATGACCTATGCCTTTAACGATCTTAAGATGATTATGGAAGTTTTCTTGGATGATCTTGCTGGACATTCTCGCAAGAGAGTGGACCACCCCAAGCACCTCCGTATGGTTCTCGAACGATGTATCCACTACAAAATTCGATTGAATCCAAACAAATGCATCTTCGCTATTAGGATTGGTCTCCTTCTAGGATTCATAGTTTTGAGGGAGGGTATTAGAGTTGGTCCTCTCAAAGTTGAGGCAATACTTCAGTTGCCTCCTCCGCGTAATCTGTTACAACTTCAGAGCCTCCAAGGGAGAGCTACTTTTCTGCGTCGGTTTATAGCTAACTATGCTAGTATTACTAAAGGTTTCGCACGCCTATTGAAGAAGGACACACCTTTTATCCAAGATGAGCGAGCCCAGCAGTCTTTCGACACCCTTAAGAAAGATTTGGTATCGCCCCCCGTGCTAAGTCCACCGGACTTTACACGAGATTTCCTTCTTTATGTGGCCGCGTCTCAAGAGACTATTGGCATGGTCTTGGTTCAGGTAGATGATGCGCTCATCGAGCATGTTATCTATTATCTCAGTCTAAATTTAGTAGACACTGAGCTAAGGTACACCCACATAGAAAAGATGGCACTTGTGACTGTCCACGCAGTCCAGCGGTTACGACATTACATTTTGCTTCGAACAACCACTGTTGTAGCTCACATCAATCCATTTCAGTTCGTGCTATCACAACACCTTATCGGGGGTAAGTATAATAAATGGATTGTGATCCTTCAGGAATTTGATCACGATTTTGCTTCGGCAAAATCGATGAAATCATTGGTGTTCGCTAAGCTTATGTTGGACCTTCCACGGCTTGATGAGGATGTCATTCATGAAGATTGCTTTGTGGATGAACACTTATTTCTTATCTCGACCGAGGACCCTTGGTATGGGGATGTCATTGTATATCTACAAACTTTGAAGTTTCCTCTGCATTATTCACGAGATGAGTGACGGCGTGTGAGACATCACGCTAAAGGTTATACTATCGTCGGTGACACTTTGTATCGACAAGGAAAGGATTCCATCCTCCGTCGTTGCTTGACTCATGAAGAAGCGGAGCAGGTACTTAATGATTGCCATGCGGGGGCGTGTGGCGGTCACTTATCTAGGCTTTCTACAGCCCAGCGTATCATGCGAGCTAGTTATTTTTGGCCTACCATATTTAAAGATTGTATTAACGCTATGAAGAGATGTCACCCTTGCCAGGTGTTTTCTCGGAATGTACACTCGCATCCAGCGCCCCTCCATCCGGTCGTCACTGTCGGTCCCTTCACTAAGTGGGGGGTAGATTTCATGGATTGAAAACCAGCTTCGACTGGGGGGCATCACCATATTATCATGGCCGTGGATTATTTTTCCAAGTGGGATGAGGCCATGCCTACTGTAAAAGCCGACGGTGCTACTGCAACCCATTTCGTGTTCAACTAGATTATCACTCGATTCGGTATCCCGAAAGAGATTGTCACTGACCATGGCAGTCACTTTCAAAACAAGATGATGGAGGATTTGTCTCTCAAGCTTGGGTTTCATTAGGAACACTCATCTTCCTACTATCCTCAAGCGAATGGTCAGGTTGAAGCAGTAAATAAGTCTTTGAAGACCATTCTCCAACGTACCATCCAACAAAGCAAGACCAATTGGCATATCATGTTATATCCTGGTTTGTGGGCATATCGAACCACAGTTAAGACTGCCACCAGGTTCTCACCATTCCAGTTAGTTCATGGTGTGGAGTCACTTTTACCGATTGAATGTGAGATCCCTTTGCTCAAGCTAGCCATAGAGCTCCTCCCTGATACGACGGAGATTGAGCAACATTTAGTACACCTCGAGCAACTTGACGAGCACCGTCGAGATGCCGTTGTGGCCATTGATGTTAACAAGCGTCGTGTCAAGGTTCAATATGACAGGCCTATCCATCCCCGACAATATGCTGAAGGTGACTTGGTTCTCTTGTATGACCAAGCTAAAGAACCCCTGGGTGCAGGAAAGTTCAATCCCATGTGGCATGGTCCTTACATTGTGAGGGGTGTCCTCGAAAAAGGAGCTATGAGTTAGAAGACTATGAGGGAGTTTCCTTGAAGGAGCCTAGAAATGGGCTCTACCTCAAGCGGTATTACGCTTGAACCTCTGGTTTAGGTTGATACTTTTGTATACTATTGTATAGTTTTTCTGTACATAGTTTAGGTTTCCTTTTGGTTGTCGGGTCTGCTGATTAGCCTCTGTTTGATTGACAGATGTCAACAGGATTCCCTACATTCTTAGGTTTTGCGGATGGTGCTAGCCGACATACGCAACAACTTGCTTCTGTTGCCTGGGTTATCTTTTCACCTGACCACCTAGTTGTTTCCTCAGGAGGTGCTTGTCTTGGTCCTACATCTAACAATGTGGCTGAGTATAGTGTCATTGTTGAGCTACTTCGGGATGCCATTTCACATGACATCCAGTCTTTAGAAATCCATCTGGATTCACAACTAGTTGTGTCTCAGCTGAATGGGCAGTACCGTGTACGAGACCCTACATTACTACGGATATTCCTTAAGGTACGACTCTTGGAGAGACATTTTGTTTCCATTACATATATTCATATTTCGAGAAGTCATAATTATATATCTGATGCATATGCTAACTATGTATTAGATTGGAATTTGTCACATTCGTCATGAGCGCATAAATACAAAGACACTCATACATTTGTAACATACACACACGTAGTAGAACCGAGAACCAAATTTGTATACATATATAAATATGTCCAAAAATGGTAGTGTCATACAAAACTGGAGCCCGTAGCCCTCAAAAATATACATATCGATACAAAAATAATAAGACCCTGGGATATCTATTCCCTCCGACGAGGTCTAGCTACCGCCTCGACGGGGTGTGTCTCATAGTAGTACTGTACTACGTTGGCCATCCACTACAGTAGCCGTACCCACTCACCAGGAACACTCACTACCTGGCGCTGCATAGCCTCAGGTAGTCGAGCTACCTCTATTTGTGGTACTCGGGAAACCATCCGTGATATGTTGCGCCGCAACGTCTGGAGTGTGCACCCTGTTGCAGTATCTGCTGCCACCTCATCTCTACCTCGACGACCATGTCTCGGGAAGCCCTCGGGTCTCACTGGGCCTTTGTCTGTGAGCAAACAGTCACCCATCAGCACATGATACTACTACCAAAAAGAGTTTTTTCATTTCAACTATAATAAAAAAATCCATAAAAATTTAATAAACACAAAACCAAAAGAGTACTCACCGATGTCTCCGAAAGCGTCGCTTGGTGGGAGTGGCATGTCACGGTCCTATTTGAAGTCTATCCCCACATAGGGATAGTCCTCTATCGTGATCACCTTCCGGTTCCACCAGTGGAAGGACTCCTCAGTATATGGTGACACCAGACGGCCACCACCCTGTCATGTCAAGATCTCAGCCCACCAGGTCAGGGCTGGATCACAGAGACTGTGAGGAGGGACATCCACCCTCGGGCTAAGCCCTGGAACCCTCTCAAAGAAGAAATTGCAGAGGATGCTACCATACCCAAAGTTTTTGGCCTTACCCTCTTTGCATTCCGTCAGATGTGTCTTCATAGACACCAGTAGAGTAGTACATGAGTCGAATATAGTAGGCTGCAAGCATTGTGATGCGTAGAACATCACTGGTATGGATGCCTGATGCAGTGCTTTGGATCCCGTGATCCGCACTAGAGTAGCCACAATGATCTTTGTACTCAGATCCATTATGGCATTGACTGGCACTTGGCTTCCCACTGCTCGTGTGTTGGAGGGACAATACCGCGCTATGTAGTCCTACACAGTGATCCCACCACCCATGGTCTGTGACCAAATACTAGCGACCTCTCCTCTACGGGACAAACCGATAATGAAATAGATATCCTCTACTTCTAGTGTCAGTGTTTTCCCGTTGAGGATGAAGTGTTGAACATCCACATCCCAGTAGTTGATCATATGATGGAGTAATAGGTTTTGGGCCCTTAAACCCCCTATACTCTAGTATTTATATAAGTCACATGCTTGCAAAGCTTGTTGTGCTTGCAAATCATTGCGTATGGCCTCATCAACCTGGTCATGCTCTCTTTCCCTCCACTCTAGAACCATCCTGGAGTGCAAAGCAAGTAAATTTTGGTCAGTTTCATGATTAAAACTTTCTTCACGGTCGTACCTGCGGGAAAAATTGTAGACAGTGGTGGGTAGATGCGGGCAGTCGGTTTTTTGAGTGCGCGTTTGGTGCCCTACCCGCGACCCGCATACTTATAACCCGTGGGTAGCACCGAAGCCATCTAGGGCTTGGCCAAACAAAAAATACCACAGACGAAAATTGAAATAAAAACATTAAAATGAAAGGTATGGGAGTGACCACTAACCTGCTCTAGATGGTTCGATTAACGGTCGCTTGTAGCTCCCACGATCGGTGTTTGAAGTTTCAGGTGAAAACTACCGAAATAACTCCAAATTGGTGAATAGTGCAAATGAATTGTAATTTGGAAAATTTTATTTCTGTTTATAATTTTCTGGACCCACTTTTCTATAGTTTTTTCCATTTTGAGCCGTTATGAACTAATATCGTGTCATGGAGTAGTGTTTTTTCAACAGATTTCCTCGGCAAGAGTTGTTTTGAACCATTTCACACCTACGACAGGTACATTTCACACCTGGCATATAGGTTAGATGCCATTTTCACATGCATTATGCATTTGACCTATTGACCATTTTCATAAACCCTAGGTGCGACCCTGCTTCGTGACTGACACGGAACCTTCACACCGCTATAGAAGTGTCGTTATGTGGCGGTAGGGCTTTCCCGAACATGGGTACCCTAGTTAGAACCCCTTTATGCATTTTGGTGCCCATGCCGTTGTTTATCCTTAGGATTGGGAGTCCTTTGTAGTCACACCATGACGTTGCGATACAGACTCATACTCTACTTTGTCTTATGCTGGCCATCTCCTTTAAGGACTCCCCTCAGTTATATCATGTTGTGATTGCATTGCATCATCCTGCTTGTTGCTTGAGCCTTGTGCCAGCTCCCGCTTACTCAATTGTTAGCCTGGTGCCTGAGCACTTTTCCCCTGTCGAGCCTTGTAGAGCTTATATTTTCCCTTCAAAATTTGATGACCTTTTGACACTGAGGGAACACACCCCCAAGTGTCCACATCCTGCACGCATTTCCTTGCATTGAGCATAGGTATGTTCCACTGCTTGGGACTAGTCTGCTAGCTATTTGACACTCGTTCCCTCACTTATTGTATTATAAGCAATTTTATTCTTTTTCAAGCTTTTCCCAAATATGAAAAAGACAAAAAAAATCAAATATTCCAAAAAGCTGGATGGGATTATGGTCACTATTTCTTGTTGGAAGTTGTTGTGTCGCCTTTGAATAGAGCATTCATTCCACTCCATACATTATGAGTTGGGACTATAGTTGGGCCTTAGGATCTGTACTTGTTTGTCAGTTTTCTCCACCGATTGGTTAAGCTTCCAATCATTATGGAGCCCTCTGTAATGCATCCTACATTGCACAGTTTATGTCAAGTCTATGCTTCCTGAGTCTATCCATCTGCTCATGCTCTTGTTTAAAGGAAGTCCTGAAACTAGTGTCGGCCACTCCTCAGACCTCTTGACTATTGCATGTCGGCCATCCTTATTGAGTTAGTCCGTTCCACCTGAGATCTTCCAAATCTTTCAGCATTGCTGGTACCTCGTTCTGGTTGATGGGGGATGCCTTAATGCCCTCCTTGTAGCGAGTCT
This sequence comes from Larix kaempferi, assembly GCA_027924585.1. Classification (NCBI taxonomy): domain Eukaryota; kingdom Viridiplantae; phylum Streptophyta; class Pinopsida; order Pinales; family Pinaceae; genus Larix; species Larix kaempferi. The sequence continues at coordinate 1,263,894 of BSBM01000706.1, forward strand.
CGTTCCGTCGACTTCAACCCATTTATTCCAGGACTTGAGGCTTAGATTTCAATTGAGTACCTTGAGGTTTGCAGTCATTAGTGGCAGGTTCTCTCTCCATTCACAGTTTTGGGAATACATCAATGTCCCCTGATCGATGGATTCATCCTAGTGTTCGACTTCAACCCATTTATTCACACTCTGATGATTGTGCTCTGTGCCTTGATGCCCATTTTCATTATTGGTTGGTCATCTCGCGTCTGTTAACGGTATACATCATTGACCGGTAATCAGACGATGTCTCATTAGGTTCGACCCCAACTCCTTTATTCACTTGATGGGACTTGCACTGTCGAAGACTTGTGTAGAAGACCCCAGGCGATTGTGGCATTCAGTATGCTACATATGACTTTGACTTTACATCTGAGATATCACCTCTAATATTTCAGCAGTTTGTACCTCCAGTTTTGCACTAGTTGTCTTCTTTTCAGCAAAAGACCGTATCTTACTATAGAGGGATCATGGCTATGATCACTTATGACATATATCCATTATATACTTCCTATTCATGGCCATTGTATCAGATTGTTGTACTATACTGACATGTATTTAGAGATACTATTGTATTATGACGAGTGAGCTGTTCTTTCCACTTGTGTCTCCATCACTCCACTTCTGAGTTTTATAATGTATTTCGGCCATCATAGCACTTTCAGTCTTTGACCTCACACACTAGGGGGCATCTATTACACAGAAATCTTCCACCCTGTGAGTATCAGCATTATTTGTCCTGTAGGATCCATTTGAGTGACTCAGATCCACTTATATCCTTCAGATATACCAGTTTTCCCTATTTTTATTCCTACCCACCTGTTGCATCACTATAGCAGGCGTACCCGCGAGTTGCATCCCTATAGCTCGCGGGTAGCATGTAAAATGGTAAAAACCACTATTAATTACTTTTTACTCCCAAAAAGCGGTCATTGGGTGACCTTTGGCTCTCCATCTGCTCGAGTAACGTCTCGATGTGTCCTTTCACCTACCTTTGAGAGGACTATATATTGAGCACATACGGCTTATGGACAGGAGGAAGAGGAGAATCATAGAAGAACTCTAGTGGATTTTTGCCCTATCTTGAGTCTGCACTCATTGATCCTTGTAGTTGTGAACCATTTATGTTCACCTTCCAAACTCCTTTCTAGTTTGAGTTTTCCATTCATGGAGGATTGAAGTGGTGGAGGCACAAGTGGATTGATCTAGATCTTGGTTCAGATTGGTTGCCGGAAAGAGGTCGTATCACTTTGTACTTCTTCTTGTTCATTAATAGAAATACTCATATTCTCGTCCATTCATGGTGTGAATGTCATTTATTATACATTGGGTTACATTTGCTTATGATATTATGGACCATTGTTATTGATAATGTTAATGCCATTTATATATTATATGTACTTGTTGGATATTGCCTGTCAAGACTAATTTGCAGATTTCAAGTGCATGGATTGAAAGCTCCAACGGGGATCTACATCAAACGTTTGGATCGAGGTTAGTTACATTTATCTATTATCTTAACATTGTCATTTGTAATAGCATTGCTTTGAGAATTGAGTAGATTTCTGGTACTCATCTGTCTGTTGTGGTATTCCCAAGCCATAGTGAGTATCAGCATTATTTGGCCTATAGGATCCATTTCAGTGACTCAGATCCACTTATATCCTTCAGATATACCAGTTTTCCCTATTTTTATTCCTACCCACCTATTGCATCACTATAGCAGGCGTACCCGCGAGTTGCATCCCTATAGCCTGCGGGTAGCATGTAAAATGGTAAAAACTACTATTAATTACTTTTTACTCCCAAAAAGCAGTCATTGGGTGACCTTTGGCTCTCCATCTGCTCGAGTAAGGCCTTGATGTGTCCTTTCACCTACCTTTGAGAGGACTATATATTGAGCACATATGACTTATGGACGGGAGGAAGAGGAGAATCATAAGAGAACTCTAGTGGATTTTTTCCCTATCTTGAGTCTGCACTCATTGATCCTTGTAGTTGTGAACCATTTATGTTCACCTTCCAAACTCCTTTCTAGTTTGAGTTTTCCATTCATGGAGGATTGAAGTGGTGGAGGCACAAGTGGATTGATCTAGATCTTGGTTCAGATTGGTTGCTGGCAAGAGGTCGTATCACTTTGTACTTCTTCTTGTTCATTAATATAAATACTCATATTCTCGTCCATTCATGGTGAGAATGGCATTTATTATACATTGGGTTACATTTGCTTATGATATTATGGACCATTGTTATTTGTAATAGCATTGCTTTGAGAAGTGAGTAGATTTTTGGTAGTCATCTGTTTGTTGTGGTATTCCCAAGCCATAGTGAGTTTTCTCCAATACAGAATCCCAACAGTCTTTCGACAATTTGAAAAATTCCCTTACCAATGATCCCATGTTACAACCCCCCAATTATACACGGGACTACATTTTATATCTGGCTTCCTCTACTACCACCATTGGCATGGTTCTCATACAGGAAGACAACAGTGGTCAAGAACATGTGGTCTACTATCTCAGTAAGATTCTCATTGACTCTGAGACATGTTACTTGCTTGTGGAGAAACTGGCTCTAGCCACCATTTTTGCGGTCCAGAGATTCCGACACTACATTTTACTTCGCAAGACTACCATTATTGTTAACTTCAGTCCAATGTACTATATCCTAACACGTTAGGTGCTACATGGAAAATAATTCCATTGGATTGTAGTTCTTCAGGAATTCGATTTGGATTTTTCCAAAGTGAAATCCAAAAAATCCTTGGTCTTTGCCGAGCTTATTTGTGCATTGCCCCGTATCAATGACCAACCTGAGCCCATTGATTCTCTTCCAGATGAAAATGTGTTCCTCATTGGCACAACTGATCCTTGGTATGGAGACATTATCTTATATCTCCAAACCCAACGTTTTCGGCCCGATCTCAATCGTGATGAACGTCGTCGCATAAGACACCACGCCAAATACTATCTTATCATTAGTGCTACTTTGCACCATCGTGGTATTGATTTAGTCTTGCATCATTTCCTTAATCTTGATGAAGCTGAACACATCTGTAATGACTGCCACTCTAGAGCTTGTGGTGATCATCTTTCTAGGATGGCTACAACCCAGAAAATTTTGAGCGTGAGCTACTTCTAGCCTTCCATCTTCAAATATTGTGTTGATGCGATCAAGAAGTGCCCTCCATGTCAATTATTCCATTCTAAGAAGAATTCACACCCATATACACTTCATCCTATTATTGCAATGGGACCCTTTGCAAAATGGGGTATTGATTTCATACACTGTAAGCCTACTTCAGCCGGGGGGCATAGTTATGTAATCGTCGTTGTTGACTATTTTACCAAATGGGATGAAGCCATGCCTATGTATGCAGAAGACAGAAAAAAAAATCACTTTCCATATTCAATCATATCATTGCCATATTCGGAGTCTCGCAAGCCATCGTAACTGACTATGGTTCCCATTTTAGGAATCATATGATGGATGAAGTAAGTTCCAAAATAAGTTTTCAACACGAAAAATCAACTCCTTATTACCCCCAAGAAAACAAACAAGTAGAGGCAATCAATAAATTCTTGAAATGAATGATCCAATGCATGGTGGGAACCCAAAAATCAAAATAGGACTTAGCTCTATTTTCAACCCTTTAGGCCTACAAGACTTCAGTAAAAAATGTGACCAGGTTTACACCATTCCAATTGGTCTATGGCATGGAATCGATCTTTCCGATTGAATGTGAAATACCATCCCTCAAATTAGCTATGGAAATCTTACCTAACATGACCACTGAAGGAGAACGGCTTCTATACCTAGCTAAGCTTGATGAAACTCGCCGCGACGCTGCGCTCGCCAATGAGGCTCATAAAAAGCGCGTTCAGGCTCAATATGATAAATCCATTCAACCTCATGTTTTCAACGAAGGTGACCTAGTATTAAACTATGACCAAATGCACAACAAATTAGGTAAAGGAAAATTAGAATCCATATGGTATGGCCCCTACATTATCAAACGAGTGTTAGAGAAGGGATCTTACGAGCTTGTGGATTGTGATGGTATATCTTTGGGAGAGCCCTATAACGGTATTTACCTGAAGAGATTTTATGCGTAGGATCATCCTGCGTAAAACACTTTGTATATAGTGTATCTATAGTGTGATTTTGATTCAATTTTTGCGTGTTAGTGTTAACACCCAAAAAGTGCTCACTAGCTCATTTCCTTATTCACATGACCCATTTGTCCACTTTTCCACCATTTGAGCCTCTAAAAGCCATCAAAAGGTCACCAAAAGACCATAATACACCCCTTTTTCCCCTCAAAATGAATATTTTTCCTCAAAAAGCATAAAAAACCCTAAAAAAGAGTCCATAATTCCCAAAAATATTAAAAAGGGAATAAAAATATTAAAAATATTCAAAAAAGGAAAAAGGAGGGAAAAGGTACCTAAACCATGTTGGTCAATACCATTGGTTTCCTCAAAACCATAATGGTATTCCCCACCACCAAAAACTATACAAAGGTGGTAGGAGCTCCTCACTTTCCATCCATCCATCATCCTATCCTCATGCTGTCAAAATCTCTCATGAGTTTTTGACCATTGTAGCTATCTTGGAGAAGAGACCTTTGGAGCTTGGAGCTACTCACCTTGGAAGTTGATCAACACAAATCCTCACCATTTGAGGTATCTTAATACAAAATACTCATTCTTTTTATTTCTTGTTCTTGAATCTTTTTCAGAAAATTTTATTTGTTATATGCACATGCTAGTTTAGTTTAGATTCAGATTTATAATTGTTTTTTGCTTTCAATCTTTGAAACTGCTATCACTTGTTGATAGGTGCTCATAGCACTCAAGCTTGGTTGCAAAACCAAGCCAACAATTTTTGGCGACTCTGCTGGCTTCGAATTCTTAGATCTCAGTTTTTTGCTTTAGATCTTACTTTTTGTTAGTTTAATCATTTTAATTTATAGATCTACCATCCTAGACAACAGATCCATTGCTGCTCTAGATCTCGGCCCCTTCTATTGCCATTAACAGCTTGAAATTTCCATTTTCGGGTTTTTTTTTCGGCGTCCGTTTTCGGCTTTCACCTCGTGGGTTTTTGCCCGACAGTCGCGCGGCTCATCGCGACCTCGCGGCCTTTTTCCACGCGGCACGCCGCGGCTTCGCAACCATTTTACGTGCTGCACATCGCGGCTTCGCGGCCATTTTCCGTGCTACACATCGCGCCTGTGTGACTAAAACCCGCGCTGCACATTGTGGCTTCGCGGCCGAAACCCGCGCTGCCCATCGCGACTGTGTGACCGAAACCCACGCGGCCCATTGCGGCTGTTTTTTTTTTTTAACAGTAACAGAGAAATGATTATATTTATAAAGATGTGCACAGCTATTCATTACAAACTTGCAAACAGAGTTTTTAACAGTGCTGAGATGTCAGGACCAACTAACACTACTATAACTATCTACATTACATTATAATCTCTGAGCTTGGTCTTCCTGAAATTGTCCAACATAGAGCTGGAATAAACCTTAACAAACTGGCTACAGAGGAGTATACAAAAATGCATTAATCAAAAAGAGTAAAATTTTTTTGAAACCTGGGCTGTGCTAGCCTTTCTTCCTTATCTTGACAGACGAAGCGTCCACCATCACCTGGTTTATTTCCTGATTTACCATTGGATTTTCGTGCACCCAGCTTCCCTGCGTCGCTTTGAAGAAAACAGCCATGTCTTCCTGCAATCTATCAACTTTCCCCATTAATTCAAGAATATTTCGTTCCAGATCATCAATTCTGGAATCCTGGCAGGATAACTGAGAGCAAACGTGCGTTATGACCGACGCCATTTCAGCATTCTGGTTCACGCTGGAGCAGACCGCGTCATATGTTCTCCGGATTGCAAACAATGTCAATCAAGGTTCTGCTTAAAGCGGCTATGGCCGCCCTAATTGACGGCATTGTATCCCAGTTATCCGCCTGCGAGAGACGAGGAGCAGAAGAAACAAGCTCCCCGAGGGAGAGACGGCTCAGAGTTTCGGGGAGATGGGGAGGAAGAGCCATCGCGGAGGGAGGAATAGGGAGGGCAGATGGGGGAGTTAAGGAAGCCCCGTGGGAGCTGACACCGGGGGAGAGAACGAGGAGACAGGTGGTGGGTCGGACGGGGAGGCAGATGGAGGAGCGTGTGAGTGGGTACGCGGAGGACGAGTTCAAACAAAAGTTTAAAAAGAGGGGAAGGCCATAGTTTAGCAAAGGGAGTGGATAGTCCCTGGAGGCCAAGACCCTAACCAAAATCCCCGTCAAAAAATCAAGGGGCCAAGACATTGGTGTGTTAGGGGATAAAATGAAATCCCAAGACTCCTTTATGATCCTTTGTTTGCCCGACTATGAGCATGATTCCTTGATTTGCCGCTAAATCCGCCACCCTGTTGTTCTCTCGGAGGATATGAAAGAAGGAGGCCTTTGAGAATAATGTATTGGTCTTAATTCTTTGCATGTATCTATCTTCTTTTGAGCCTGGCGAGGCATATCCTCTTCGCATGATTTGGATGACGTGCCTGGAGTCTCCATAGATTTTGAGATTGGCTATGCTGTAGTTGGAGGCCATTTCTAATGAGAGGATGAGAGCTAACCATTCTGCCTCATTATTAGTTTTCCTGCCTAATCCCCAAGCAAAGTCTGCGATTTTATTTCCGCCGGGATCGAAAAGAATCCCACCCGCACCTGCCACCCCGGGGCTGTTTTCCCGAAACCCGCGATGAAAGTTTTTTCAATTCGACCAATTTTTTGAAAATTATTTTTTGCTATATTTTCTGCCTATTTAGCATATTTTACAGTATTAAATTTCCTGCATTTTTTCAGCCATCTTAAATCTTTTACTATTTAGAATGCTCCATTAAAAGTCTTTTTACAAAGTTTTCAGAAATTGAAAGAGAGATTTTTCTGCATTTTATCTAGATCAAGGTTTTACTGTTTATTTGCTCGATACTCTACCCAAGCAATTTTTAAGAGATCCATTTCTTTCTTGAAGTATTCATGTTATTTGCTTTCCTTCAAATTATTTCAAAGATCCATTATTTTTTAATAGGTTTTTCAAGCATTTACATTTCAAAAACGCCTTTATTTTTTGCAAAACTGGAGGTGTCTTTTCTTTCATTTGTAAAATCGCCCAAGCGAGGCAAATCAATTTCAGTTTAAATACCACACTTGCACCCACTCTGCCACATAATTTAAACTGAGCCTTAAAATTTACCTTAAACTCAACAAACTTTTAACCCCACTTGGGGAGCACTTAAAAGAATTTTGTAGTTAGGTAGAATTGAGGGGATAGGTGTTCCAATAACACCCCTCAATTATTACATTTGAGACATAGTGGTTGTCCTCTACGGTACCAAAATCCCTTATAATTTTGACACGGTTATCAACCAATTTATCAGGAAGGCCTCTCCCTTAGGAGGGTTGAAGTAGCCAAATTGGTTCCGGAAGTCTGAGTGGAATACCGCAATCCATTCAGTAACCGAAAGATACCTTTTGAAGTTCTCGGTGTACACCCCCCTGGTGTACAGCGGCGATAGAACCAAACTGCAGATTCACCCAACTGAACGTGTCATGAACGAGGTATCCTAGTTGCCACTCTTTAGGATTGTCTACCCGGTGTCCCTCCCGGTAGGGGGATATCTAGCCGTTGGTTCAACACTCTATATTGTTTAACTTGGATTTCATCACCTTGCATAGGATATCGTTTGTTGACTCACAATACTTCTAGTTAGGTGTTTACATGATTCATTACCCACCTTTGGTCTAGTAACACCTCTTTTTTCTAGAAACTGTTTGAATTTTGGTATTCTGACCAATTTTGTTGCATCCCTCCACTTATTATAGCACAACTGCTATAATAAGTGCTTTTTGAGGTTGATTTTTGGCCTGAGAGCCTTTATTTTTTCACTCCCATTTTGCACTCATTGTTGCATTTGGGTTTCGAGTTTTTTACATCACCACCTTACACTGAAATTAAAAAAAAAAAAATTCTCACCATTGAGAATTTAAGACGATCTCGTCGTCTTCAGGGTGAACCCCCTCAGTTCAGTCTACTTGGCTCTACATGTCACTGACGTAGATCCTTATCCCTTGACTCGACACGTCATCGACCAAACATACAGTCATCCGATTTTGACACACCTCACTTCACATCTGATTCTGAGGCTGAATCCGAAAACCCTACTGAATTTACACCAACCAACCTCATGGTTGGACCACAATACGACCCACTTTTTACCAGTACTATTGGAGATACATCCTCAAACCCTTCTACTACTGTGCCATCCATGGTAACAACAACTCCTCTAGGCATGCCTAATATGGGGGACACTCCACCTTTAGGTATGCCCAACACAGGACTACCTCCTATTATGGGTATGCCAAACATAGGAATCACACCACCTGTCATTACCACAACCCAGATCCCAGGAATTCCTGGCACTATTCCTAACCCCGGTGTAACCCATGTTGCACTTAGAAACGCTGGCCCATACCAAACCACGAGAGTTGGAGGACACATACCTTCAATACCTAGCATACCCTTAGGGGCCACTGGACCACTACATAATGCTACCATTAACAGTTATGTCCCAGCCACTACATCACATCCCTCGTCCAGTCTACCATTTATGGCAAGTTTGAATTTGCCAGACTTGGCAAGACTAACTAATGATCCTATTAGACATGACCCCACTTGGCCCCCCATGCCCACAAAGCTTCCCTCGGACATCCCGAAGTTTGAAGGAAAACCTGGGGAAGATCCCCAAAACCACATAATGTCATTTCACCTATGGTGTTCATCTAACTCCATAGTGGATGATGTTGGTTGTGGAGCCATATCTTCTAGTCTCATAGATGATATTGTATCAGCCGTGTTTGTACCCCAATTTTATATGATATGTAGGTGGACTGTATAGTCACCCCAGTGGGGGGGCATCGCCCCCCCCACGGGGTTCCAGGAGGTCTGGGGGCCAGCGGTCCCCCAGCGGGGGTTCAGGGGCAACGCCCCCGAGAAATGGGGGTTCGGGTGGAATGCCCCCGAAGAAAATTTTTGGGGCTGTTTTTGCCAGCTGTTTTGTGGGCCCATGGTTTTGGGTATCTCGTGGTATTTTCCCATTGTATTTCCCTTATAAAATAAATACATTGTAATACGGCTAGGGTTGATGTATTAGGTTTTATGCATTGTAAAGATCTCTGAGATTAGGAGAGAGACTATGAAACAGAGAAGAGGAAGTGCAGCGGTTGTGCTACAGGTTGTATCCCTTCACCTTGCTGGACGGTAATAATAATAAGGACTGGCAAATTCAGTGTGGACGTAGCCCAAGTTGGGTGAACCACGATATATCTGTGTCTCTCTTGTAATGTGTATGTGTGAGTATATTTGCATTTCTAGTTATTGTTATTGCTATGTGATCCTATTTTTCCTAACAGATGACTCCATTAGACTAAGACTGTTGCAACGAACAATCACTGGCTCTGTAGCCAAGTGGTACATTGAACAACCACATGGGACCCACCATACATTTACGTCCCTCGCCTCCACTTTCCTTCAGTTTTTTCAGCTACCTGTACGCTATGATGCAGGAGTTGAAATACTATTATCTTGTAGACGAAACACAGCTACCCACATCACCGACCATATCCATGAGTGGCGCAAGCGCCGTAGCCTCTGCAAGATAAAACTGGATGACCGTATATTTTTGGATTGGTTTCTCAGATCACTCCTACCCCTCATAGCCAAGGATGTAGCTTCTGAATGACCCCAGTCGGAAGAAGAAGCCATTCTAAAAGATCAACAGTTTGATCTGATCTACGCCCAGTGTGGCTACCTGTATACCATTTCACCTGACGCTCCCCGTGGTGATTCCTCCCGGACTGATGCACCGGGAGCATCCCACGCCTCCGATGGCATCATTGGACAAGTTGCGTCCCACAACCAACCATTTTCCATTATGCGCAATAATAACGGCCTCGATCGCGGGCCACATCTCACTCTGGAGCTACAACTTCATATGCTCCCATGGCCCACCCCCACCACACTCATGGACCTCCATGTCCACCACAGTGTTATGGTCACTCACCTTCAGCCTATCCACCTCTGGTTGCACCCCCTACGTATTACCATCAGCAGGCCACACATGCTCCTATTCACTCACAAGCCCCAATGGATTTTTTCCCACCACAGGTAGTCCTTGCTGCACCACAACCTCCAATCGCTGAGACTTATCCTCCAAACAACAACAATGCTACCCCCCACCAACCAAAACCCTGATCGACCACCGAAACAGGGTAAGAACCCCAATTTATCAACAAACCACCCATGTTCCATATGTAGGGTATACGGCCATTATACACACACTTTCCCCCATTTGGGGCGAGCACGCCAACTGTGGTCTGATGACGCCCAATGCCAGGGGCACGCGGCACAACCAGCGCCACCTCCTCAACCACAACCCATGGTGCTGCATAATCCTTTGCCCACACAAGCAGTGGCGAACACTCATCCATTGGATCCTCCTCAAGGAACCACAGCACCACAACAGCAAATCACATATGCTACACACACAAACCAACCGATGGATTCATGTAGTCATCATCTCCTTATGATGTCTTCGTCCTACATGAATCTCCAAACGCATCGAAACCAATACGCCTCCACTGCACCTAAAAATATTCTCCCTATGATTGAACAACTAGTTCAGAATGCACCTACATCATTCGTCTCCACAGTTAGACCTGGATTATACTCGGAATCACCTATGACTTCCACATTCCAATCCATCCCACCCCCTTTGAATATAACTGAGATATCTGATTTGTGCACCCTCTCGCATAACACACAGATACCAAACCAACAACCCCCTTTACTCCCGCAACCACCCTTAGTGCCAACTCATGTAGGAGCCACACCAATTCATACTATCCCATTCTTATTTCCCCCTTTACGCACCATCAACACACCAGTCATGGCTACACTTAATCTCCCAGGATTAACATTAGGACTACCTGTGTGGTACCTAGATGCCCCAACCTCTCCTCCGACACCGAATGCCATTTTACAACCGGTGCAACCCATCAACACTTCTAACAGGTGCAACCAAGCTTGAGTGCTATGAGCACCTATCAACAAGTGATAGCAGTTTCAAAGATTGAAAGCAAAAAACAATTATAAATCTGAATCTAAACTAAACTAGCATGTGCATATAACAAATAAAATTTTTTGAAAAAAATTCAAGAACAAGAAATAAAAAGAATGAGTATTTTGTATTAAGATACCTCAAATGGTGAGGATTTGTGTTGAGCAACTTCCAAGGTGAGTAGCTCCAAGCTCCAAAGGTCTCTTCTCCAAGATAGCTACAATGGTCAAAAACTCATGACAGATTTTGACAGCATGAGGATATGATGATGGATGGATGGAAAGTGAGGAGCCCCTACCACCTTTGTATAGTTTTTGGTGGTGGGGAATACCATTATGGTTTTGAGGAAACCAATGGTATTGACCAACATGGTTTAGGTACCTTTTCCCTCCTTTTTCCTTTTTTGAATATTTTTAATATTTTTATTCCCTTTTTAATATTTTTGGGAATTATGGACCATTTTTTAAGGTTTTTTTATGTTTTTTGAGGAAAAATATTCATTTTGAGGGGAAAAAGGGGTGTATTATGGTCTTTTGGTGACCTTTTGATGGATTTTAGAGGCTCAAATGGTGGAAAAGTGGACAAATGGGTCATGTGAATAAGGAAATGAGCTAATGAGCACTTTTTGGGTATTAACAGATTGCCCCCTGATGTGTGAGGGCAGGAGCTCATCGTATGGCCGATAGACATCATAGTTTTTTTGTCTTTTTTCTGGAGGGGAAGAGAAGAGACTGGTTGGAGACTGCATCCACGTGCATAACAAGTGCCTCCACGGGCATACAGAAAATCAAACATGCCTCCATGAGCAAACAAAAAGACAATGAACGCATCCATGTGCATATACGCCTATATACCAAATCATATATATATATATATATATATATATATACATCATAATATGGTCAAACATGTCATAGTTGCCCTCAGCACCCAATATACAAAAATACATCAGCCGTACAAAAAGGGACTTCCCCATATGCTCATCAGCATTTGGGGGCAGATACAAGATCATCTAATCATCACGATCTCTAGGCACCTCTGGCCCCTCCTCCGCTGGCCCCGCCGGATCATGCCGAGCCCGAACTCTCCTCTCTGCCGGACCCGCTGGATCATCTCGTAAATGGATCCTCCCCTCCGCCGGCCCTGCTGGATCATGCCGAGCCCCATCCCTCCACTCAGCCGCCAACAATGCCGCTCTAAGCAAGATCGAGCGCCACTCACGAGGCGCGTCGAAACATCGCTCGACGATGTCCCGATCCAAATCCCTCCACCCATCCTCTAGAAATCCTGCTAGGATCATATCTAGTGTCTCTCGGACACCCTCCACAGCATCATCTCGAGGCCCATCTCCTCAACCGTGAGCCCCAAATCCTCGAGCATGCGCAAGCGGTACCACCACAGGAGGTGGAATGACCACCATCGCCCGTCCTCTATGAGCCACATAGTCGGCCAGTGGTACAGGACCAACATCTGCACAATCACGCAAATGAACAATCATATAAATATCTAACTATAATCATAACAAACACATATAAAACACATGATATAGTAGAGAACAAAACACAAAACATACCATCTAAACCCCAGGCCTGTCCCTGGGCTCGAGGCATCTCCGGATCTCTTCGATAATCCATACCAGCGTATGGATAGTCCTCAATCAGCAGGGGGATCTGCTCCCACTGCTCATACATCTTCTGTGAAAAGAACCCACGGATACCACCACCACCACGGGGCATCATCTGCCCCCACCGCACCATGCGCAGCTCGCTCACCAAACCGTCTCGAACCGGTACCCGTGGCCGCAAAGTCGGTACTCGCTCAAAGAAAAAACAACACAAAAGGAGGCATAGCAGAACTCTCCCCCCTCCTGACTGACCTTGTCCAGATCTCTTCGGACACCAGCCAAAAACATCTGACCCCATGCATAGTAGGTCCCCCTCGGCACAGAATCCACCATCATCATTTGTCCCCCCGACAAACAATGTGGCACCGCGGCACCCAGCACCTGCAGAACACAAGCCCTGATAGACCGCATGTCCCACTCCCGCAATGATCTTAGACTCAAAGCACTGTTCTGCACAATCGCCCCAGGAACACAGAAGGTCTCCAAGAGATCCTCCATGTCCACACCTACCAGGATCCTTGGCAGAAGATCCCCCACCTCCCCTAAGTGAGGTAACCCGGTAAGAAAATATACGTCAGTAAGGGTGATATCCAACCTCTCACCCCCAACAATAAAGGCACCCTCTGCAGGAACCCACAAACTCACCAATTTGTTCAGTAGCGGTCCTATTGAACGCATCGATGGAATCTGAGCGAACTTCAGGAGTCCACTCATAGCCAGAGCCTGCCGAACCCCCTGATCAGTCCGAATCTGAACCATCAAATCCTCCTCCATCTCTCACTCTCGCCATGACACCAATGGTCTCCTCAACATCCTGCCAAAAAACAGAGAAACTTTTAGAACCAGAGAAATTTTTTCAAAAAATACCATCGCGGCTTTTCCATCAAAAGCTGCGATGATCATCGCGGCTTCCATCCAAGAACCCGCGATGAACATCGCGGGTATTGGTCAGACAGTTGCGATGAACATCATGACTATCTCCCCCACACTCACGATGAACATCGCGACTTTCAGCCCGACAGTCGTGATGAACATCGCGACTGTCAGCCTCAACCCGCGATGTCCATCGCGGCAAAAGACACAAAACTCGCGATATTCCACGTTGGAAGGCCAACATGGAATTTCGCAGCCTTCAGGGGCCCGCCACTAACCAAAAAAGACATAATTGAAAAGGCTAAGGCGAATAGGGTTACCTGAAACTCACGGAATCGAAAACCAACTGTCAAATCTCCCAGAAATCAAGAAAGAGCTCTGATTGCTCTGCCAAACTTACACGTAACAATGACACGTCATATGGGCCCCACGCCCTATTTATAGAAATTCCACCATTTTTCAAACAACCATTCCGGTGTCATACGACGTCCGTTCCTCAAACCGTTGGTACTGTTGGAATTAGCATAGCGAGAAATTCATGACAGTTCTTTCCTTTTCCTGTTTTCACCAGGTCCATTTTTTGACCATTTTTTCCCATGCCCCCTCGTTGCCTCGATTTGCGTGCCACATCAGTCGTTCTCCATTTTTGACAAATCTTATATCGCCGGATTCAGCTTTCCGTGCTCGTGATGATGCTTGAGATCATCTCTCGCTCTCACCTCTAGATTTTTGGGGCATTTTTTCCATGCCCCCTCATCGCCTCGATTTGCGTGCCACATCGGTCGTTCTCTATTTTTAACAAGTCTTATATCGCCGGATTCAACTTTCCGCGCTCTTGATGACGCTTGAGATCATTTCTCACTCTCACGCCCAGATTTTTTTGGCATTTTTTCCTATGCCCCCTCGTCACCTCGGTTTGCATGCCACATCGACCGTTCTCCGTTTTTAACAAGTCTTATATCGCCGGATTCAGTTTTCCGCACTCGTGATCACGCTTGAGACCATTTCTTGCTCTCACACCCAAATTTTTCAGGCATTCTTTTCGATGCCCCCTCGACACCTCGATTTGCGTGCCACATCGACCGTCGTCCATTTTTGACAAGTTTGATATCGTCGAATTCAGTTTTCCATGCTCATGATGATGCTTGAGATCATTTCTCGCTCTCACTCCCCTCATTTTTGGGCATTTTTCCAAAATGCCACTTGTCACCTCGATTTGCGTGCCACATTGGCCGTCGTCCCTTTTTGACAATATTTATGGCACTAGATCTAGTATTCCGCACTCATGATGATGCTTGGGACCTTTTCTCGCTCTCATCACTCCCTTTTTATTCGGTATAATTTTACCCCCTTTTCGGGCCGAGCAATCCCTTTTACGAAAAAGGCACTTAGGGAGTTTCTGTTAAGCTCTTTTCTGACTCCTAAAACAATGAAAAGATCGCCGAGCAACCTTGCTTCCTTTCATGCTCGCTAAACATATCTGAAAGGGCGTCTACCTGGTATAAGTTTACCCATTTTCCGGACCTTGTAGACTAATTACGAAAAATGAATACTCTAGTCACATCGGCTAGAAGAGTTCTCCATTTGCATCATTTTATGCTTTTTCGGGCCTTGGAGACTAACTTACGAAAAAGAACACCAATGGAGTCCACTTACCACTTTCAGACTCTCTAAACATGAAAGCGACCACGAGCAATCACCATCCTGGGCTCATAAACACCAATAGGACGTTACTTACAACCACTACAGAGTCTTCTTATCACTTTCAGACTCCTTAAAAATGAAAGCACCCATGAGCACGAACAGTCCTAGGCTCAAAAAATACACAGGATAGTACCATGTCAAAGCACACTTTTATCCCTTCTTGGATCTCATTAAAACTACGAAGAAGGACCCACTGGTGCTTCTCGGCGCCACAACAGATCATGCCTACTCATATGGCAGCTTCCCCCATTTTGGTCGCCTTTGTTCAGAGTATTCTGCAGTATGTCACCCTGAGAATCCCTCGACAACACCCATCAGCTCGTCGCCCCCCCCAGTGTTAATACATACCCTTCAGTCCTTAAAAGCTATGATCCCCGCATCTACAAGTCAGTTCCCTACGCTGCTAGGTCAACCATGTCATCATGCTCTGAACAAAGGAAGTTTGAGTCTACCCACTATATGACCCCACTTACTTCCCATCCCCACAAGTATGTCAGTCCTACCATCAGTACTACCACACTTCAGTTCTACACCTCGTGCTCCTATCAAGGAAACATCATTGCCTTGTTAGTTGCTGGTCTCCCTCTGTCGACAACAACCAAATTTATTCTAGAGGATAGACCTAGAGGTCCCTGTGTCTTGGACTCATCACCATTTATGATGAGTGCCTACGAATCATTTCGAGAAGAGTCCTCAGTGCCTCTCCAAATGGTTGTTTCTCACATGCTCGACGTCAACACCTTGATCACATCGTCGAGACTCGCACAAGGTATTGGTCCGTTCAGTTATTTGTTGAAGACCTCAGATACCACTTGACTCTTCCACATTTGAGAGTCTACCTATGGAAACAACCAGTTACATTTTTTCTATAGATATCCGAGTTGTGCATGGCGACAGTATTCCGATGTACCCCAGTTTTATAATCCCTCGAGTATACAGTTACATGTACTTCACAGAGATGACTCACAGTAATTGAGTCCCTACAGATGTTGGACACCTTCAGGTTCAGCAGTTCATCAACCCTTCTGAGACCTTATTTAGAACAGTTGTCGCTTCATTCCAGTGTATCAGTTATTGAGATCAGTCATGTTATGATCATGAGTACATCCCAACATAGTGTCCCCTTTGGACAATTATGATGTACCAACAGATTTTTTATGTCTTATTTAGGTCCCCCTTCTTGGGACTAATTGTTATGTCTTGATACGAGCATGGGTATGCCCGCCTCATCCATTAGCAGAGATTATTCCTCATTCATATTGAGGCCATGTAATATTTTTGGTTTTTGTAGCTTCCAAGGGCCGTTGATCCAGTCTCCAAATGGTCTCTTCTCTTCCCCAAACCCCAGAAAAAAAGACAAAAGAACTATGATGTCTATCGGCCATATGATGAGCTCCTGCCCTCACACATCAGGGGGCAATCTGTTAACACCCAAAAAGTGCTCACTAGCTCATTTCCTTATTCACATGACCCATTTTTCCACTTTTTCACCATTTGAGCCTCTAAAGCCATCAAAAGGTCACCAAAAGACCTTAATACACCCCTTTTTCCACTCAAAATGAATATTTTTCCTCAAAAAGCATAAAAAACCCTCAAAAAGGGTCAAGAATTCCCAGAAATATTAAAAAGGGAATAAAAATATTCAAAATATTCAAAAAAGGAAAAAGGAGGGAAAAGGTACCTAAACCATGTTGGTCAATACCATTGGTTTCCTCAAAACCATAATGGTATTCCCCACCACCAAAAACTATAAAAAGGTGGTAGGGGCTCCTCACTTTCCATCCATCCATCATCCTATCCTCATGCTGTCAAAATCTCTCATGAGTTTTTGACCAATGTAGCTATCTTGGAGAAGAGACCTTTGGAGCTTGGAGCTACTCACCTTGGAAGTTGCTCAACACAAATCCTCACCCTTTGAGGTATCTTAATACAAAATACTCATTCTTTTTATTTCTTGTTCTTGAATCTTTTTCAGAAAATTTTATTTGTTATATGCACATGCTAGTTTAGTTTAGATTCAGATTTATAATTGTTGTTTTTGCTTTCAATATTTGAAACTGCTATCACTTGTTGATAGGTGCCCATTGCACAAAGCTTGGTTTCAAAACCAAGCCAACAGTTAGGAATCTATCTCGTACACAACCATTTATCTCAACTTGTGCTTTTATGCGGAAATGTCGGCATACTTTGGATTCGCGGATGGTAGTAGTCGACATACCCAGAACCTTGCTTCTGCATCATGGGTACTGTATTCCCCTGCCAGCGAGTTGATATCCTCGGGTGGTGTCTTCTTAGGCCCTGCAACAAAGAACATTGCGGAGTATCATGCAATCATTGGACTTCTGACTGAAGTTTCTTCTCTTGGAATCCATCATTTTATAGTCTACCTGGACTCTCAGCTTGTGGTATCTCAACTGAACCGCATTACACTGTCCGTTATCCTACATTACTTTGGTTTATACAAACGGGTACACCTCCTTGAATGGCTATTTGATTATATTTTATATCAACATGTACCAAGGGAATTCAACATGGTGGTTGATTCGTTACCTAACTATATGTTGGATTGGCATCTAGCACACACATAATCAATACATCATAAGAACACATGTAAAAAATATAACATACGAGTCATCATAGGTAAAAAATAGAGATAGATCCATATGTATATCATGTAAAAAGTGTTTTTCGTGCCACATATAATAGTATAATGCGTTAAAAGACAAAAATTGGAATCATAACCCATACAAAAATTGGCACTCTGGCCTACATATCGTGTAAATTCTGCTAACAAAACTACTGCTAAAAACTAGTCGCGAGGTGAACGATGCTCATGGTAGCACACAACTTCCCTAACAACATGACAAAGAAACCTGCCAATCTGCTTTAGCACACCCACAGTATGCTTCTAAAGATGATAAGGAACCTCAGGCATCCTCATCGGAGGAATGCCCATGGTCAGTCCTTCTAGGTTCCACTCAACATTGCAGAATCCTCCCACCTCATCCTCCTTAGCCTGGTACTCTGCCCCTCATCGACATAGTGGAGAGGATCATGTTGGCCTCACCGCTCCTCGATCTGCATCATTATACACACATATATTAGATCTTCTACTCATTATAAAATAAAAATAAAAAAATTACATAAACTTGAAAAATTCAAAAACATGTTTGAAGTTCATATACCTGACTTATCCCAATCATCATCCTCAGGTAATGCTAAGTCAATATCACCATGGAAGTCTACCCCAGCACAGGGATAATATTCTATCATCAAGATCTGCTCCTCGAGCCAAGAGAATAAATCCTCGCTGAATGATAAGATTTGCGGCCCACTAAGCCACCCAGCATAATCGCTCCATCTCCCCATCCATGGATTGGATACAGGATAGCAAGGCCTCTCTATCTCTGGACGTAGTAGAGGCACTCTCTCTAAAACGAAGGTGACCAAGATACTCCCATATCCAAACTGGCTGATGCTCCCGTTGCTACATTTGGTTACCTGATCTTTGATATTGGCCAAGACTCCTTCACATCTATTGAATAGCTTGGGTTCCATGCATTCCAAGGCACAAGTCATCTGATACATGGTCGCGTGGTGAGCCCCAACACTCCCCTTTACTCGATCAATAGTGTATGATATCGTCCTCAATGGAATAGATATCACATCAACAGTGAGCACTTTCTCGCTTTTCTTGCGCAATCCTTGTCTACAATATTGGGAAATACAAGTCTCTATGGTTTCTTCAGTACCAGTACGATGTCCTTCCAAATTAACTCATTCCACTCTTTTGGAGAGACCGGTCAAAAATTAAATATCCTCGAGATCTATTTCAAGGATATGCTCTCCTATGCGGAAATCTTGTATATCAACATCCCACATTTGTATGATGCGATTTAGTAACTTCCCTTGCTTTCAGATGACTCTTGTTTTGAAAAATTTCAATAAACCACACTCTCTTAGTGTGGATAGAGTGTTGTCATCATTTAGGGCAGCCCTATCCTCTCCTTCATGTTCACTTTCCTTCCAGTCAACCATCCTTTCTTTTCTCACTTGGAATCTCCTGCAAATCATCAAGAGAACCTCTAGTTAAAAGATTGAAGCCAATTTTTATGCCAAGAGATGGGGGCAAATTTTTCATTTTTTAAAACTGTGGATTTTCGTACCTTGGGTGTTGTAGGGAGCGCGAAAATGGATAATTTCCACGCCCCTCACATTACCCATAGCGCTAAATTTTAGGAATTTTTGCGTCCCTCAACATAGGTAGGGCGCGAAAATTTTTGGGTGCAAGATTTGTCTCCCTAAGACCCTTGCAAAACCCCAACCTTGCATGAAATCAAGAAATTAATGAATGAAATGAAAGAGGAGGATGAGAGGGCTTACTTGCTTTAGACAGTGGTTGAAATGGTGCACTGGATCTACCAATATCGTCAGATGAAGTTTTGCTCCCAACCAAGGTAAAAATTCTCTTTGGAGTGAAAATGACCAAGTAACAATGGGTAATTCTCCATTTTACCCTCTTTTATATATTACACTTAGTCATTTTTACCTATTTTACATTAATAACCTTTGTTTAGAGTATATTCTTCATAGTTATTATGTCCTAATGCCTTTTTTCTAGGGTTTTGACCTTTTTTTGACAGGTTCGATCAAGTTGTTCACATTGGTGGAGTTGTGTATTTGACCTTCTTTGAGCTTACTTTCTCTCTTTCCTACTCTGGATCTGAACTATGAAAGAGATTCCAAGCGCTTTTTACACTTGAGTCTTGCTTGTTAAACCCAAGTAAAACAGTGTCGAGCTTAGTCTGCTTTACTCATGCTTGTAAAACAATAAGGAAAGTATCAACTTAGTATTATTTTCTCCCTTTTTCATACTAAGGTGATTAACTCACAAAAATGGAACCGCTAGAGTTTTCTTTAAGCTCTTTTGAGACTCCCTCACCAAGAAAAGATTGCCAAGTGCACTTGTCTCTTTCACACTTGTAAAAGTATTTGAAAGGTCATCTATTTAGTGGTAGGTTATCCCTTTTTCGGACGGTTTAGAATATTTACGAGAAAGGTATACCTTAGTCAGTTTATGACTAGGAGAGTTCTTCTGGATATCATTTTATACTTTTTTCGGGTCTAGGGACTAACTTTTATGAAGAAGGAAAACCTTGGAGTCTTCTTTAGATTGTTTTAGACTCTCTAAACATGAAAAATCACCAAGTTTTCCTTCCTTGGACTCATGAAATTAAACATCGAAGGATCCTTATGGAGCCGAACCTCTCCTTCCTTGGGTTCGTGAAATGTACAAGGTTGGACTCACTTAAAAGTGAGCTATATTGAGCATCCGTTATCCTCCTCAAGATCATTAAAAAACAAAGGGGTACTCGTCAACCATGATGTGGGAAAATGGGGGAATAAGCTGAGTCTAAATTTTGGCACCCTATGAGTCGTTACCTTTGAACATGGCATGCATCCACACCTTGTCTTATTTGGGTATTCAGTCTATATTTGGGTTATAACTACGATTGTGAGTAATCTTTTAATTAACATCTTAACTTGATTCAGCTCGCCTTTAGTTGTTTCCTCTGTTAATCCCTACTGCCAAGTCATATCTCATGTTGTTATATGTTCAAAGGATCAGTGTTAACCTGAGTCAACCTTCTACAATATTGTCAAACTCCACTTTTTATGTCAGTCCACACTCATTTGATCCATTACTCCACACCTTTTTCTTATACTGGTTTCGTGTCAATGACGTGGGATTCATTATGGCCCTCCTTTGACGAGTCTATTCCGGTCGATGTCAACTCATTATCCAAGAATTAGGATTAGGAACCAACCATAGTACCTTGGTACCTGCATGCCTCAATGGCATGTTTCCTTGTATTCAATAGTAGGTTTTCATTATTGACCTATGATCAAATAATCCCTCGAATGTTCGACCTCAAAAATATTTATTCACATTCATTGAGCTGTACTAGAGATACCTTGGGAATTATTGTCATCATTGGTGATTACCCTCATACTTGTTAACGGCTCACATCATTGGCCGGTAATCAAGTAGTCTCTGCCATGTTCGACTTCAACACCTTGTAATCACATGGTCAAATTCGTATCGCTCCGGGACTAGGTAGAAGACCCTAGATGGTTCTGATGTTTCTTTCACATCCAGGTTGTGATGGCGATTGTTGAGTAGGTCACCACATCGACCCCCACATCAACATTGTGTTAGTGACCTCATTTATGTACTGTCACACAGATCCACTCTTGTATTTTTTGTGGCTATGTCATTGTCTTATCATCGATCTTGGCTTGTTCCTAGTAGCCATGATTTGTCTTCAGTCCTTATCAAGTCAATACTGTCATGGATTTGCGATGTATTGGTCGGAAACCATGCTTTGCGTCTGTTGTCACGAGCATGGGTATGCCTGCCTCATAGTTATTTGGCATATTGTTGATGTTTCCTTGCAGCTCCTCTCCAACCTCCTTTCCACTATCTCTGCAGACTCATTTATTTGTAAAGTGTTTTGGCCATCGGCTTCCTTCTGACCTCACACTTTAGGGGCCATCTATTATACCTAAAAGTATCACTTTGAATGCCATTTCAATTATTCATGTCATATCACCATGCAGAACCTAATGGTACCACCTGAGGTGGAAGTGTTGAGACTTGTTTTCACCTTGTTGGTGTCCTCCTTGGCCTTCCTTGGAGACAAATCCAATTGATGACAGCCGAGGGCCACCTCATTGAGCCAAGTGCCATCTCATTAAGCCAAATTTATCCATATTTTCACTCCCTGCTAGTGGTGCAAGGCCGCAAAAATACAACATTTTTTTGCCCTGCATGCCTGCAGAGGCACGAAAATTACAACATTTTCATGCTATGCTTAGTTCAGAGGGCGTGAAAATCCCTTAACAAATTCATGGCTTGGATTTTGGATCTTAGCTCCGGGGATATTTTCTTGGGATTAGGATTCCCCTCGAATCATACCTTATCCTCCCTCTTTAGCCTGGTTCACATCTTTGATCCACCATTTACTCACCTAGATCCACCTTCCTCCTTGTTGTGGCCACAACAGATCCCATGCTTAGCTGAAGCACGGGAGCCCCATTTTCTAATAAATGCAAAGGTATTTGGGTGAGTTTCAGTGTAAATATGAGTCTTTGGTTTTGGTATGCTTAGATCTCTTACCCATGCTTTTGTCCTGCGTGTTCCCTATGACTCTGGATGATCTTTAACTGTCTGGTTTGCTAAAATCCTCAAATTTTGAGTATTTTTTCTTGTGTTTTAACCAACCTAAAACCATACAGTTAGGAGTCTCGAAACTTGCGACCCAAAAATTGCGGGTTGCGGGATCTTGTTTTTTAGTTTTGGATTTTGGTTAACACGAAACTCGCAACTCGATGGTTGCAGGCTGTGGGTTCCTTCTGTAATAATTTTTGGGAAATAATCATCCCAAAACCCGAAACCCGAATTCCGAAATTGCGGCTTTCGGCTTTCAGGATTTCCTTCTTTCATTTATTTTCATTGTGTGTTCCCGAAACCCGCAACCCACAATTGCGGGATGTGGCTTTCGGGAAAAGGTTTTCCGGTTTGCATTTACGGTTATTCCTAAACCCGAAACCTGCAACCCACAATTTCGGGTTGCGGCTTGCAGGATCCCTGAATAAATTTCATAAATAAAATCTGAACCCGATCTCGCATCCCGCTTCGGTTGATCGCAGCCATCCATTTGATTCAATCGCACGGTTGTCTTTTGATCTGGTAAATCCATTTAATAGGGTTTTTCTATTTTATTTTTACAATTTTACTGTTGAAAGATTGCTCCATCGTGCTATTATTTCACCGTGAAATTCCTGTCAAAGATGTTATTACTGGTTTTCAGTTACTTCAGGATTGGATTGTTGCCATTACTGCACCCTGTGTTCGTTAGTTCTAGTTTGTATTTGGCATCCTTTGCCATTGTCTCGATTCCTTAAGATTCCATATCATTACAACCGTTCTTGCTCTGAAAGGTTGTCCCGGTTATTCTGTTAAATCAAGTCACCCAGATCCGGTTTAATATGTGTAAAAGGGTTGCTAGTTTGTGTACTCAATCTCCTATTGGAAGTCACCCCGCAGTCAACTTTCTAGCTATAATTTCCATTATGGTCACAAATCTGAAGTCATGATTGCTGATGTGAAAATACTTGTAATAATGAGCTTTTGGAAGCAGTTGATGACATGCGAGCTTCAATTGGTTTCATACTTTTCGCGGTTTTATCCAATTAAAGCATGTCTTCGCTCGTTTTCATCACAGTTTGGATAATTACAGTGAATTGGTCATATAATTTCAATAATTATTACTTGTCTTTTCCAATTACTGTCATCTTATTTGTTGGCCTTAAATTAGAAACAAACATGAAATTCCTAGCTCACCCCTTGTATACTTCAAGAGGAAAAATTTTGTGTGATAGTTGTGTAATTTTCCCTCTAGACGTGTCCGATATGAGCAATATACAGACAGGTAATGAATTCCCCGGTGCATGTTTTGAAGATGAAGAACTATATCCCTTACTATATCAAGAACCTATGTCACCACCTTTTGATGCAGGAATTCCTGATTTAAGTAGCGATAGCGGTGAAGAATATTTTGAAGCTATGTCTGTCTGCATGCAATTCCCCGAAGAGAAAAGGAAGAAAATTCCCGAGGAATTGGCTGAACTTGACAATGATGTTATACAAGATTTTATAATCAGCCAAGAACTTGACGTTCTACCGAATTCTTCTAAAGTAGATCCTTTAATGGATTTTTTCGTTTTTGATTATAGAGTCCCTGATCCAGAAGTTCCCGCTGCAGATTCTCTACAAGCCAAACCACCTGTTGCAGATAGTGAGCAATTCGGGGTTGAATTCTTATTGTGTCGTGAGACTCTTTTTTATTAAAGAACAAATCTATAATAAATCATTTTTGAAAGGTGATGGAAATCATGTAAACCGAGAAATGGCAAGATTTCTTGGATCAATAGTTGGATCCGATTTTGTAATCTCTATTTTGTAGGAATCTCCTTTTTGGAGTTTGTTGTAATTTAGTATTTAAGGAAGGATACCTCTCTTAGTTAGGGGTTGGGAATTTTGGAGTTGCAATTCAACAGAAGACAAGACTGGAGATACTCTGTCTATCAGAGCCATTGTAATTTTTGTACAAGACCTCTTATACAGTAAAGTTATCTTTTAATCTATCTTTTATTGCTCATCAAATTTCTTTGAGAATTGTTGAATTAATGCTTCAAATTGTCATCTGTTATGTGCTTAATCTTTTGCAAGACATCTGTTAATGCATAGTTTTGTTACATCGATTTTTCTATGTGACTGTGTTATGTATGAAAATGTTTCATTAAGTTTCCTTAATTTAAACGATTTCATTTTATATTTCTGCAAATGATTCAGTGCAAATAAATATAATCAAATGTTAATTTTTCAATTAGCAGAGTGATTACAGATCAAATCTTGAATAGTCTTAAACACTTGGAAGATTGTCATTTAATTTTTATTAAGTGATAATAATTTAAGTAAACAAGTAAACTCACAAAGACATTTCTGTTGAAGGTGTTTAAATACTTGTTCTTTACATTTCGAGACTTATTTGCACAACATCAAGCTTCCTTTTAGGATTAGATCTGACTTAAAATAGATCATTTTTCTTAGATAGGGTAAATTAGGTTCATTAACTAGTTTCATACCCTGTTTTCCTAAATTGGGAAAATTGATCTTATAGATCAAATCATCGACTCTT
Source organism: Larix kaempferi (assembly GCA_027924585.1). Taxonomy (NCBI): domain Eukaryota; kingdom Viridiplantae; phylum Streptophyta; class Pinopsida; order Pinales; family Pinaceae; genus Larix; species Larix kaempferi. The sequence continues at coordinate 1,289,063 of BSBM01000706.1, forward strand.
AGAGTGCCAGCGGAGGCCGAATATCCGTGGGGGATTACCATACAAAACAGGTTGGGGATAGAGTTTCCCTTGCGTAGAGTATATTTGAAGCCTTTCAGCTTGGGTTTTCTTCCTATGTTGTGTGCCTTGGAACCCATTCTAGCACCTTGCATACCCTGCATATCCGAGGCATCAACAAATGGCACTAGAAGGAGGGCTATAATATAACATGCCTAAGCAAAATAATATGAAACCTCCTCTAGTAAATACTTCATCGGTTCAAACTCAAAGCCAGTCAAGGGATTCAACATCTGAACAACCAACAGAGTCACAACCTATAGTTGTTCCTATTACACCTGCTCAATAGACAGTTATACATGTTACACCTGCAGTACAACATGAAAACAAAAGGGAAATATTTATTGTATCACCTACAAGAGGACCCCTCTCACTAGAGCAGATATTGAAAACATCAGCCGATAGTGTTAGTAGGGAAGAACAAAGACTTGCTGATCAACGAAGATGCAGTTTAGCAACTATCAATTTAGATAATTTTCTGTAGGCCAGTGATCAAGAACCTCAGTGAGACATAGTTTCACAAACCAGTGACCCAATCATCCAACAGGAAACTGATCAAAACATTGAACATCAGGAAATAGTTGATCAGCAACCTAAAAACCAAGAACTGGTTGATCAACCAAGCTCTCTTGAATACAACCTTGATCAAGTTTTTCACGAAACACAAGATCAGCCAAAACTTGGAACTAGTGGACCACCACCATCTCCACCTTCATCTTCATCCTCTTCCTCAAACAGTGAACATTCTTCAGGATCTTCGTTAGGAGAAGAAGAATAAAGACATCCAATGGGTGGAGAAGGCCAAAACAGACCTTGGTTAGACCAAGATGCAGTCTGGGTACTTGGAGACCAACACAGATTACCAAAAAATCCTGAGAAATGGATTCCCAAATTTAACCTTGATGACAAATCTCCTGCACTTGATCACATTAAAACTTTCATGCAGGAAATTAGACTTAGGAATGTCATTCATGAGGATGTGGTCTACAGACTTTTTCCTTACACTTTTGAAGGAAAAGAAACCACATGGTATTTTGCGTTGCCAGCTAGATCTGTAATCTCCTGGGATGAATTCGAGAAACTGTTTATCCAAAAGTTCGGAGATGATAAAACACCACATGATCTGGTTTTGGAACTATAATCCATGAAAATCAGAGGAAAAGAGAGAGTTAAAGATTTTAACCAAAGGTTTTCATACTTAAAGAATATAATTCCTATCAACCTTCTCCCTACTGAAGAATTGTTTATTGTCTTTTATGAAAAGGGTTTTCCTGGTCCTATTTCTATGTGGGTAAAAAGGACTCACAAAAATACTTTGTTGGAAGCATTTGCTGAAGCAATACAAGTTGAAAAGGATGTGTTTTGTCTGAAAGATAGTCCTGAAACCTTAGATGAACAGCCTTCCACTTCCAAGAAAAGAAATGATAACATCCCCAAACCCACTGCTCAGAACAAAGACCCATTTGACATGAATGACATGAAGAAATTCCTACAGAAAATGTCAAATGAGATGGTATATTTGAAGAGGAACACTAATGATAATTAGAATAAAAACAAAGGTTTTACGAGGCCACCGTTTAGGAGACATTATCAACCTCCACAAAATCCACCACCTCCGAATCCGACAGAAAGCCTTACAAACGAAGAAATTTATTCTATTTTTAGAGCCTTGGCGATTGAATCCCAAAATACTCCTGAAACTTCAAACGATCAGCCCAACCTGTATTCACAATTTCCAGAAGAAGAAGAAGAAGAAGCAGAACAGGATCCACAAGTCAACACTGTAAGCTACTTTTCAGAACTCCCCATGTGCGAAGAAGAAGAAGAACTTGAAACTGTGTATAATGTACAACACCCTTATAACACTAGGTCGAGGACTCAACTTCCTCAGGAATATTCCTCTTCTGCACTCGTTCCCAACAAAGGCAAGACTGTTCCCCAAAAGGATACAGTCATCCCAAAGATTGAGTACAATCTAGTTGAAGATCTCAAAAGAGTTAAGGCCAATGTTAACACCAAAAATATGCTCACCAGCTGATTCCTTTGGACATATACCTCTGTTGACCAAATTTCCTACCAACCTAGCCTCCAAAACCCCCAAAAAACCCAAAAGGGTACCAAAATACCCATAATTCCCTCAAAAACATACCAAAAACCCCAAAAGTGGGTTAAAATAAAAATAATAGGGAATAAAACCCAAAAGAAAATTAAAAAAAAGAGAAAATATGGAAAAAGCCCTAAAAAAGCCCTAAAACCCTAATCCAAGGTTATAAAAAGGGGTGGAGGCCCCCCATTTCCATATCCCTCAATCACTCTACCCTTATGCTGTTAAATTTTTGCCAGAGCTTAAAAGCCACCCATATTTGAGCTTTTGGCCTCTCTTGAGATTAAAAACTTTAGCCACCACCGAAGCATTGGAGGAGAGAGAGTACGGAACCCAAGGAGCTCCAGATCACATTGTTCTACCATCAGTTCACTAACCTCACATTTGAGGTAAACTTATTTTTTGCAATCCCTTTGCTTGCCCATGATATAAACAATACAAAAAGATTCTTTATTTTACAGTCTTGCAAGGTCTTCAAGTTCTATTTTATTTCATGAACGTGCTTGGACCGTAGGTTTATTATTTAATGTTATTCACTTCAATAGTTTACATTTAGTTCCTTTTTTATTTGTTACTTCACATTTGACCTGCTACTAAGAGTCCTTTCTCTTAGTAGGTTCCCTTTTGCACAGGCCAGGGTGAAAACCCCAACTACAACCAACATTTCATTATTTGAATTGTTGAAAATCCCTTCTATGAGGGATACATTGCCTAAAAGTATGGTAGTCAAACAACCAAGAGAATTACAAAGTAATAACCTTGTCTCCTTCACTAAACCTGATGATCAAAAAAATGGTAGCAGAAGGACTCCTCCTTTTTTGCTCACCTTTGAGATATTCAATAGAAACGTTCATAACTGCATGATAGATTCGGGTGCATCATCAAATGTGATGCCTTTATCTATTTGTAGAAAATTTAATGCTACATGGCAACCTTGCCCTACTCAGATAGTACAACTAGATAGATCTAAAGTCAGAGTGGTGGGGAGACTCAGGAATGTTCTGCTCACATTAGCTATAGATCCTAGAGTTCATCAAACAATCGACATCGTCATAGCAGACATCCCAGAAGCATATGGTATGTGGCTCAGCAGAGACTGGTCAGAAAAGATGAAAGGATATTTTTCCACTGATTGGTCCCATTTGTGGTTACCCTACAATGGACAACCTAATAAGATTAAAATCACTGGGGAACCATTTATGAAACAGACAGTCACAAATTTAAATGACTCCAGTGAGCCTATAGGTTACTTCAACTCACATATTGAGCATTTTACCTTTGACACTTTATTTGGGGATTTGCCAGGTGACATTTCACCACAGGAGAACGCTCTAAATGAATCTCAGGTAACTCATCTTACCTCTTTCCCTTTCTCTAGAGACATTGTACATAATCTGTTTAATGTAAATACAAATTTTAGATTAGATCCTATTTCTTGTACGTTATTTTTTGACGGTTCTAAATCCAAGGATGGGGCTGGTGCAGGCTATATCCTTATAGACCCTAAAGGAACAGAAACCATGATTGCATGTAGGTTGGAATTTGATTGCACTAATAACGTAGCTGAGTATGAGGCTCTGATCTAGGGACTTAAGAAAGCAATCGATATGAAATTGCCAATTATACAATGTTTTGGTGACTCAGATATCATTGTGAAACAGGTGAGGAATAAGATACACTGTTTATCCCCCCGCTTGATGAATTATCAGAAAATGGTAAGAGATCTCACCAGGTCTTTTACTGCATTCAATATTAATTCAGTTCCTAGGTCTCAGAATTTTGATGCTGACATATTGGAAAATACAGCTTCCAGGTTAATTCCACCAGAGCTCTTGTCTCCTCAAACATTCTCAATTGAGCTTATGTATAGGCCTTCCATACCGGACAATGTAACAAGTTGGAAAGTATTTGATGACGATCAACAGATACTCAATTTCTTGACATCCCAAGATACATTCCAGGATATGACTATAGATGAGGATTGTTGAGATATTGTAATTTCAAAGAATATTATATTTGTACTTTATTATTCTGGAGATGTTTCATTCCTCCTTGAAGATCTTATTGTATATCCGGAGATGTTTATTCCTCTGTCGGAATGTGGTAACTTGGGTTATTAGACTTCCCTAGTGGGGGTCGGCCCTGTATGTGTTATGTGGGTCAAAGGGTTATTAGACCACCCTAGAGGGGTCAGCCCAGTCAGTTGTAGTGGGGTATTTAACCCAATGGTTAAATACGAGCCTACATGATTTGTGTAAAAGACAAGTCGAAGTAGTGTATAAATAGAGGAGGTGTATTCCTTATTTTACACACTCACTCACTTGAGAGTGGCGCACTTGTGGAGGAGAGGTCTTCTATGGAGAAGGAGGAGCTTATGCTCAGGGTTACATCTTTGTATATTGCTGGTCATCTATATTGAGGAAGCTTTACTGGGTTTTCTACCCCATGAGGGTTTCCCAGGATAAATTTGTGTCTCTTGTGTTTATGCTGTGCTTGTTGTTTCTTCAGTGATCTTGTATATGCTATTATTGTGAAATGGAATGTAATTCTGCTATTTTCTGTCTTAGCATATTAAATCTTAACATGCTATCAGAGCTAACCTGAAGGAAGGCTATGTATGGCACTTACGACACTTTCTTTACTTACGACAATTTGAAGGTTAGGGTTTTATATAGCAAAAACTAGTCATCGTGGAACTTTCGCTATAAATCCATTTTGGCGAAGGTTCAGGATCTGCAAACTATACAGGTCGTATATAACATCTCTAGGTATCTTGTGTCCAAAGGGAACCCTCAGATTCGTTGTACTTTGTAAGTTATGATCAGTACAAGTTAGGGTTTTGGCCTCTTCCAGATCTCAGTCAAAATCAGGTGAGCTAGGAAAAAAGGTCATAACTTGGGTTAGGAAGCTCCAAAGGAAATTTCGTAAAAAGTGACAGGTATTGCACAGATTGTACTATCTCAGGAAGCTGTTTCAGAGGCCGAAGTTGAACCAGTGACACGTGGCACGCCGTACAAGTTCGCTCTCCTGGTTTATCCCATAAACAGGTCACATTGCGACACTTGGCATAACTTGGGCTAGGAAGCTCCAAATGAAATTTCATAAAAAGTGACAGGTATTACACAGACTTTACTATCTCAGAAAACTTTTTCAGAGGCCAAAGTTGAACCAGTGACACATGGCACGCCATACAAGTTCGCTCTCCTGTTTTAACCCATAAACAGGTGACGTTGCGACACTTGGCATAACTCTCTCTCAGAAAATCCAATTGAGGTCAGACCTATCAGGATGGAAAGATGACAGTTCAGGCTACCACAAAAAAAGGTTTCAGACCATGTGGAGTGAAACGTTCAGAGTTACAGTAGAAACAATCAGGTACATATTTCTATCAAAACATAATTATTTTTGGAGCACCTTCATTCATGGCTTCCGAAATTTAGGGTTTCGGAGAAAGTTAGAATTTTTGGAATCGGAATCCACGGCTGAATGCTAATCAGGAAAATCAAAATTTAGAGACCAAGATCGAATTTTTTGGTTGGGTAGAAGACCGGGCTTGATCAAACCCCAGTTCGGGATTTTGATCGGAAAGATGGAAAATTAGGGCTTCAGCAAAAGTTGGAATTTTTGAAGTCTGTAACCACGGCTGGAAGCTCCTTAGGAAAATAAGAGTTTAGAGCCTTGGATCGAACCTTTTGATTGGACAGAAGGGTGGGATTCATCAAACCCTAGTTCGGGTTCCTGTCTAGAAGATCCAGAAGTTTTGAAGGCAATTTTGAGGGGTCAAATTTTGGAGATTTCAAAATTGAAGTATGTTGGCAAGACACATCCTTCCATCCATTCAGAAGTGTGAAAGTCAAAGATTGAATTTTTAGGGGTTCTCTAGCAAACCCTAATCAAGGTCGAGATCAAGTTTCAGGGGGAGTTGAGGCTAAGGCCTTACATAAGAAGACTACAAGACGTCTCGACAGGTATGACTTAAGGAGGTTCAGGTATGTCTTGAAATCTAATTCTTGATTAAGTTCATAATGTGTTTGTCTTCATATTATTTATTAGTAAAATCTTGATTAATGTTAGAATTGTCTTATTACCCTAGTAACAGTATGAATGCATGTGAATGATCGAATACATTCATTGATTAGGGCTATATGATTGTACTAATGCATTATGGTGTTGTGTGAGGTTGATGTTGTCTGCTAACAAGATACAGGTACATCACAAAAGACAAATCAAGTTCCATGACCATGACCACATGAAGACAAAGACTCATCCATAATCTTTGTTCTACTTACGAGGTATGTATGACTTTGTTATATTATGCTTAACCTATGAGACATGCAGGTTCTAGCTCAGAATCTCTAGATCATTGAAGAGATTGTTTAGGTATGTTGTACATAACTAAGCAGGTTTACTAATCCAGGTATGTTTTCCTATGTCAAGTTAGAATCTTACCTTGTGTTATGATCCCTTATATAAGTATACTTGGCATGATTAGATATGCTTATTCATAAAGTTAGTAATAAAGGGATTATGCATATTATGTCTTTTATCTTGATTGATGATATGCATGAGTAAAAGAAGTCTTCCCTGAAATCTTGAATACTAATGTTTATTATCTATGATCGTGACTATACATATTCAAGACTATTTAGATGTTTTGATAATGTTTATAATATACTAATGAATGTATGTTTGTGTATGAGATCATGAGGATAACACTACTGCACACTTGAGCATGCACAGTGGTACAGAATGAATAGAAGTTCAAAAGACATTTAGAAGACCAAGCGAGAGGCAACCACACAAACATAAAAGATAAGTATTTGAGTTGTTATTTGAAATAGTAAATGATATTGCTTGTAATAGATTGTATGCATATTTGTATTCCTAGAATATATCACGCTGAGTGTAAACATTCATAGAGCATTGAACAATATACTACTAATATGCATATGATTGGTAAGTTGGACAAACATTCCATTGTAGCTTGTCTAGAATGAAACCTCTTTGCTGACATACTGAGAGCTGTGCACACTCTCGATAGTATGTTCTGGTAGATATGGAAGACATCTAGATAGCCACTGTATGCATACAGGATATGGAAAAGTGTTGTGCCAAAGTATTGGTCAAGATAGTTGCATAACTATGTAAATGATATCTGTATGCATAATAGGTTATCATGTCAACATGATTTCATGATTATGAAGTATTACTAATCATGTACTTAATTTTGATTTGTAGGAAAGATCATGAAGAATGATGAACACCGAACAAATGATGGATGTTCAACAAGAAGATTTACAAATCAAACAAAATATAGAAGGCTCGTGGCTAGAAGATTCTCTTAGAAAGAGGAAGAGAATCATGACAAGATGTTTGCTCCAAGTGACTAAATAAGACCATTCTCTTAATGATGTAATTAAAGAAGAAGTGTGAATCAGGTTCTGTATGGGTACCCAGGATTGGTAGTCAATTGATGAGCTTAATGATCATCATGGGTGATGTGGATCTCAACCTTTGCTACAAGGTTGAATATGGCTTCTATACACATATGACATGGATGCAAGAAGGAACTCACCATAGATTTCGAATAATTTTGAGGCTCATATCAGTAGACCCATCTGACGAGAGATGGAAAAGATAGATATGCAGAAGATCACTCAATGCAGAGTGTGAATGATGGACAATTGACAGCTTCTTGACAAAGCTTGGGCTTTACTAGAAGTAAAGCTGATCCTAACCTTTACCTTAAAGTTGTGGATGATGAACCTATCATACTATTATTGTATGACAATGATCTCTTTCTGACAAGGAATGAGAAACAGATCATGAAAAGAAAGAAGAAGATGGCTGCAGAAATGAAAATGAAAGATCTCAGATTGATGCATTACTTCCTAGGCTTGGAAGTATGGCAAGCCTCAGAAGGAATCTTTCTCAACCAGGGAAAGTATGCTGAGAAATATTAAAAGGACTTGATGTGTTGGAATGGCCACTCTCATGGATTCCAACTTGAAGCTGTTAGTGGATGACTCTTCAGAGTTAGTGGATATAACTCTGTACAGACAAATTATTGGGTCATTGATGTATCTAACGAATACTAGGTCAGATATATGCTTTGCTGTGAACACCTTGAGTCAGTATCTACTGGAAACTAGATGTGTTCACCTGATAAGTTGCAAATCATGTGATGCGGTACCTAAAGGATACAATAGACTTTGATCTATGTTATCTTGTAGATCATGACTTCAGATGGCTACACAGATGTTGATTGAGCAGGAAGTGTATCAGACAGGAAGATCACATCGAGAGGATGTTATTGTCTGGGATCAACCATGATCTCGTGGTTTAGTAGGAAACAATCTAGTGTGGCTCTTAGCAAAAGTAGAATATATGGATGCTTGCTCTGCTAGTTGTGAAGTGGTATGGCTTCAGAATTGTTTGACTTAGATATAGACCCAATTGTGATCCTATGTGACAAACAGAGTTGTATCAAGATGGTAGAGAATCCAGTGTTCCATGATAAGTCCAAGCACATAGAGATATGACAAGATATGGTGCAGAAAGGAACTATAAAGTTCGAATTTGTAACAAGTTACCGATGTACTAACCAAACCTCTACCGATCCGATGTACTAACCAAACCTCTACCTCAAGTAAAGTTTTCCGAGACAAATTTAATATAGTTCAGAAGAACCCTCCTCGAAAGGGGGAGTGATGTGATCACTTATAATGAGATTGCCTACATCGACAGTGAGGTAGATGATGTGGATACCTATATTGGTGATGCCGACAGAGAGGTTGGTGGATTATCGTTAGACAGGGTCTAAGGTGACAGAGGGATTGCATCATCCTTGAACACATGTTCTAAAGTGAGCCGTAGACAGGTGTCTCTGAGAAAGAAGAGGGATTGCATCATCCTTGAACACATGTTCTAAAGTGATCCATAGATGCATGTCTTCGAGAATGAAGTCCTTGGTGGACATGTGAGGATTGGATCATCCCTGGACTTCAATCCTAAAGAGAGCCGTAGACATGATGTCTCCGATAATGAAGTCCTGAATGAACAGGTAGGGGATTGTATCTTCCCCGGATTTCGGTCCCAGAATTGAGCCGTAGACATGATGTCTCCGATAATGAAGTCCTGAATGAATAGGTAGGGGATTGTATCTTCCCCGGACTTCGGTCCCAGAATTGAGCCGTAGACATGATGTCTTCGATAATGAAGTCCTGAATGAACAGGTAGGAGATTGTATCTTCACCGGACTTCGGTCCCAGAATTGAGTCGTAGACATGATGTCTCTGATAATGAAGTCCTGAATGAACAGGTAGGGGATTGTATCTTCCCCGGACTTCGGTCCCAGAATTGAGCCGTAGACATGATGTCTCCAATAATGAAGTCCTGAATGAACAGGTAGGGGATTGTATCTTCCCCGGACTTCGGTCCCAGAATTGAGCCGTAGACTGGGTCTCCAATAATGAAGTCCTGAATGAATAGGTAGGGGATTGTATCTTCCCTGGACTTCGGTCCCAGAATTGAGCCGTAGACTGGGTCTCTGAGAATGTAGTCCTAAATGAATAGGTAGGGGATTGTATCTTCCCCAGACTTTGGTCCCAGAATTGATCTGTAGATTGATGTCTCTGAGAATTGAAGAGAGGACTGCATCATCCGTGAACTGGGTTCAAAATGTACGTGATAGGATTGCATCATCCCTAGACATGAGACTTGTCTTAAAGTTACATGTGAGGACTGCATCGTCCATGAACTGGGTTCAAAATGTACGTGATGGGATTGCATCGTCCCTAGACATGAGACTTGTCTTAAAGTGATAAGGATTGATCATCCTGGAACTTGATCTGGATTGTATCATCCATGGACCTATGTCCTAAAGAGAGCGGGATTGATCATCTTGTAATATGATCGCGTGTGTTGCAGGGTATGCTGCTATGTATTGATGATAGATGTATTAGTGAGAATACATGCTATTGATGATAGATGTATTAGTGAGAATACATGCTTTTGATGATAGATGTATTAGTGAGAATACATGCTATTGATGATAGATGTATTAGTGAGAATACATGCTTTTGATGATAGATGTATTAGTGAGAATACATGCTATTGATGATAGATGTATTAGTGAGAATACATGCTTTTGATGATAGATGTATTAGTGAGAATACATGCTATTGATGATAGATGTATTAGTGAGAATACATGCTTTTGATGATAGATGTATTAGTGAGAATACATGCTTTTGATGATAGACGTATTAGTGAGAATACATGCTTTTGATAATAGATGTATTAGTGAGAATACATGCTTTTGATGATGGCTGTATTGATGATCCAGATACTGTAGATTGAGATGATCCAAATGCTGTAGATTGTGATGATCCAGATGCTGTAGATCGAGATGATCCAGATGCTGTAGATCGAGATGATCCAGATGCTGTAGATCGTGATGATCCAGATGCTATAGATCGAGATGATCCAGATGTTGTAGATCGAGATGATCCAGATGCTGTATATTGAGATGATCCAGATGCTGTGGATCGAGATGATCCAGATGCTGTAGATCGTGATGATCCAGATGTTGCAAATCAAGATGATTCAGATGCTGTAGATCGAGATGATCCAGATGCTATAGATCGAGATGATCCAGATGCTGTAGATCGAGATGATCCAAATGTTGTAGATCGAGATGATCCAGATGTTGTAGATCGAGATGTTCCAGATGCTGTAGATCGTGATGATCCAGATATTGTAGATCGAGATGATCTCGATGCTGATGATCGTATGATGACGATGCTGATGATCATGAGGATCCAGATGTTGATGTTGTTGTAGCTGTTTGAGTGCTGCAAAAGATAAAGACTCAGTACTGAAGATGTTGATATTCCAGTAACTGCTTGAGTTACTGATGATGTTGATAAAGATTCCAATGATTTATAGATGTATCATGTATGATGTTGATGACTCCTTGCTCGTGCAAATGTTGTTATAATATCCTTCTCGTTAAGGGGGAGTGTTGCGATATTGTAACTTCAAAGAATATTATATTTGTACTTTATTATTCTGGAGATGTTTCATTCCTCCTTGAAGATCTTATTGTATATCCGGAGATGTTTATTCCTCCGTCAGAATGTGGTAACTTGGGTTATTAGACTTCCCTAGTGGGGGTCGTCCCTGTATGTGTTATGTGGGTCAAAGGGTTATTAGACCATCCTAGAGGGGTCGGCCCAGTCAGTTGTAGTGGGGTATTTAACCCAATGGTTAAATACGAGCCTACATGATTTGTGTAAAAGACAAGTCGAAGTAGTGTATAAATAGAGGAGGTGTATTCCTCATTTTACACACTCACTCACTTGAGAGTGGCGCACTTGTGGAGGAGAGGTTTGCTATGGAGAAGGAGGAGCTTATGCTCAGGGTTACATCTTTGTATATTGCTGGTCATCTATATTGAGAAAGCTTTACTGGGTTTTCTACCCCATGAGGGTTTCCCAGGATAAATTTGTGTCTCTTGTGTTTATGCTGTGCTTGTTGTTTCTTCAGTGATCCTGTATATGCTATTATTGTGAAATGGAATGTAATGCTGCTATTTTCTGTCTTAGCATATTAAATCTTAACAAGGATGAACATGAAAGATCACTTTCTGATCCCTCGAATGTCATCTCGAAGTCAGTAACCAATCTGGAGAAATTCTATGATTTGCAAGACAAATTCAGATGTAAGACTAATTGCAAAACCCAAAGCTCCTCTCTTAATTATGAATGAGTCAACTTAGGTTCTGATCAAGAACCCCGCTTTATCAATTTAGGAATCGATTGTACCCCCAAAGAACATAGGGCTATCATTAAACTATGTAGAGAGTATAAGGATGTCTTTGCCTGGACTTATGACTAGTTGAAAACCTTTGATACCAGCATCATGGATCATACCATACCTATGAAGCTTGAAGCGAAGCCATTTCAACAGAAGTTCCAGAAAATGCACCCTAGCTCAGAGCCTTCTATAAAAAAGGAACTAGAGAAACTGCTAACAGCCCGAATTATCTTCCCAGTTAGGCATACACAATGGATAGCAAATCTGGTGCCTATTTGTAAGAAAAGTGGTGAAATTCGACTGTGTGTCGATTTCAGGAATTTAAATCGGGCTTCTCAAAAGGATAATTATCCTATTCTGCCTATGGAGCATATTTTGTAGAAAGTAGCCAGTTCAGACATGTTTTCTTTACTGGACGGTTTTTCGGGATACAACCAGGTTATGGTTGCTCCGGATGACCAATTAAAGACAACTTTCAGAACCCCTTGGGCTACCTTCGCTTATAGACGGATGCCTTTCGGGTTGATTAATGCAGGAGCCACTTTTCAGAGAGCTACGGATATAGCTTTCCGAGGGTTGACGCATAATTATGTCGTGGTTTATTTAGATGATATCACTATATATTCTAAGAAGCGACATGAACATCTTTTTGCTCTTAAACAAGTTTTTGAACATTGCAGGAAGTACGGGATTTCTCTAAACCCAAAGAAATCCATTTTCGCAGTAACTGAGGGGAAACTTCTCAACTTCATTGTTTCAAAAGAAGGTATGATAATTGACCCTGAACGCACAGATGCTATCTCAAAGATCGATTTACCAGGCTCATGCAAAGCAATGTAATCCTTCTTGGGTAAGATTAATTTTGTACGTAGGTTTGTTCCTAATTTTTCACAAATAGTTAGACCTTTACAACATTTAGTCAAGAAAGATGTACAGTTCACCTGGTCGCCGGAACAGAAAGATGCATTCGTTTAAATCTGAAAGGCTATTACCAAAGCTCCTGCTCTTATGTCCCCAAATTTTGATAAGGATTTCATTCTTTATACTTTTTCCATGGATTTTTTCTATGCAGCTGTTTTGACTAAAAAAAAGGACAGTGATGCAGAGATCCCAATCTCTTTTATGAGCTTGACATTCAAAGGTGCAAAGCTCAATTATCCTCAGATTTACAAATAGGCTTACGCAGTCTACAAATCTATCAAACATTTTAAACCTTATTTGTTAAAATATCGAACAAAAGTCATTATCCCATACTCTGCTATTAGGAATGTGCTGATCCAAAGGAATTGGGTGAGAGAAGAGCCCATTGGATGACTGCCTTGCAGGAATATGATCTTGAAATAAGACTAGCTAAAATTGTCAAAGGACAAGGCCTTTGTCTTCTTACTGCTCAGTCTAATGATCCTCTGCAGCAACAAACTGAATGGGAGCAGGAGGAAGATCTTCCTATAGGTTCTGTCAATGCTATTGATATCCCAACATCAGAATGGTATGATCATATCAAGTTTTTTCTGAATAATGGGTTTTCTCCTGAAACCTTGGACTTTAGGAAATGCAGAGCTTTAAGATTAAAGGATTCCCCTTATTAGTTTATTAATGAAATTCTTTTTAGGAAAAACTATGATGGGGTTTTTCTTAGGTGTTTAGAAAAACATGAAACTGATGACATCCTATTCCAATTTCATGCAGGACCTGCTAGAGGCCATTTTTCAGGTGAGACAATAGCTCACAAGATTCTCAGGGCTGGGTAATACTGGCCCACATTGTTTAAAGATTCTTATGCTTATGTAAGGAGGTGTGAACCATGTCAGAAATGTACAAAGAAGTCTAAGAAGTCTGCCTTCCCTTTGCAGCCAATCACTATTCAGTTTCCATTCCAACAATGGGGGCTAGACTTTGTTGGTCCCATAACTCCTGCTTCATCCCTCCAACACAAATACATTCTCACAGCAACTGACTACTTCACCAGATGGGTGGAGGCAGTCCCTCTTAAGCAATGTAATGCTAGTCAAGTAAACTCTTTCCTTGACGGTCAAATAGTTACATGCTTTGGTGCTCCAGAGTACCTAGTTTTCGATAATGCATCCTATTTTTCCTCAATTGATTTGACTGCGTATGCCCTTGAAAAGGGGATCAAGCTTAAATTTTCTGCCAATTATTATCCACAGGGTAATGGGTTGGCTGAGTCTTCAAATAAAAAATTGATAAACATTCTCAAGAAGACTGTAGCTTCTCATCACAGAGATTGGCACACTCAGTTGAACAATGCTCTTTGGGAAAATCGAATTACCCCAAAGGAAGCAATTGTAAATTCCCCCTACTGTCTAGTGTATGGAAAAGAAGCCATCCTTCCTACTAATATTACCATCCCTTCACTACAATTGGCCTAGATTGTCCAAGAAGATGATTCTTCTCCCCTCCAACAAAGGATTGACACTTTACTGAAATTGGAGGAAGACAGGGAAACAACTAAGAAAAAATTATATCATCATCAGCAGATGGTGAAAAGATGGTTTGATGAAAAGTCATCGTCTGACAGGGAATTTTTTGTAGGAGACTTGGTTCTGAGATGGGATAAACAACATAAAGATAAGAACCAGTATACCAAGTTTCAGCGCCTTTGGCTATGACCTTTCATTGTTTCAGAAAAGATTGGTCCTGGTATGGTTCGATTACAAACACTGGAAGGGATTGCAGACACTTACCTAGTGGATGTTTCACTTCTCAAAAAGTATTTTGTTTGATCGGGCTAATGTACTTGTACATAGGTTTGTTGTGTTATTTCTTTTTCTGGTTTGATTATTTGGTTTGTTTTCATTCATTTGTTTTACACTCCACACATTTGGTGATATTTATTAATTAGTTTTTCTTTGGTGATGATTCCAGCTCGGGTTTTACAATTGTCTGCCAGCTATAGTTTTGACTTGTATCAAAGTTTGTTCAATAAGGGGCACACAGCTAATGTTACAGGACCCAGATTGATATCTCCTCATAATGGTCATCATCCTACAGATGTTTTATTTGCTTAATTGAGGTCTAGAAGATAGTCAACTCTCTATTGTCTCATGTTTCATGGTTCAAGTTGCAAATCATAATAACCTGCCTAGATTTTTCTGCTCTAGATCCTTTTACTATCACCTTGATACCAACTTTTTTTTTAATAAATATGAATTACAAGGTGGGGGGTCTTGTACCAATCCAACCCATTAGGTTCATAGATACTTAGTGGAATGACATCTTCAAATCAAGCCACCGCACTTGGAAGATGACTTTCATTCCTACTGGAAGTTGGAATATCCTATCACAGGTCGTTCCATTCATGATCTACGAAAGCATTGGTGAGTAACACTACTCATATATGGTCACCAAGCCATGGTAGTGCCTTGTAATTTTCAATTTAATGGAATTTTGTTTTGAAGATGCTTGTGTATATAAGAACAAGGGGGTCTTATTGCAATCCATCCCTGCCATGATCATGGGATTGATTTGGACTGAAACTATCATAATATGGTTACCAAGCCATGATAGTTGCTTTCAGTGTTACAGCTGGAAGACAAGGAGTCTCCTTACCAAGCTGGCTTGATCAGTTTCTGGATTACGTTCGTGAATGGCACTGTTCATATCTTATTACCAAGTCAGAGTAGTGGTCTTATATACATAGGGTCTTATTCTTAATCTAAAAAAAAAATTATATGTATATATAGAGGAATATGCAGTACAATGAATTGTTGTAAATAAATAAATTCTCAAATAAATCAAGGTGATGTGTAATTGGGATATCCAGGAGCATTTTCAAGTCTATTCTAAGGTTCAACAAAAGCTGCTTTCCATGATTTCATAAGGTGAAAGATCTCAGTTGTCCACTAAACCCCCTTATCAGATTTGCATCATTCTTAACATGATTACGTGTGGGGATTTATTAACTCTATGTTCCATGCTCGTTAACTGTTCCTCTTATGATCAATTGCTGGAACATTCAGGTTAAATTTTTTATAGCTAACATGTTTTCTTTAGCTGAATTGTCATTACAGAGATAACTGGTTCTTCCTAGCAAGTTGCCATTTGTTGTGGCCACAACAGATCCCATGCTTAGCTGAAGCACGGGAGCCCCATTTTCTAATAAATGCAAAGGTATTTGGGTGAGTTTCAATGTAAATATGAGTCTTTGGTTTTGGTATGCTTAGATCTCTTACCCATGCTTTTGTCCTGCGTGTTCCCTATGACTCTGGATGATCTTTAACTATCTAGTTTGCTAAAATCCTCAAATTTTGAGTATTTTGTCTTGTGTTTTAACTAACCCGAAACCTGCAAACCGAAAATTGTGGGTTGTGGGATCTTGTTTTTCAGTTTTGGATTTTGGTTAACCCAAAACCCGCAACTCGACGGTTGCGGGCTGCGGGTTCGTTCTGTAATAATTTTTGGGAAATCATCATCTAGAAACCCAAAACCCGAGTTCTGAAATTGCGTCTTTCGGCTTTCAGGATTTCCTTCTTTCATTTATTTTCGTTGTGTGTTCCCGAAACCCGCAACCCGCAATTGCGGGATGTGGTTTTCGGGAAAAGGTTTTTCGGTTTGCATTTATGGTTATTCCTAAACCGGAAACCTACAACTCGCAATTTCAGGTTGCGGCTTGTGGGATACCTAAATAAACTTCATAAATAAAATATTAACACGGTCCCGCATCTCGCTTCGGTTGATCCCAGCCATTCGTTTGATTCGATCTCACGGTTGTCTTTTAATCTGGTAAATCCATTTAATAGGGTTTTTCTATTTTATTTTTACATTTTTACTGTTGAAATATTGCTCCGTCACGTTATTATTTCACCGCAAAATTCCTGTCAAAGACATTATTACTGGTTTTTCAGTTACTTCAGGATTGGATTGTTGCCATTACTGCACCCTGTGTTTGTTAGTTCTGGTTTGTATTTGACATCCTTTTTCATTGTCTCGATTCCTTAATATTCCATATCATTACAACCTTTCTTGCTCTGAAAGGTTGTCCCAGTTATTTTGTTAAATCAAGTCACCCGGATCCGGTTTAATACGTGCAAAAGGGTCGCTAGTCTGTGTACTGAAGCTCCTATTGGAAATCACCCCGCAGTCAGCTTTCTAGCTATAATTTCCATTATGGTCACAAATCTGAAGTCATGATTGCTGATGTGAAAATACTTGTAATAATGAGCTTTTGGAAACAGTTGAAGACATGCGAGCTTCAATTGGTTTCATAATTTCCACGGTTTTATCCAATTAATGCGTGTCTTCGCTCATTTTCATCACAGTTTCGATAATTGCAGTGAATTGGTCGTATAATTTCAATCATTATTCCTTGTCTTGTCCAATTACTGTCATCTTATCTGTTGGCCTTAAATTAGGAACAAACATGAAATTCCTAGCTCACCCCTTGTATTCTTCAAGAGGAAAAATTCTGTGTGATAGTCTTGTAATTTTCCTTCTAGACGTGTCCGATATGAGCAATATGCCGACACACGAAGCATGAAGCATAAACACCAAAATGAAAGAATGACTTTGTATTGATGTTACCTTGAGTGTCAAGGTTGGTGAAGCCCTTTGCAGTGTCCAAGAGGATGCTCCAAGCTTTTGAATGCTCCTTCTCCTTCTCCAATGGTGGGGATGGGCCAAAGTGGCTCTCAAGGTGAAAGTAGTTCAAATGATGAACTAGGGTTTCGAGAGAGATTTTGGCAGAGTAAGGGTGCTTGTGATTGTGGATATGGAATAAGGGATCTCCATCACCTATTTATAGTTTTTTGGTGGTGGAGTGCTGACCCATGGTTTTGGGAAACACATGGTTTTATGCAGCTGTATAGGGTTTTTTTTCTCCTTTTCCTCATTATTTTATATTTTTTATTCCCTTTTTAGGGGATTTTTGCTATTTTTGGAGGAAAAGGGGGGTTTTTTAGCCTTTTTTAGGCTATTTTGAGGGTTTTATGGCCTTTTGGAGGCATTTTAGGCCTTTTGGAGGCTTTTTAATGGGATTTTTTGGGATTTTAATGGAAATATGGTAGGAAAATGGACAAATGAGCCATATAATATGGTAAATGAGCTAGTGAGCACTTTTTGGGTGTTAACAAGACAGGTAATGAATTCCCCGGTGCATGTTTTGAAGATGAAGAACTCTATCCCTTACTATATCAAGAACCTATGTCACCACCTTTTGATGCAGGCGTTCCTGATTTAAGTAGCGATAGCGGTGAAGAAGATTTTGAAGCTATGTCTGTCTGCATGCAATTCCCCAAAGAGAAAAGGAAGAAAATTCCCGAGGAACTGGCTGACCTTGACAACGATGTTATACAAGATTTTATAATCAACCAAGAACTTGACGTTCTGCCGACTTCTTCTGATGTAAATCCTTTAATGGATTTTTTCATTTTTGATAATATAGTCCCTAATCCAGAAGTTCCCACTGCAGATTCTCTACAAGCCAAACCACCCATTGCAGATAGTGAGCAATTCGGGGTTGAATTCTTATTGTGCCATGAGACTCTTTTTGATTAAAGAATGAATTTGTAATAAATCATTTTTGAAAGGTGACGGAAATCATGTAAACCGAGTAATGGCAATATTTCTTGGATCAATAATGGGAGTAAACCGAGTAATCTCTATTTTGTAGGAATCTCCTTTTTGGACTTTGTTGTAATTTAGTATTTAAGGAAGGATACCTCTCTTAGTTAGGGGTTGGGAATTTTGGAGTTGCAATTCAGTAGAATACAAGACTAGAGATACTCTGTCTATCAGAGCAATTGTAATTTTTGTACAAGACCTCTTATACAGTAAAGTTCTCTTGTAATCTATCTTCTATTGTTCATCAAATATCTTTGAGAATTGTTGAATTAATGCTTCAAATTGTCATCTGTTATGTGCTTAATCTTTTGCAAGAAATTTGTTAATGCATAGTTTTGTTACATCGATTTTTCTATGTGATTGTGTTATGTATGAAAATGTTTCATTAAGTTTCCTTCATTTAAACGTTTTCATTTTATATTTATGCAAATGATTCGGTGCAAATAAATATAATCAAATGTTAATTTTTCAATTAGCAGAGTGATTACAAATCATATCTTGATTAGGCTTAAACACTTGGAAGATTGTCATTTAATTTTTATTAACTGATAATAATTTATGTAAACAAGTAAACTCACAAAGACATTTTAGTTGAAGGTGTTTAAATACTTCTTCTTTACATTTCGAGATTGATTTGCACAACATCAAGCTTCCTTTTAGGATTAGATCTGACTTAAGATAGATCCTTTTTCTTAGATAGGGTAAATTAGGTTCATTAACTAGTTTCACACCCTATTTTCCTAAATTGGGAAAATTGAACTTATAGATCGAATCATCGACTCTTAGAGTGCCAGCGGAGGCCGAATATCCGTGGGGGATTACCATACCAAACAGGTTGGGGATAGAGTTTCCCTTGCATAGGGTATATTCGAAGCCTTTCAGCTTGGGTTTTCTTCCTCTGTTGTGTGCCTTGGAACCCATTCCAGCCCCTTGCATACCCTGCATATCCGAGGCATCAACACTCCCTTAGTAGTTGGCCTCCCAAATCCTATAAGAAGGAGGCCATCCTTGAGCTAATGGGATAACAATTGGAGGCATCAAACCTATGGTCTTGGAGGTTTTGCAGAGATAGCAAAAGGAGAAATATTGGAAGGAAGTGCTATTGCTTTGGACATCAAGGTGAAACACTTGTAATTATGTTCTTTGGTTTCTCTAATAAGATAACTTAGCCTATGCTTCCCATTTCATTTATTTAATGGTGACTGCATGAAATTGTTTATATTTCATAGTTAGATTTTATTTTATACATATATTGCTTTGGAGAAGGTATTGTCTTCTATTCTTTAACAGGTTCTCAAGTCTAAGATCGAAGATTGGAATTGGAGCAATCCGAGAGAAGCAAGGACAACCATCGAGTTAAAGGTATGTCACCTATCTGTTTCTCCTTCTCATAGCTCTTTAGTTTATGTATGAATCTGATTTGGGAATAATTTAGTGTCTATTTGTTTTTTTTGTCATAGATTGAACACCTACGAGTCTAGTTTGATTTATGAGAGGTTTTAACTATATGTAGGAAGAATTCTCTAGCACACATAGACTTGCAAATAAAAGGAGTTTTGGAAGATATTCCCATAATTTACATGCCATGGACCTTAGAATTGTTCCTAAGTAGTGTAGACCAAGGTTGAAACACCATTATTTGATTCCCTAGTGTCTAGTTCATGTGGTGTTGCTTGCTAGTTCCTAGTTTGGTCTCTTGGACCAATAGTTTGTCCACATTTGACCCTAGAACTATGGTAAAGCCTATCTATCCCTATTTTTCCACAATTTTATCCACCATCCTTCATTTTGGGATTCAATGCACCCTCATTAAATCCTTTATGGAGATAAGGAGCCCATCCCTTGTTTTAAGGAACCTTGGTGCAATACAAGCTTGATTTGGTGTCTTTGGGTAATTAATAGCTACTAGTCATCACTCCACCACTACTCCACTACTTTGGACCACACATAGGTTCATACTTGTCCACTCAAGGCTCTCATAGGAATTAATGACCAATTCATGAGGTCCAAGTATGAGTTAGCTTCCATTAATGTCAGTTAGTGAGGGAATTAGTCTAAGTAAGCCCGCATTATGGTGAGCTACTTGAATTTCCACTAAGTCTCTCGATTTTGCCTCTTGAGAGAATCTATATATTGTAATCACGTTGATGAATAATATCAGAGTGGAATTCTTTCCACTAGAGTGATTTTCTTCTAGTGTTTGTTCAATATTTCTTCTCTATTCTTGTTATCTCTTTGTGCAAATAATTCTAAGTGAGATTGTTTTTGCTATCTAGATCTAGGTTGGATTGTCACATGTATTAGAACCTAGTGTTGTGATTGTTGTGAAATCTAAATTCTAATATGATATTAGAGCTAGTCTGATGAAAAACAATTACCATAAGGAATTTCAGAGAGTTTTGTTTGCAGGTACATGAAGAAATGGTAGAAGACTCAACACATGATCCAGTTCAAATTTCTTCTTCTGTTTCTTTATTTGTTTTCCATGATGTTGTTTTCATGAAGATAACATACGATCTGCTACCATCAATACCGTTGAAGAGAATTCCTTCCATCTCTCAACATTACTCTTCCATGATTCTTTTGTTGATTCTACTAGTGTGCGAAAGAGTGATCCCTTCGATGTTATGGAAGAAGGATCAAAGCTTGGAGTTGTAGCATTCGCCCTCCTTGGATAGATGCTTCTTACGTATTCCTATATGATTGCTAGCACTGATTTTCAAAGTTGCACAAAAGACGGAGAATCCTTAGCCATCATATTGGCACACTTGAGACTCTTGTTCCACCTTCTTGGAGCTTATTACAACTCTCTTGATTTGAAGTTGATGCTTCAGGAGTTTTATAATTCACTTGGGGTCACTTATTCTCAAGCATATCAAGTCTCTTTTGGACTTGGCACCCTAGTTGGTTCAAAGTTCAAGTATAAATAGCATCCTTCACTCTACTACCAATGTTACTCAATTGCTCTACATGGTTCCAAATTCCATCATGCAGTTGTACATGTACATGATCTAGTTGAGCACATTCCACTTCTTCCCAAGAAGAATATTCCTCCAGACATATTTCCATGCTTGGAGTTCTGGAGATCATAAGTTTTGGTATCTCTTTCATGTCCAATTTTGAGGGAGGATTTTCCCCATGTGGTTTTGCTTCTTTCCTCGTTTTACATGGATTAATAATGTAAAGGGCGACCATAGGACTTTGTTGCTTGGGCCCCCATTGCTCACTACCATTTTGGCTTAATGGGGGGTGTTGGAACATATTCTCATCATTGACATGTCATGGACCTTAGAATTGTTCCTAACTAGTTTAGACCAAGGTTGAAACACCATTATTTCATTCCCTAGTGTCTAGTTCATGTGGTGTTGATTGCTAGTTCCTAGTTTGGTCTTTTGGACCAATAGCATGTCCACATTTGGCCCTATAAATATGGTAAAGCCTATTTATCCCTATTTGTCCACAATTGTATCCACCATCCTTTATTTTGTGAGTCAATTCTCCCTCATTAAATTCTTTATGGAGATAAGGATCCCATCCCTTGTTTTAAGGAACCTTGGTGCAATACAAGCTTGATTTGGTCTCTTTCGGTAATTAATAGACACTAGTCATCACTCCACCACTACTCCACTACTTTGGTCCACACATAGGCTCATACTTATCCACTCAAGTATCTCATAAGAATTATTGACAAATTCATGAGGTCCACGTATGATTTAGATGCCATTAATGTCAGTTAGTGGGGGAATTAGTCTAAGTAATCCCTCATTATGGTGAGCTACTCGAATTGCCACTAAGTCTATCGTTTTTTCCTCTTGAGAGAATCTATATATTGTACTCATGTTGATGAATAATATCAGAGTGGAATTCTTCCCACTGGAGTGATTTTCCTCTAGTGTTTTGTTCAATATTTCTTCTCTATTCTTGCTATCTCTTTGTGTAAATAATTCTAAGTGAGATTGTTTTTAATATTTAGATATAGGTTGGATTTTCACATGTATCAGAACCTAGTGTTGTGATTGTTTTGAAATCTAAATTCTAATAAGGAGGATTCCGAAATAGAGGAAAAGTATGTATACTGTGGAAGAAAGTGTTGATGCCCAGAAAATCTTAGCATCGACAGTAGGGATTCTCTGCAATGAATGACCCCAATTAGATCACTCACTATTTGGTATGGGGAATCCGTCTGGTTAACGGTCTGGCTACCATAGGTGTGTTTGTTTGGTTTCTTTACCGGTTGCATCCCGGCCCACCGTTTATGTAATTTTAGGTTTTAAGGTATGAATATGCAAGTGCTTTAAATCTAACTAATGCATTTAACCTAGAACTGACATGCATAAGCCTCCTAGTTGATGCGTAGGTTCTTACCTCCCGTCTTACCACTTCTACCTAGTCAATTCGCTAATTCCATTCTAAACTAACTAACCTATCCTTGCAAGGAGCAAGTATTAAGTAATATTAATAATCTAAAAATGCTCATACAAACCCAATAGATAGTTGTTCAGATAAAGTGTTCACATTCACAGCAGAAAAAAATACCAAAGATAGCTTTGATGTAATTTAAACAATTTATTACTTTGTCAACACATAAACATTTGCATAGATAAATAAATCATTCATCACCATTTGAATTAGTTCAATAAATTTAGAACAATCTCACAGTATGAGTTACGAATGAAAGAGGAAATAAACAATCTCACAGTATGAGTTACGAATGGTTATTGGAGAAAACTTCCTATGTCTTGGGATAGACCACAACAGACAACTGACTACCAGAAAATGACTAAATTCCCAACGCAATGCTATATAATTGACAATGAAAAGATAATGGAGAATATAACCAACCTCGATCCAACATTTGATGTAGATCCCCGTTGAAGCTTTCAATCCATGCACACTTTCAATCCATGCATTTGATCCTGCAAATTAGTCTTGACAGCCAATATACGGCAAGTACATATAATATATGAAAGATATTAACATCATCAATAACAATGGTTCATGTATCATAAGTAAATGCAACCCAATATGATATAAAAAACATTCACAACATTACTAGACGAGAATATGAGTATTTCTATTAATAAATAACAAGCAGTACAATGTGATACGACCTCTTGCCAGCAACCAATTTGGACCAAGAACTAGGTCAATCCACTTGTGCCTCCACCACTTCAATCCTCCACAAAGGCAAACTCAAATTGTGATAGGAGTTTGGAAGGTGAACATTGTGAAAATCCTCACAGCAGATCTAAGAGATGATGTATACCTCACAAGAAAGTAATTGATTAAGCAAGAAAATAGAAGAAGAGTGGTCAATACAGTATAATGAGCAACATAATAATGATACAGTAGAACTCAGATAGAAGCAATAATACTTCACACACACTAATTCATTAATCACAAATGGACAAATAAATAATACAATGCATGAGTAATTCGAATGCCTAAGGTGGCAATTCGAATTATCCTTCATGGAGTGATCAAGAGATCACTGGAGTGTCACCGGAGCACAACTAGTAGTCTATCTCATCATCGGTGGAGTCATCAATGCACAAGTAACTGTCAATCGTCAATCAAACTGAGTCTAACTGAGTGTGGTAGGTGTAACTGAATGTAATTGGCACATGGAGAAACTAACTAAATGAAGGAGGCTCAGTGGAGGGCACATGAGGAGCTAACTGGAGTCAGAATGAGCATTCTAGTCACACTGGAGGTCTATCGGAGTGGTAAGGTCAGTTAATAAAGGAGAGAAATTAGTTAACTGAATGTAACTGAAGATAACTGGACTTTTAGGTGAAGAAGGGAACCTTTCTCATCCACTAGTTGAAGGAAGGGTGCACTAAGCTCTAGGAGGGATGAAACTGAGTGGAAGGTAGCTCCCGAGTGCTGGGAGACTAAGGACTAGGTGCTGGAGGTGTCAACCTGATGACTGGGATACATGCAGAAATGCATGCATGGCTGAAAATGTAAATGATCAAAATACTAGTGGGACTAGGATGTAGTATAGGAATATCCTAACACCCCCCCTTAATCCATCCTGGGCCCTGGTAACTAAGACCAAAGGTCACCCAATACAATGAATAATAAAAGTCAATAAACCAAGGAAGTGGGGAAAATTTCATGGGAAAAATACCCCCTCCTCAAAACAGACTGTAAGGCACACACAAACAATAAATGCTCCGAGATCAAGCAGGTGTGATCCTTGGTCATATGTCTGGAGGTATCTTCTTCTTGGGAAGAAGTGGATCATGCTCAAAAAGCATGTGCTTGCACTTTCTCTTCAGATCGAATGTGATTAGAACAAATCCAAAAGTATGAGGATGATCCTTGAACCCGTGATTCGAATCAGCTGAGGTAGGATCAAAATCATGAATATGCAGATAGGCTTTTGTTTTCTCCTTCGAACCATAATGGGTGAGATTATGCCAAAAAGAACCATCAAATAATAATTGCTTGAAATCCAAATTAGATTTAAGACTTGAAGAATAGTTTATTGAGATCTCCTTTGAACCAGCAGGCGTGAGATCAAAACTATCATATGCATGAGAAATTATCCCAAGCGAATTGCAATGGTTTCTTGAGATCTCCTTTGAACCATAAGAGGTGAGACCAAAACCAGTGGATGCATGAGAAATTATCCGAAGCGGGTAGCAATGGCCATATTCTTCAATAACCTTCTGAAAGCATGGAATAATGATCATATAGTACTAAATAAGAGTTGATTGCTTGAGGAGAGTGAATGCATTACCTCCGAAATAATCATGTGATCATGATGCAAACCAACAGACTCTGGTGCAAGAGAGGATTTAGGACCTTCTGCAATATCTAGAGTGTGAGCTGGCACAGAAAGAGAAGAAAGTTGGATCATGAGTGTAGAATCTGTAAGTTCTTTATGGAAAACTTCAATATGAGATGTGGTTGATACTGGTTCATGATCATTGAGATCATCAAGGAGGGCGAATGCATCACTTTGCTTGTTCTTGAAAGGGTTTGGACCAAATCCTTCATTCTGTTTGTCGAATCTTTCATCCAGGTGAGCACATAGCTCCTTTGGAGTTTCAATATCAATAGTGATTGGGTACAATATGTAATCAGGCATAGTAAGCATCATTCTTCTAAGGGCCATGTCTCCTTTATTCAACCAGTCAATCTTCTCTTCAGAGGATTCGATCTCTCTTTCAAAATAACAATCAAAGAGACCATGGCTCTTTAAATATGCTATCATATTCGGTTTCCATTCATCATAGTTGAATAGAGAAAGAGGAGGGATTTCTTCTAAATTCATTGAAGCTGTAGAAAAGCTGCAAAAAAAATAGAGAATATCTACAACTGCTACTGCTGTAAAAATGCAGAAACTGCTGCACTCGAAATCTGGATAATAACCTGCAAAAAACTCTCAGGAATGGAGATAAACAATACCCTCAACATGCTCTGATGCCATGTGAAAATCCTCACAGCAGATCTAAGAGATGATGTATACCTCACAAGAAAGTAATTGATTAAGCAAGAAAATAGAAGAAGAGTGATCAATACAGTATAATGAGCAACAGAATAATGATACAGTAGAACTCGGATAGAAGTAATAATACTTCACACACACTAATTCATTAATCACAAATGGACAAATAAATAATACAATGCATGAGGAATTCGAATGCCTAAGGTGGCAATTTGAATTAGCCTTAATGGAGTGATCAAGAGATCATTGGAGTGTCATCGGAGCACAACTAGTAGTCTATCTCATCATAGGTGGAGTCATCAATGCACAAGTAACTATCAACCGTCAGTCAGACTGAGTCTAACTGAGTGTGGTAGGTGTAACTGAATGTAACTGGCACATGGAGACACTAACTAAATGAAGGAGGCTCAGTGGAGGGTGCATGAGGATCTAACTGGAGTCAGAATGAGTAGTCTAGTCACACTGGAGGTCCATCGGAGTGGTAAGGTCAGTTAATCAAGGAGAGAACTCAGTTAACTAAATGTAACTGAAGATAACTGGACTGGTAGGTGAAGAAGGGCACCTTTCTCATGCAGTAGGTGAAGGAAGGGCGCACTAAGCTCTAGGAGGGATGAAATTGAGTGGAAGGTAGCTCTCGAGTGCTGGGAGACTAAGGACTAGGTCCTGGAGGTGTCAACCTGATGACTGGGCAGCATGCGGATGCATGGAGTGCATGCAGAATGCATGCTGCATGCAGAAATTCATGCATGGCTAAAAATGTAAATGATCAAAATACTGGTGGGACTAGGATGGAGTATAGGAATACCCTAACAAACATAAGAGGTTCACAACAACTAGGATCAATGAGTGTAGACTCAAGATAAGGCAAAAATCCACCAGAGTTCTCTTGCTCTCTCTTTCTCCTCTCTTCTATATGCCATAAGTGCTCAATATATAGCCTTCCAAAGGTAAGTGAAAGGACACATCGAGGCATTACTGGGAAAATGGAGGGCCAAAGGTCACCCTAAGACCGCTTTTTGGGGGTAAGAAGTAATTAACTAGTGCTTTTTACCATTTTACATGCTACCCGCGGGCTATAGTGCTGCAGGTCGCGGGTACACCCACTGAAATGATACAGCAAGCGGGTAAGGAGAAAAATATGGGAAAATGTGTGTCTGGAGGACATAAAGTCTATCTGAGTCAGTAAAATGGATCCTAAGGGCCAAAGAGTGTTGATACTCACAAGGTGGAAAATTACGTTGTAACAGATGCCCCTAATGTGTGAGGTCAGAGAATGGTGCTACAATGCCCGAAATACATTATAAATCTCAGAAGTGGAGTAATGGAGACACAAGTGGAAAGATCAGCTTACTCGTCATAATACAATAATATCTCTGAGTACATGTCGGTATACAACAATTTGATACAATGGCCATGAATAGGTAGTACATTGTGAATACATGTCATAAGTGATCATAGCCATGATCCCTCTACAGTAAGATAGGGTTCCTGCTGAAAAGGAACAACTGGTGCAAACTAGAGGTACAAACTGCTAATGTCTAAGAGGTGATATCTCAGATGTAAAGTCACGATCATAAGTAGCATACTGAATGCCACTATCTCCTGGGGTCTTATATACAAATAGCCTATGGTGCAAGTCCCATCAAGTGAATAAAGGAGTTGAGGTCAAACCTAATGTGACATCGTCTGATTACTGGTCAATGATGTATATCGTTAACAGATGCAGGATAACCCACCAATAATGAAAATTGGCATCAAGGCACAGAGTACAATCATCAGAGTGTGAATAAATGTGGTGAAGTCAAACACTAAGACAAATCCATCAATCATGGGACATTTATGTATTCCCAAAACTGTCGATGGCGAGAGAACCTGCCACTAATGACTGCAAGCCTCAAGGTACTCAATCGGACTCTAAGCCTCATTTCCAAAATAAATGGGTTGAAGTCGACATAATGAGACTCGCTGGAAGGAGAGCATTAAGGCATCCCCCATCGACCAACATGAGGTACCAGCTGTGCTGAAATATTTGGAAGAACTCAAGTAGAACGGACTGACTCAAACAAGGATGGCCAACAGCAATAGTCAAGAGATCTGAGGAGTGGCCGACACTGGTTTCAGGACTTCCTTTGAACAAGAGCATGAGAAGATGGATAGACTGGGGCAACATAGACTCGATATAATACTGTGCGACGTAGGAGGCATCGACAATGGGCTCCATAATGACTGGAAGCTTAACCAATCAGTGGAGTAAAACTGAGAAATGAGTACAACTCCTAAGGTCCAACTATAGTCCCGACTCATAATGTATGGAGTGGAATGAATGCTCTGTTCAAAGGCGACACAACAGCTGCCAACAAGTAGTAACCATAATCCCATCCGGCTTTTTGGAATATTTGATTTTTTTTTTCTTTTTCATATTTGGAAAGCTTGAAAAAGAATAAAATTGCTTATAGTACAACAAGTGAGGGAACGAGTGTCAGATAGCGAGAAAACTAGTCCCAAGCAGTGGAACATACCTATGATCAATGCAAGGAAGCATGTGCAGGATGTGGACACTCGGGGGAATGTTCCTCAGGGTAAAGGGTCATCAAGCTACTAAAGATAAATTAAGGCTCTGCTTGGCTCAAAAGGTAAAGTGCTCAGGCACATGGCTAATAAGTGAGTAAGTGGGAGCCGACACAAGGCTCAAGCGGTAAGCAGGATAATGCAATGCAATCACAACTCGACATAAAAGGGGATTCCTTTTTTGTAAAGTTAGTCTCCTCACTCAAAAAAGTGTAAAATAATGAGAGAAGAACTCTTCTAGTCACGTATGACTAGAGTATACCTTTTTCATCATTAATCCACAAAGGTCTGGAAAGGGGTAAACATATACCTAAGTGGATGTCACTTCAAATCCTTTAACGAGTCTAAAATGACAAGTATACTTGGCAATCTTGTTTGATTTGAAAAAATCTAACAAGGGCTTAAAAAAGAATTTATAAAAATATTTTCCGTAAAGGTTTAACGAGCCCGAAAAAGTAAACTCGTGACCTCCTTACTGTTTTTAACGTGCTCAAAGGAGAGATAGAAGAATGCTAGTAATGGGGGCAGATGAGTGTCAGGGACATGCGAGACTAGTTCCAAGCACATGGAACAAAGATATGCATAATGCAAGGAACATGAGCAAGATAAGGACACTCAGGGGGTGTCTGTGAACTCGGATGGCAAAAGGTTCAAATGCATCATAACAATGGGGAGGCCTAAACCTATATGCAAGGTTCCGAATATGCCTGCCATGACTGAAGCAAATGTCGAAAAGGACCGGTAAACAAGTATAAGTCCAGCTAAGAATCCTGTCTCCAAGAAACATAAGTACCAATATCATCTCTAAAACATACGTAGAGAGAAATCTGATACAGGTCACTGTGGTAGAAAAATTTTCAACTTCACCATTATCATCCTCAAACATAATGCAGGGAGAGATAACCACTGAAGGTGCCATAGTACCAACACCCGAGGGACCAAAATGATCAACTTCGGAATGAAGAGCAAAGCTGAAGGGCGTGGAGGAATCCGTAGTGGCAAATTCATCATCACAGGAGTTGGAAATTATAGAAGTAGAATCGAACTCAGCAGGATCACCGATTTGTGGATCTATAGGAGAATCTAAAGACTCATCACTAGGGAGATCAAACTTTAATGTCAAACCGGGGCTAGACAAAACTATGCCTGGATCAAAATACAAATGCATGGTAGGTTGTACTCAAGGCTCATCTCGTTCAATAAGATCAAGGGTAGGAAGGAAATAAAATTGATTATGAGTATCCTCCCAAGGCTTGTCATTACCATTCATGGCCTCGATAAAAATTTCATCTAGAGGTAGAATACCATCGAGGAAATCATGTGAACAAGATGGGTCGACTGCACACATGGGCAGTATAACGGGATCTTCTTCCCCTGTCCGTGAAGAAGAGAGATCCGGCTCTGCAGTGGCTTGTTAAATATATTGAGGAGCAAGCTCGACTGCAGACAAGGGCATATCCATTCTGATGTGCGAAACGTCTCCAGATGGGGAGCTCGTGGAAAGTGAATCCCATGGATTACTAAGATACGAGGTCCGAAAAGGTACATGATTCAACAAGGAAAGAGCATCATCGGATATGGTTTCTATGAAGGATATTGGTGCATGGAGGTCAAAAGATCCCATCAAAGAATGGTACAATCCTACACTAATGTTCCCAGTTGCCAGCTGATAATCTTTAACTTGAGGGACCATTGATCCCATGGATGTTATGGAAGAAGGACTAACGTAATCTAGCTGATCGATGGTCACAATCTTGCCTTCGTGAGGAAAGAAAATAACTCTAAATACAGTAGACACGGTAGCTTTCATAGCGTACCTCCAATTCCTACCCAATAAAAGGTTGTAGTCAATGGGCACATCAACCACCTCGACTTCAATAGGCATAGGTTTCCCACCCAAGCAAACAATAAGGGAAGGGATAATCCCATGCGGCTTAAATGACCGACCATCGAATGCAGTGAGCATGGTCATAGACTTAGCTAAGGGAGGAGAGCCAAGAGCTTTCCAACAAGATATTGACATTATTGACGTCGAAGCACCTTCATCAACCACCATTATCCTAACAAAGTTTTGCAAACATTCCACCTGGATCTGAAAGGCCACGGGGTAAGGTAAGCAATGTTGGACATCGGTAGTGTCAAACTGAATAAGATTCAGAATTCCCCCATCCTGAACTCCTAAAGCAGATAAAAGGGCATGCCGTTGTGATGGGAAATCCTATAAAACCTCGAGAGCCAACATGGCACATGGAGTTTGTCCCAAATCTTCTACAATGGAGTAGTTCTGGGCGGCTCGGGCATTAGGATTATGCACAGAGCGCTTAAGGACACCTTTCGGTATCTGCGGCATAGTAGAGGGCTTCTCGATATGCAAGGAAGTATCAGGAGGAGGGGGAGGCTCATTCTCCATATTCAGTTGTGGTGCACCATAATCGTGTTAACGAGTAGAAACACTAACCACTGATTAGACCATATCCACGCATCCATAGCCACTAGTATTGGAAGAAGACGTTGGAGTCTCATTAGGTCCATAACCAGTGGTGGGAGTATGCGAAGCCATATTTTGATGATGTGGAAGGGGATCATTCAACACAGTTGGGGTTTGTGCAAGATGCTTTGATGCCTCCTCTATTGGGGGACACAAGTGAGTAAGGTGGTCTTTCCCACAAAGCTTGCAAGGGAATTTCACTTTACGTCTAGGCTTACGGTCCCCACTAGCATTTTCACCGTCCCAAGGAGTGTTGGCATTTTCTGTCCGTGGAGTACTGCGATTACTACCATTGTTCCCATTGTTTCCACCCTTTCTATTGTTTCTCCCCTTCTTCTTACCACCAGGTTGTTGGTTACCTGACGGGTTCATCGATTGCACAGAATGTACATCCGACAATGGGATGGAAGTGGACAAGGTGTGAACCTGTACTGGGGTAGATTGGTTAAGCGACAAATTTTGCATTTGATTCGTAACCAAATCCACAGGTCGAGTGCTTGCGAAACCCTTGATGCCATTGGCATGTGTTCTAGGAACTGACTTGGGATCAAGACGTGTTCACAGTGCGTTGGGGATAATATCGTACAAAATGCCAGACTGAGAGTATAACAAATCTAATTGCTAGACTTTTAAGATGGCTTGTTCCTCAGTCATAATGCCGGACATTGAAACATCCTTGGCAATATAAGGAAGTAAATACTTGAGAAACCACTCCAACAGGAATTCTGGAGGAATGTTGGCTTTCACTAATCTCTTCCGTCGACGCCATTCTTGAACGTGGTCAGAAATATGCATGGCCTTATTCTGGCGGAAGGTGGATAAAATTTCAGTACTAATATCATAACGAACCAGCAACTTGAAATGATCTAAGAAAACCAAAGCGATCTCACTGAATCCCCTATAGGTGCCCCCAGGAAACTCGACATACCACTTCGCGGCTGCCCCCGTGAGGGTGCGTTGAAATAGCCTTAAATGAATGGAATTGTGATTCAACAAGTTGGATGAGAACCAAAGGTGAAAGGTTGTGACATGGTCCCCCGGGTCCTCACCACTCTTCCCTTCAAACTTTGGAATGTCCGACGGAAGTTTAGTGGGGACCGAAGGCCAACTAGGATTGATGAGTGTAGACTCAAGATAAGGCAAAAATACACTAGATTTCTCTTGCTCTCTCTTTCTCCTCTCTTCCATATGCCATAAGTGCTCAATATATATCCTTCCAAAGGTAAGTGGAAGGACACATCGAGGCGTTACTAGGAAAATGGAGGGCCAAAGGTCACCCTAAGACCACTTTTTGGGAGTAAAAAGTAATTAACTAGTGATTTTGACCATTTTACATGCTACCCGCGGGCTATAGTGCTGCAGGTCGCGGGTATGCCCACTGAAATGATACAGCAAGTGGGTAAGGAGAAAAATATGGGAAAATGTGTGTCTGGAGGACATGAATTCTATCTGAGTCAATAAAATGGATCCTAAGGGCCAAAGAGTGCTGATACTCACAAGGTGGAAAATTAGGTTGTAACACGAATGAAAGAGGAAATAGTTCCAAATTTGTCATTCCATGCAAGCTTTTCCCAGCAAACACGTCCTCCATGAATGAAAGAGGAAATAGTTCCAAATTTGTCATTCCACACATTCCACGCAAAACATTTCCATGCAAGCTTTTCCCAGCAAACACGTCCTTCTCATTAGCAGAAAAATAGTGCTCTTACACAATGTGTCTGGCTTCTATTATGCTAGAAAAAGTCCCTCTCTAGTATTTACCCCTCTATATTTATATTACAATAGAGGTGTCTCTACATGATTGCTCACTTCAACTACCCCCAACCCTTGGAATTCCCAAAATTCGTCCTTTTTTGTTTGCACAAAAATACAATTAATTACAATTTAAAAAATTATTTTTATAATGGGCCCTCCAAACTGGAAATGTAATTATCCCATAATTTTTTCTCTTCAAATATAATATTACATTGGATAGGTTCTAAAAATTTTAAAGACACCTCATGAATGAATAATTCCTTTTCTATACTGATCACTCCTTCTGTAACAACTTTGTAGCTTTCTTCTAAGAAATAAGCATTGAAGGATGCATGCCCAATGTACTGATGGAGGTCCTCTGCATTCAACAGATCCAATTTTCTGATATACTCCAGATCTTCCTTCAGCCCATTCTTCAAATCCATTAAGCGCTGATATTTGGTGGGAAGCTCATGCATATCTAGAGTCATGGCAAGATGGAATTTCTCATGAATATGATAAATTTTCTTGTAGAATTCTTCACACTTTTCAATGGACTTAGGTACTTCTACATATATCCTCCTGGAAGATTTCCTGCAAAATTCAAGGAGCTCTATATCCAATTTAAGTTCTGCAGCCATCTTGTTAGGAAGGTGATCAAGGAAGTCCAAATTTTCTTCCTTTCAGGCCATCTGCTTTTTTATCTTCTTAAAAATGTTAACCAACTTTTGTCTTATCATCAAAGATTCTACAGAAATATCTTTCATTCTTACTATCATTTGTTTCATATTATAAATTTCTTTAGTTAACAATTCCCGCGAGTGGTAGATCTACTCCTGTATCTTATAGGACTTCTCATTAAAAGGAGCTAAGTATTGCTTTTGATTTTGTTCGAACTCGACCTGTTACACTAGAGACTCTTTCTCTCGAGCCAACTCATCCATCTTAGATTGCAAGGTTTTCACTTGCTGATTTGATGTTATTTCCTTTCCCTCCAATTCATTAATGCGGGTGTAGAAATCACTTCTCGCCCTCCATGATCACAAGATGTACATTCAAGGAATCTTTCTCATCTTCAAGATTCTGGTAGTCAGTCAGTACTCTGTCCTTTTCAGCTATTGTAGAATCATGCTTTATTTTCAAATCTATTCCTTCACCTCCGGCTTTTACCATCTTCTCCTTGTTGCACTCCAAGTCGTTCATCAACTTATCAACATTATCTGTAATTGCTTGTGCAACTGCTATATTCACTGAGGCTATGAACTTTGGGTCTTTATGGGTTTCTTCCATGATAGTTTTTTCTTGAATGGTCACCACATTGGGCTGCTTGCCCATATTCAATCTTTCTTCTGACCTCCTAGTTATGGTCTTTCTTTTTGAATCGAAGATTATCGTATCCAGCTTTGCCACCGAGTGTTGCTTTGACGGGGTGAAAGGAGTGAGTCTGAGCTCTACAAATGGGAGGTGTCCCCCTATAAGTGTGATTCGTGAAACTCCTGGTGGGTCTATATTCATGTCTTGTATATTTGGACCTCCATCTTAGGATTCTTCCTCTTCCACAACTTTCTTATGTATGCCTTGTTCTTCTCTTTTCCTTTCCAATTATGTAGCTTTCTCTACTGCTTCTTGCTCTTCTTTTTATTTTCTCGCATCTTCTTCTTTTCTTTTGTTTTCTTCTTCTATCCTTTTTTTTTCTACTTCCTATGCCTGTAGCCTCTCTGCTTCTTCTCTTTTATTTATTTTTGCCTCCTTAGCAGTATCAGCAACATGACTAGGGCCTGCGCCCCTTTTCCGAACAAAATGTTTATTTAACTTAGTCATATTGCTTGCTCTTCGATACACCTCTTCATCCTTAAGGAAATGGTCTAAGTATTCAAAATGAATTTTGCATGACGCACAATGTTGGGAGACCTTTTGTAACTTGTCATTCCTTACAAAAATTATTTCCCCAAAATGAAAAGCCTCTAATTATTTTATGAAAGCTTCTGCTCCTTTCACCTTAGGGAACGTGTATGCCCCAATAAAAAATCACAATGGTGGGTAAGAGGCCTTCTTATGTTCATTAAAAAAATTACCTACCCCATTAACGAAAACCTACCTTACCGCCTCTTTGTGCACTACAAAATCAATCACATACTTAGGCATTAAAGATGGGGCTTTGGTGCCCCCGTACATCCTGATGTAAGTTCCTTCCAGAGAAAAGTAGTAGTCTCCATATTCATTTATAACTGCCATAGCATTATCTAACAAGCAATTTGGTTCTTCATTAAAAACCAACCAATGCAAAGGAATAATTAGTTCTTCACAGATGAGCTTGTAGTAGCTCGCATACTTGTGGGCCCATGTGATCTGATAAGCCACATAAAGGGGGGACTCAGTATGATTCCACACACATCCCAATTTAGGGAATGGATGTCTGACTAGTATGCAATCCATAAGATACGAGGACAAGATAAATTTTGCTTTCTTTTGGGTTATTCCCCCTTGGGATGCAGCTATCGTTGACGCCATGCTTTATGAGATAATATCTTCCCAATTGAAAATGGTTCCATGGAATGCTATATGATACATCAGTGGTACCCAGTTGAGCTTGTATATATCTCCATTTTCCCTACCAAAACCTATGCTCAACATCAAATCTATGATTTGAACGGTGTCCTCATATTCTGGTTGTCGTCTTCTCCACTTGCTCTCTGCCTCAGTTGTTTCCCTAGGATCAACATCTTCTTCGCGTATTCAAACTGATCTATACTTACTCCTCTGATCCAGTCCTCCATCATCGTAACTTTGGGTGATGGAAATTTATATGCCGCATCGCTGTGACCTGGCTGGAATGAAGCAAATCCTTCCCCGCTTGTATTGGTGATGATCCTTGTGTCAACGTCTATATGAGGTATTATCCAACTAATGACTTCAGAGCACGGGAAAATCTCTGGTCGGGTAGTTGTTTTATGGAGACCAGAACTCTTAACATTTTGATACACCATCATCTCCTCAATGGACGCATCTGGTACATTATGATCTTTGATGAGATGATATAGTTCGCCCCACTTGTATTCCGGGACGATTCATGTCGCTACTTTGGTGTCTTCAAATATAGTCTCCATTGGAGTGTCTGCAAAAACTTCTACATAAGAGTCTAATTTGGCTATCCTGAGCTTTTGCTTGGAAACCCTTTTTTGCATTTTTGAATCCTAATGAAACATCAAATTAATGTATAAGAGGAATTTAATGTTAAAGCAATGGGATTAAGAAACATGTAGATATATTCTTTATCAATTATTCATTACAAGAAAACAAAGTTTAGAAGTTCCATTACTTCCATAGTGTTAGGTGTGTTTGATACTGGCAATGTTTTATCATAGCATTATCACTTGGTAAAGGGAAATATACACTTGTATGCAAGAACCGATGCAAAATGGGTTGTTATGTGGAATTATCTATCTCTCCTAATGCGCCATTAGAAAAAAGTCACCGAAATGTCTTCAAAAATTTCAACAAAGCATACACACTCTCATCATTTCAATCACATTTTTGTTCCGGAAAATTTCACCCAAGGTTTTATTGCAAACCTGTTATCTTTAGAGAATGTAAATAATAATTAAGCAAGCACATAATCCATATTTTCTACTTAAAAGAATCGGATGTTTCACTCGAATAGATTGAGGAAATAGATTTGACTGAAACCAAAATAGAGCAATGGGATTTTATGTGCTTCCTGAACATTCTGTCTCTAGGTGCCAATCTTGAATTTAAACTCTTCTTGATACACTGCACCTTTCAAAGTCTAGAACTTGAGGGTTAATTATAGTATTAATACTTAAATGGTAAGGGCTTGTATACTTAGATCATTTAGGATCCTTGGAAATGTCGCCTTTTATCAATGTACACCTAAAAAGGCCATGACGATGAACCAGAATGAGCTCGTCTCACGGGGTTGTGGTATCAAGAGACAACGGGAAGCGAAAATAAACGATGTTCTGGGTGTTAGGAAACAAATAAAGAGTCACAATTAGAAATATTGGTAGAGAAGTTCTTTTAGTGGTCAAATCCATTCCTACTGAGAGAATCTGAGGAAGTCATCGAATGGAAAACCATAGCATGTTCTGGTCATTACCCTCCCACTTATAATGCCACTAGAATGCTATCAACAATGTTTAACCTATTCCTAATTGGAAAGAAAATAATGGTTCGCTTAGGGGTTTCCAAGCTAATCAAAAAATTAATGGGCATTCATAACCTAATTTGAAATTAAAGAGAGCGCCAATGGCGGGTTACGAATTCCTTTTAACCAGGGTAAAAAAACAACGTTTCCAAACATAAAATAAATTGGTAAAAAAAAAACTACCTGACGATCGAAGAATGGTCCAAATGTGCTTTTTATCAACGGCGTTGGGTACTTCTTGGCGTCTGGTCGTGGCTCCAATTGCAAATGGCATTACCAATGATATTCCACAAAAGACAAGTTTCAACTTTATATAACACTGTGTAACCCTAGTCATAAATGAGTGAGCTAATGGGGCCCAAACATCTATTGAGTTTGTTTCGGGCTCTTTTCAAATCTTCCTCTTTTCGCAACTATTCCCATTTTGCACTGAAGTGTTTCGGCATTCTTTCTTAACTTACGCCGATGAACCCTTATAATTCCTCTTTTACATTGTCTCGGGGCCCATTTCTTTTTTTACATCGGAGGGCATTTTTTTTTGCCAGCAATCTATTTTAGTGTTACTCTTCTTTTGGCAGCGACCTGTTTCAGAGCCTTTTTTAAATCTGTGCCAATTCTCTTTATGAAACCTCTTCTCTAGCTTCGATTTTACATCCTTTCGGAGCCCTTTTCCTTTTCGATCAAAAGGATTTTCATTTTCCAGGGAAATGTTTTGGCACTCTTTTCCTTTTAGCAGCGACATGTGTTGATGCCCCTCTCATTCCACACCGACCCCTTTTATGCCAAATCTTTTCGGCGCCTTTCACTTTTCACACCGAAGCGTATCAGCATGTTTTTCATTGCACGCCGATTCATGGAATTACCAATTTTTTTGATACAATGGTTCTCTTTTGCCTTTGATTGTGTCGGCATAACGTATGATCTTACTCCGAAATTGCCAACTCCAAAAATTCTAAGTGTTTTGGCGTAAATTCACAAGCATTCCGACCGTTTCAGCGGAGAAAATAAAATTGCCTCACAACAAAAACCTTACCACAATTGCTCCGACTGTTTCGGCGTGACTTGGGGAATTACTCCGACTGTTTCGGCATAAAATCTCAAGTTGCTCTGATTTAGAAACTTTCCTTTCCACTTGTTTTTTTCTTTTTTAAGAAAATTCTCAGTGACCAAAAGTGATTTTATCAAAGGTGAACAAAACTCTAAGTAAATAAAAAAATAGAAGGAGGGGCCCTACAATTTTAAGAAAATTTTGGGGATTAGGTTGCAGCAGCAACAATTGACGACTAGCTGGTAAACACAAATCTCTGAAAAGACTCTCCTTGAAGATCATAATTGCTTATTTTTTATTAATTCTAATTGTAAGACTATGCCTTTATCAATTTTCCAGGATTTTAAAAGGCCAAAGTTTTATACAGGGAGATAAGATTTCTTGACTTGTATTGGTCATTCATTTCGAGAGACAGCATAACCTAGACTAGATTTCCTGATCACTCTCCCGAGGACATAATATGAAGTTCATTTTTTAGCCCCATATTTTGGTTATCTCTACATATAACTCCACCGGATCGTAACAAAATCACACAAATGTATTGGTTTTTTCTTCATTCCCATGCTACCAACACTTCTATAGATGCTTTCTTTTGATGAGTTTTATTGTTTGAGTCTTTCGTTAATAGCCTTCTCTAGTCTTCAATATTTGAGGTGGGTTATTCCATCCATAATGTCCTTTTGTGTGAGTGATGGATTTTATTTGTTTGTCATACTCACTGAAGGAGAAGAACCTTTCTAGACTTACCATCTAGACAATATTTTTGATTGGATGTATTTATTTTCAAAACCCTTTCTTTAATGGAGATGATTTTTTTTTCAGAATTTTGACTCTTCATTGTAATCCTTTTGGCTTTGATTTTGTAGCATGGGATCATTTTAATTTCCATACATCTGCAATACTTTCTTCCTTTCCATGGGTCAGTTATAGTAGGCTACCTGAGATGGTTATTTATGTGTGAGTGAGTGGAGCCCCAAGATAGTAATTTAGAAATCATGGGTGTTAGTTATTTTACAGGGTTTACAATGACACAACATCAAACATGAAGTGGGTTTCCCCTTTTAAAACAGAGCAACAATTAAAATCACTAATGGAAATGTTTTACAAAAAGAATTCATTTTCCATGAAGCCAATTCTAATCCTTTGGTGATTAACAATGATTCCCATGAAATTGTTCAGATTCTTGTATTTCTGCATATCAATTTGAGCGTTGAGATGAGGTTTATTCAAAACAAAATCAATCAATCAAAGAAAATCAAAACAAAATCAACAATAAGGTTGAACCTAACTAACCTAAGAAGAGAATAAACAAACTAAGGAAAGTTAATAAACAACAAACTTTATTTATGTACACAGGTGTTCCTAAATCTAAGTAAATTAGTGTTTGATTGCTAGGCCATTAACAGGGAGGTTTTCTCTCTCCCCTCATAGATCTTGTAACTTATACGTTGTTGGGCCAAGATTCTCCACAATCTGATAAGGACTGAGCCATAACTGCTGAAATTTTGTATGTTTTCCTTTCTCTTCATGAATATGGTCCCATTTTAGAACTAGGTCTCCTATCTCAAAAGTTTTCTTTCCTGATTTCGGTTCTCCTATCTCAAAAGTTTTCTTGCCCAATTTCGGTTTGTCAAACCATCTTTTCACAATGTCCTGGTGGAGGTTGAATTTATCTTTGGCCCTTTCCCATGACTCCTCAAGTTTTAACAGAGTATTGATTCGTGACTGTAGGATTTCGCTATTAGATCCCCGAGATGCCTAAGCTAACTGTAAAGAATGGAGTAGTAAGTTTGGGGGAAGAATAGCCTCTTTCCCATAGACTAAAGTATAAGGAGAAACTCCTAAAGAATCTATTGGAGTGATTCTATCTTCCCATAAAGCGTTTAGGAGGGCTACATGCCAATTTCTTTGATTTTCAATAACTGTTTTCTTCAGAATTCATATAAGATTTTTATTGGTAGATTCTGCTAACCAATTTCCTTGAGGAGAGTAGTTATCTGAATAATGCAATTTTATTCTTTTTCCATAGAAAATGTACTCAACTTGAAAGAGGAAAAATAAGATGCA
The DNA here is from genome assembly GCA_027924585.1 of Larix kaempferi. NCBI lineage: Eukaryota > Viridiplantae > Streptophyta > Pinopsida > Pinales > Pinaceae > Larix > Larix kaempferi. Next base: position 1,329,150 of record BSBM01000706.1, read on the forward strand.
TTATCAAAAACTAACGAAATTGGAACCCCAAACCTGGTTATGATATTCTCTTGTAAGAATCAGATGACTGCATCTTTATTCACTTTACGCAACAGACTGGCTTCAGTCCATCTTGAAAAATAATCAGTGGCAGTGAGAATATATCGGTGTTTCATTGAATAATTAAGATTAATCTCCTCGATAATGTCCAAACCCCACTGCTCGAATGGTTCTGAAATGAGTAATGGTTGCAGTGGTATTGTCGATTTTGGTAATCTGCCCGCACACCTTTGAAATATATCACATTTCCTTGCACAAGCATGAGCATCCTTGAAAATAGTAGGCTAATAATATCCAACTCTTAATACTTTATGAGCAGTCGTGTCTCCAAAATAATGTCCCCTTGCAGGATCATCGTGTAACTCCTTAACTACTTTCTCTGCATCATCCTTTTCAAGACACCTGAGAAATAATACGTCATAATTTTTTCTAAAAAATACTCCATTTATTATTTGGTATGATGCTAACTTTAGTCAGAGAGCTCTCCTTTGTTTTGAATTCCAATGCTCTGGAAAATACCCATGTTGAAGATAATGAATTAGATCTCTGGACCAAGACTCTGGAGTCGTGAAACTGGAATAGACTTCAATTAAATTCATTTCTAATTCATTTTCCCATCCATGATATTCATGAGTTGTATTTTCAGTAATCAATTTGCATAGTCCTTGACCTTTGATGATAGTGGTTGGTTTAAATTTTAGGTTGTATTCTTGTAGTGCAGTCATCCAATTTCCTCTTCTTTCTCCCAACTCCTTCTGAATAAATAAAGATCTGGCAACTTGGTTAGGTATTATGACCTTCGTTCTATTTATTAAAATGTAAGGTCTGAACTGTTTTACTGCTTTGAAACTCGCATATGCTTGTTTATCCATATGTGGGTAGTTCAATTAAGCTCCTTATAATCCAGTGCTCATAAAAGATATTTGGTATCATCTCCTTGCTGTCCTTTATCTGTGAGCACTGCTGCAAGAGAATGATCGGAAGCAAATGTATATAAAATGAAATTGGTGAAAATCCTCACAGCAGATCTAAGAGATGATGTGTACCTCACAAGAGTAATTATGATTAAGCAGGAAAATAGAAGAAGAGTGAACAATACAGTATAAATAGCAACAAAATAATATGGTACAGTAGAACTCAGATAGAAGCAATAATACTTCACACACACTAATTAATTAATCATAGTATGGACAAATAAATAGTACAATGAGAGAGAGGATTTGAATGCCTAAGGTGGCAATTCAAATTAGCCTCTCGGAGTGATCATAAGATCAATAGAGTGTCATTGGAGCACAACTAGGTGTCCTCATGATCATCGGAGCACAATTGGAAGTCTTCATCATCATCAGTGGAGTCATCAATGCTCAAGTAACTGTCAACCATCAGTCAAACTAACTCTGGTAGGTGTAACTGAGTGTAACTCAATGTAACTGAACTGGTAGGTGAAGAAGGGCGAGTTGCTCCCTAAAATCAAGGAAGAAGGGCGCATTAAGTAACTGGAGGGCCAAAAATAAATAGTGAGAAGCTCCTGGGGGCTGGCTAACTAAGGGCTAGGTGTTGGACTGATGACTGGGATGCATGCAAAATGCATGCAAACCCTAGAATGCATGCAAACCCTAAAGGTGCATGCATGACTGAAAATGTAAATGATCAAAATACTGGTGGGACTAGGATGGAGTATAGGAATATCCTAACACCCCCCCTTAATCCATCCTGGGCCCTGGTAACTAAGACCAAAGGTCACCCAATACAATGAATAATAACAATCAATAAACCAAGGAAGTGGGAAAATTTCATGGGAAACATACCCCCTCCTCAAAAAATAGACTGTAAGGCACACATAAAAATAAATGCTCCAAACTCAAGCATGTGTGATGCTTGGTCATATGTCTGGAGGTATCTTCTTCTTGGGAAGAAGTGGATCATGCTCAAAAAGCATGTGCTTGTACTTGCTCTTTAGATCGAATGTGATGAGAACAAATCCAATAGTATGGGAATGATCCTTGAACCTATGATTCGAATCAGCTGAGGTAGGATCAAATCTGTGAAAGTGCATATAGTCTTTTGTCTTCTCCTTCGAACCACCATGGGTGAGATTATGCCAAAAATAACTATTACATGTTTGCTTGATATCAAAATCAGATTTAAGACTTAAAAGACAGTTTCTTGAGATCTCCTTTGAACCAGCAGGGGTGAGATCAAAACTATCATATGCATGAGAAATTATCCCAAGCAGTAATTGCTTAGAATCCAAATTAGATCCAAGACTTGAATCATGGTTTCTTGAGATCTCCTTTGAACCATGAGAGGTGAGATCAAAACCAGTAGATGCATGAGAAATTATCCCAAGTGAATGGCAATGGCCATATTCTTCAATGACCTTCTGAAAACATGGAATTATGATCATATAGTAGTATAAAAGAGGAGATAGCTGGAGAGGAGTGAATGCATTACCTTCAAAAGCTGTTTTGACCTCTGAAATAATCATGTGATCATGATGCAAACCAACAGACTCTGGTGCAAGAGAGGATTTAGGACCTTCTGCAATATCTAGAGTGTGAGCTGGCACAGAAAGAGAAGAAAGTTTGAGCATGAGTGGAGAATCTGCAAGTTCTTTGTCAACAACTTCAATATGAGATGATACTGGTTCATGATCTGAGAGACCATCAAGGGGAGCGAATGGAACACTTTGCTTGCTTTCGAATGGATTTGGACCAATCCCTTCATTCTTTCTGCCAAATTGTTCCTCCAGGTGAGCCCATAACTCTTTTGGAGTCCATAACTCTCTTGGAGTTTCAACACCATCACGGTATTTGAATTTGAATCTTTGGTATGCACACAAGGCAAGCATCATTGCTCCAAAGGCCATGTCACCTTTATTCAAACAGTCAATATTCTCTTCAGAGGATTCGAACTCTCTTTCAAAATAACAATCAAAGAGATCATGGCTCTTCAAATATGCTATCATTTTTTGTTTCCATTCATCATAGTTGAATGGAGAAAGAAGAGGGATTCCTTCTAAATATGAATCCATTGAAGCTGTAGAGGACTTGCAAAAACAATAGAGAATAACTACAACTGCTACTGCTGCAAAAATGCAGAAACTGTTGCAACTGCTGCACTCGAAATCTTGGTAATAACCTGCAAAAAACTCTCAAGAATGGAGATAAACAATACTCTCAACATGCTCTGATACCATGTGAAAATACTCGTAGCATATCTAAGAGATGATGTGTACCTCACAAGAGTAATTATGATTAAGCAGGAAAATAGAAGAAGAGTGAACAATACAGTATAATGAACAACAGAATAATATGGTACAGTAGAACTCAGATAGAAGCAATAATACTTCACACACACTAATTAATTAATCACAGTATGGACAAATAAATAGTACAATGATAGGGAGGATTCGAATGCCTAAGGTGGCAATTCGAATTAGCCTCTCAGAGTGATCATAAGATCAATAGAGTGTCATCAGAGCACAACTAGGTGTCCTCATGATCATCGGAGCGCAACTGGAAGTCTTCATCATCATCAGTGGAGTCATCAATGCTCAAGTAACTGTCAACCATCAGTCAAACTAACTCTGGTAGGTGTAACTGAGTGTAACTCAATGTAATTGAGTGTAACTCAATGTAACTGAGTGTAACTGAACTGGTAGGTGAAGAAGGGCGAGTTGCTCCCTAAAATCAAGGAAGAAGGGCGCATTAAGCAACTGGAGGGCCAAAACTGAATAGTGAGAAGCTCCTGGGGACTGGCTAATTGAGGGCTAGGTGCTGGACTGATGACTGCAATGCATGCAAAATGCATACAAACCCTAGAATGCATGCAAACCCTAAAGGTGCATGCATGACTGAAAATGTAAATGATCAAAATACTGGTGGGACTAGGATGGAGTATAGGAATATCCTAACAAAATCGTTATCAAAATATGGACTGCTTAATGAAGGTGCATGAGCGATGGCATTTTTAATATCCTTAAAAGCATCCTTTTCGATATCAGTCCAATTAAATTGTACATTTTGCTTCAACATTTGTTGCAAAGGTTTTACAATTTGTGCAAAATATGGTACAAACCTTCGTACAAAATTTATTGTTCCCATAAATGATTGCATAGCCTTCTTATTATGGGGCATGGGAATCTTATTTATAGCTTGAATTCATTATGGATCTATAGATATTCCCTTTTTAGAAATGATGTGCCCTAACAGTTTTCCTTCCAAAACAACGAATATGCTTTTCTTGGGGTTTAAAGATATTCCATAATTTCTACATCTTTTGAAAATATGTTTTAAATGGAAAGCATGATCCTCTCTCCTCTTAGACAAAAATTTCACATCATCTAAATAGATAACAACACAGTGGCCGACCAAACCTCAGAATGCGATATCCATAGCCCTTTGAAATGTGGCTCCAGCCATCATTAGGCCAAAAGTCATTCTTCTATAATCGAATGTCCCCCATTTTGTGCGAAACGTAGTCTTTAGTCGATCCTTCTCGACCACTAATACTTGATTATAACCTAAAAATCCATTCAATAGGGAGAACATTTCTGATCCTGATACCATTTGTAAAATCTGCTCCATGGGTGGAACCAAATAGTTATCTTTATCTGATGCCCTGTTCAAATTTCAAAAATCAACACACAATCTGATTTCCCCTGATTTTTTTCTTATAGGCACTAGATTGGCTACCCATTTTGAATGTCTAACCCTGAAAATAATCTTAGCATCCAACGGCTTCATTAATTCCTTTTGTTATAACGGTTCCAGCGTGGGATGCATTTTTTGAAGTTGTTGTTGAAATGGATTTACTCCTTGTTTAATTGGTATCACATGATGGATGATGCGTGTATCATAAGTTTTCAAATCTTCATGTGTCCATGCATAAATATCCTTGTATTGTTGAAAAAGTTTAATAAATTTACATATTTCACTGGGTGAGCAACACTTTCCCAAATTGACATATTTGGGTTCCTATTCTATCCCTAAGTTTACCAATTCATATTGCATCGAGGAGCTATTTTTTTTACATTTGTAGGCTTCCTGAACTTATGCTGTAAATCAAATAATCCTTCAAGAGTTCTTACTCCTTTTGGCATAAAATTTCCCTTGTTGATGTCATGGTTATGTAACTTTGATTGGTGTTCGTCTTCTTCAATAATGGATTCTTTAAATCTATCTTCGTTCATTGAAAAACTGATAATCCGTTCAACATTATCAAACACTCTCAAATTTGTAATTTTATCAAGTACATATTGTTGACTTATACCCTTTCAAGTGTGGAGACAAATAATGAATGGTGTTTCTTATCTATCTAACAAATATTTTCGAGTCACCAAAGACTTTTAGATTCTTAAAAATCAACTCAATGGATTTCTTGAACCCTTGAACTAAAGCTTCATATTCAGCCACGTTATTCTACATGAGAGAAAATGTCTGTTTTCTTGAGGATCAAAAAGGACACAACCGACTCCTGCGCCTTGTGTTTTGAAGCCATCAAAGTATAAAATAAAAAATCTATCATTTAATCTAACTATGTTATTATGATTATCTAAGTTAGTAACTAATTCTACTATGTTACAATCAATATCATCAGCCCGTGCAAATTGAAGGAGATCAGCCTGATTTTCTGAATTATAACTGGCATCTTCCACTTGATAGTTCCCTTGCTCAATTTCTAAAAAATAGTTTCCTAAAACTGAGGATGAAAAATTTACTGGCTCATTCTTTTCTTCCAACTGATTGACGTTTTGTTTCAATTGAGAAACATCTAGATCCAAATGTGAACACTCTTTCCCTTTGAGATGGTTTCCCAAGTACATGAGAGAGGCTATTCAATTCTCCCAAGCATGTGAGCAATCCTAGTTTAATTTTGGATCCAAGAGAGTTGTTTTTAACTTTGGATGCGCCAAAGAATGAAGTGGCCCTGTTGTTTTGACAATAGCATGAATTTCAAAGGAAAATCTGTAGAAGTATCACATGTATCCAATTATATATCCTACGAGTTTGTAGCATGGGAAGATAGTTATATAACCTACACGATATAGCGTGGGTGTCTAGTGCAATTAGTAGCATAATTATCCAAAATAACTTATCATCTCGAGGCTCAATTTATCTTTTGGATCTGATGAGGATGTCTTCATTGAGCTACATTCTATATGTTGATGACACCTCTCTGTAAGATTAGCCAAAATGTCGCATGCATGAAAAAATTAAGCATTAACACAACCCACATACACTTGTCAAGCAACAATGAAGAGAACTAGATTTATTTGTGTCAAGCGACAATCAAGATAAATAGAGGTATTTTTTATTCATTCAAGGATTATTTATCCAAAAATAAACTAGCTAATATTGAGAGATGATTCCTTCACATGACAAAAAACACAGTAACTATAGTTACATAATTGAGTTGTATGTGGAGTGATAGTTGCATGGTGTGGGATTTTGTGGTGATGGTATTTGAACCCAAGTATCCATGTTAATACAAGCCTAATCACCTCATTAGTTTCCGATATAAGACATTGTTGTGGGTGGTGTCATATGTACTTGTGTGTGATGGTGCATGGTTTTTTCTTGATGGTGCTTTGTGTCAAGTTTTGACACACTAAATCACACTTGAAACTTGTTATTAAACATCTACATCAACCATACATAAACATAGTAAAAAAAGGGCACACAAATGATTTCATTCATCAAATCATATTCAAGAATTCAAGTTTCTAATCACATCATAATTCAATGAAAAAGATACTAGCACAAGGAAACTTAATCAAAGGAACAACTCACATCCAATTTTAAAGATCATTTCAGCTTCAGAATCAAATTTAATTGTAACTTTCAAAAAGTCATTTTGAATCAAAATCAAGTTGAATTGAATTTGTATTAGGTTCATTCTCAGTTGAACCAGACACCCTCCAATAAGTGAGTCTAAATTGAATAAGGAGGTCAAGTGAGTTATTAATCAAAGTCAAAATCAATGTATAAAAATCACACTTTGGGGTTCATGATCCATATTACTTGACACCCTAAGTTTGACATAAGTACAAGTAAGCATGATACAAGCGAGTGTGACAATTGAAAATATATAATGGGTAAAGGAGGAAAGCAATTGCAAAATGAAAATCAAGAAATTAAAGACATACATGATGCCTTAAAAGAATTGGATAATAGAGTTCTTAATCTTCACAACCAAAATGAAATGAAGGAGCAAATTTTGAATTTCTTCAACTACAATTAATTCAAAAGGAAACGATTGATGCAAATTGTGACAGAAGTGATCTAATTCAAATGATTGATATAACTCGCAACACCAATGAACTAATGCAACTGATTAATGTTGTGGAACAAGTGACCTACTTCAAATGGTTGATACAACCTGTGACACAAATGATCTAATGCCAAAGGTAGATGCACTTGTGATAGAAATGATTTAGTACAACTGGGTGATACAACTACTATGATTGGCCATTTGGAGTCATAATGTTTTGATATCCATCCTTGTATTCATTGTGGGAAGACAATTCATATCTCAAACCATTGTCAAAAGTAGAAGAAGGTTCAGAAACAAGCACTCCACTATGGATGGATACGTTCTTGGTGATGAAATCAACAAGTCAAGAGGTTGTATAAGTCTTATAGTCTACTTCAAATATGGGTAAAGATACATTTGAATGGTGAAATTACAAAAGAAAATGAACTTCAGTCAATTATTGTAGATGATAATTTTGGGCATGGATATGGCCCATTTTGAATTGGTACTCCCTCATAAATTAAGTGGATAAGTACAACAATGAATAAGAAAGGTACTCTCTTGCAGCTCAATGGGGGGAGTACAATGAAGAAACAAGATAATGTGAAAATGCTTGTGGTCAAAACCACCACATCTGCTCATGATATTTGCTAGTGTTTAACCAAAACCACCAGATACATGGCATAAAAAATGAATGATTGAAGAAGAATCCAAAGTTCAAGCTTGGATTGCATCCACATTCATGTCACCATGCACCTGACAAGGGGGAGTATCAATGATGATAGTCAAGATTCAAGATTAGAATTCCTATAAAGAAAAAACAAATCAAATTTTCGTAATTACAACCTACATCAAATTAACTATTTTAGAGAGTTCTTCCGTGATCCTCTTTGTTCACCAAATTAGTAGAAGATGTTGGCTTCTTCTATTAAAATTATGAAATGTTCATACATGGAAGCTATTCACTTCCAAAATTTCATCTCTCATTCAGAGTTCAACATCCCAATTGTCATTTTTTCTAGCATATCTTCATCGAAGCTCAATTTAGAAGTTTCAAATTGAAGATGACACCATTTCACCGTTATTTTACCAATATAATTTTTCAAACTCATGATTAAGTGGGGGAAATGTTAAAATATAAATCCCTAGACAAGCACAAAGTTCTCGATCTCCTCTCATATGATTTATTATTCTTATCACTTTATGAGTTGTCATACTTATCTTGAGTTGTTAGTATCATAGATCTAGAGGTGACTATAATTCTTGTAATATATAATACCATCATTTGTATAAGTATCGATGCTAGAGAATGACTTAAGCCATTTCCAGGCTTTGTGTCTCTTGTTTGATTTCTCTAATAGTTTAACGTAAGGGTCGAAAAATGTGGTGGTATATGTGTTTCTGAGGAAATTTGAAGAGATCTCTCTCTTTGCATTATCTATACCAAATCCAAGTTAGCTCGAGGAAGTGTACTGAGAATTGATGCTGAATGACACCATAGTGAAACTCATCCAATGTATTAAGGAATATTTGAACCCTCCTATATGGTATACATGGAACCAATATACATTACACTATAAGAGCACATTCTTCTAGCACTAAATTTAACCTTAAAACAATAAATCTTAGAGTATTGCATTCATCACTCTCAACAATTCTCTTGGGATTTCCTAAAACTTGTGAAATGATTAAGCATGCATTCTTTTGGGAAGCCATGCAAACATACATCTCAAAATTTGTTACAACTAGTCACCCTTTCCAAACACATAAGGAAACAATAAAATTACCAAGGTCCTTGCAAGCACGTCCAATTTCAACCCATATATGGATTGACATTTCAATGGATTTTATAGTGGGGATTTCTCAAGCTGGCAATAAATCTGTCATCAAGTTGGCAGATGATAATATTTTTAAATATGCCCACTTATGTACCTTGTCACACCCTTTTACACCATCATCAGTTTTCCAAGTGTTCATGGATCATTTTTTTAAATGACGTGGCATGCAACTTTCATTGTCTTTGATTGGGACCTTACATTCACAAGCAATTTTTGGTAGGTGATATTTAAACTTCAGGGCACCCAGGGGAAATTCAAAATGGCCTATCATCCACAAGCATATAGCCAAATAGAAGTAGTGAATAAGTGTTTAAAAAATTATTTGAGATGCTTTGTTTTAGAGAAGCTGCAACAATGGACACAATGAATTCATCTTACAAAATGGTGGAATAATACCACTTATCATAGAGCTACCAAAATGACCCCATTTGAAGAATTATATCACGCAAAACCCTTATTAGTGGTTTCCTATTTACCAAGCATTCCCCGAGTCCATGTAGTGGATAGAAAACTTTGCACAAGAGACACTATTCTCCACACACTTAGGGGGCAATTAGTATATGGCTCAAAATAGAATGAAACAATAGGTGGAGTTAGTCCCCTTGATATTGCATCCCTGAATAGACCCTTGAAGAAGACAATTTATATCTCTTTCTTGAGCTTATTGTCTTTCTCTAAACATAAGAAGTTCTATGATCTCAGTACAAGGAAGAAAGAGAGATAAGAAGAAGAGAGAGGGCCAATGTTGTATATCCCTGTACAACGTTTCTCATAATTTCTTTGCTGCATGTTGGATATAAACTTAATGAGCCTACCTTTTGTTTTTCTTTTGTTGTCTTTTCTATACCCTCCTGTTCTGAGTGCTAATTGTGCCATTTTGTAGGAATCTTCTGATGCTTTGCTTTGTTGAAGTGGTGAATGGGTGCTTTCTAATCTATAATTTTAATTTTTCCTCTTTTTGGATCAAAATTTGGTGCACTTTGGCCTCTATTCGTTCCAGAACACCTTATTTCTTTATTTTTCACTGCAGATCTTTATTTGGATCCTAGGAGATCTCTTTTTCTTACTATTGTCCCTACTTCTTCTTTTCCACAAAACCTTCCATGCATACATGTTGATCCATTCTTGTGGAGATATACCTCTACCTCCCTTCAAAATATTGAATTCTTTCTTGAATTCAGATTGCGGCATATAATCAAATTCTCCCAATTTTTTGGATTAAATTAGTTAATAAAAGAATGGTCTCAATGGAGGGTTTCAGTTGATTCAAACTTCATTAGTTGTAAGTATGGTGTACTTACCATCCATGAAGATGAACCTAGGATTTGAAATTTGTATGATATGTATGTGTGCTACTGTTGATTATAGCTTAAGATTGATGTCCCATGGGCATGGGAGACCATTCTCAACCATGTGCTTAACTGTTATGAAAAAGGGAGAAATTAACGCATCTGATTCTTTCATTTACCCTTTATGATATCCATAATATTGAATTTACTTATACTACTCTCAATATCCATATCGGATGACATTCTATCATGGATACCCAAAAAATTGAATTGATTTGGAGTTATTTAGTTGACAATTCCATATTTTCTATCTTGGTAGTTTGAAATCTGACTTGTATAAACTATTGATTATTTTTCAAATATTTTTTGACCTCTTCATAAATTGAATTGAATTCCAAAAATAATTTAAGGTGTTTTCTTATTTTTGGAAAATCTTTAAACACTTCTACCCACATTTTTTCTTGACCGAGGGCAATGTTTTTACCATTCTTGCTCATGTTAATGCTTCTTCATTCCTAACTTGTTAATCATTTATTTCCCCTTCTAATATTGTTATATTCTTTCTTAATTCAAGTATTTTTTGCTCATCTTTATCAAGCTTCTCCCCTTGAACCCTAATGTCATCCTTCCTCTTGTTTTCCAGGTCTTCCATTTCGACAAGAAGTTTCCTTAAGTTGGAAATAGTTGTTTCCTTCCATTGGGTGCATTCCTTCTCTTTCTACTCTACACTTTTCTCCATCAAGGACACTATTCCCATGGTATCGTTTCCCATAAAGTGTTGCCAATCCAGAGCTTGAGCTTCAAGGGTACTGAACGACTTGTTGTTTAGCATCAAGAGGTAATACTCCACATAAATAGAATACTCTATGAAAAAGGATCCAATAGGTGCACTTGGAGATATTTGTATGATAAGAGCCATTAAATTTCTCCCTAGAAGAATCAATGCTTCATTCACAGGTGATTTCAATGTTGCCTCCATCTTTTTTGGATTAGAGGTACAGATGATCCTTTCCATGATTGTAAATTAAAACTCGATGGGTACATTTTTGGCTTCAAGATTTGATTTGTGTCGAAAAAGTGGAGGAATATGCAAGTTTTAGTACTATCTACGGTAGCATCTATAAATTTATAGAGAACCTTAGATACTTTGATGAATCCTTGAGAATCCATTTTGGCGACAAAGAAATACCTTTAGTGTGAATGGCTAGGATAATTTGTCACCAATATAGGTAATGTTAATATTCATCATTGGCATGGGAGGGGATTTCTAGATGGTGGGTTGAAAAGGGGCCTGATCCAATCTAAGTTTTTCATGTTGGGGGTCATATATATATATCCCATATACATTTCTGAGTGCAAATGGCTAGGATGGGATGACAGCGAGTTGCTCAACAAATGTTAGTTGTCTGTGTGGGATGCCTCCTTGTTGTAGACCATGCGATTATTTAATTTCAGCATGAATGGCTAGGATGAGATATTGGATATTTTATTGATATATATTATCCATCCATGTGGTCCTTGTCCTTATTATATCCCATTCAAGTATTTCAATGCTAATTTCCAATATTAATGCTCCCCAATATTCAAGAAAATATGGTCCATATCCTTTTTATCCCATGCCTAATTTAATGCATGCAAATGGTCATGATTGAATCGTGTGGTCCTAATCGATGTGAAATTTAGTCCACACCAAGATCTGATCAAGAAATTACACAATCTCACACAACTAGTCAAGAACACTAAAATTTACTCACAGAAGATACAAACTGTATTACTCAAATGAATAATAATACATTAGCGAACCTTGGGAAATTAAATGGATTTCATTATATAAATTTACATCATAGATTCAAATGCATAAGGATTCCATTCAAATTCACACAAAAGATGACTTACTAAAATAATGTAAATCCCCCCTAGGTGGAAAGTGTGTTCTCCAAGTCACACCAAAGGCTCAAGAATTTATGTTTTAGTGATCATATAGTGATGTATGATGAGAAAACATGCCAAATCCCAAAAATGGAAGGAAGAAACATCATGTAGGATGAGTGGTCCAAAAAACAGTTTCCCTAGTCAACTAGCTTTTACCTTTCACCCAAAAAGTGGTAAAAAGCAGTAAAAGTAGCAGGTGAGCCAATCTAACTCAGAATTGTCTAAAAATAGCCAAAATCTATTTTACGACATCTACAAATAGTCTCTAGTGGGATTAGGAAACTTGTTCGGGTACACAGGGTACTACCAAAGGACCGAACACCAAGAGCAACCACTTCACACAAACAGATCACAGATCAACACACCGATGTTTTGACGTGGTTTAAACCCTCTTGAGGGAAACACTCCACGGCCCCGGCCAAATAGATTCTACGGGACAATTTATTATACAAAGAAAGAAAGTTACAAATGAGCTTCTCATAATCGATCAACTAAACAATGACCCTCCATGCTCTTTAAATAGAGATCATGGACCAATCGGGTGTTAAGCCACGGATCAAGGTTAGGTTTGATCTAAGAGAAGTTGAGCCGTCGGATCACTCTATGTCGGAAACATATCGTGACCGTCGGATTAAGTATATACAAATGCATACTAATGCATACTAAAGAAACACACTATCCCTAACGGATATATTACACAAGTTGATCTTAACTAACTCCTAAGTGTCTAAATATCCTAACATCCCCCCTTAAGAACAACTTGGGATAGGATTGAAGGATTTACAAAAGTGACACTATTAGGAGAAGGAAGGAGGCATTAGAGCCTATCCCCCCTTAATGACAAGTTCCTGAACTCCTAACATAGATCGAAGTTTAGAAAACTTCGCTTCTGTAAGAGACTTGGTGAAGATGTCTGCAACTTGATCATCTGTAGGGCAAAAGAGCACTTCGAGAACACGATCATGAACAAGATTTCTGATGAAGTGCATATGTAGCTCAATGTGTTTGCTGCGTTGATGTAGAACTGGATCTTTGGCAAGCTTGATGGCACTTTGATTGTCGCACCAAAGTGGAGTAGGCTGCTGCTGTTCGAATCCAAACTCTGAAAGGATCTGTCGAAGCCATAAAGCTTCCTGACTGGCATTTACGGCTGCTCGATATTCTGCCTCTGCTGAAGAAAGAGCAAGAGCTTGTTGTTTCTTACAAGCCCAAGTAATAGGTCCAGATCCCAGACTGAAAACATAACCTGCAGTAGACTTTCGATCATCAGGATCGCCGGCCCAATCTGAATCAGTGAAACCAACCAACAAAGGTTTCCCCCCTGTACTGTAATGAATCCCAAACTGAACTGTACCTCGAATATATCGAAGTATTCTTTTAGCTGCTTTCCAGTGACTTTCATGAGGTGTCTGCATATAACGGGCAACTCGACCAACGGCAAAGGAAAGGTCAGGACGGGAATGAGTCAAGTATAAAAGACTACCAACAAGCTGACGATACAATGTGGCATCTACTTCAGGTGAAGTACAAGTGGCAGAAAGTTTGACTCCAGACTGGAAGGGAGAAGGGGCTGGTTTACAATATTCCATGTGAAAGCGACGAAGAAGGTCACAAGCATACTTAGACTGAGAAAGAAAGATTCCTTCTTTGGTTTGCAGAACTTGGAGACCAAGAAAATAATGCAAATGTCCTAAGTCTGACATTTCAAAAGTTTGTTTAAGACTGGATTTCACATGGGTTATAAGCTTAGGGTCACTACCAGTAAGAATAAGGTCATCAACATATAGAACAAGTATGATGAGATGGTTTCCTACTTTCTTGGTATAGACATTGGGGTCAGAATGGCATCTAGAAAAACCAGTGTCAAGGAGAAAGTTATCCATTTTGGCATACCAAGCTCTAGGAGCTTGCTTAAGGCCATATAAGGATTTCTTAAGGCGACAGACAAGGCTAGAGTTATTCTGAACATAGCCAGGAGGTTGTTCCATGTAAATTTCCTCCTGTAAATCACCATGTAAGAAGGCAGACTTGACATCCATTTGATGGACTTCCCAGTTGTGTAAGGCTGCAAGGGAAAGAACAAGGCGGATGGAGTTCATTTTGGCAACAGGAGCAAAGGTTTCATTGTAGTCAATCCCTTCAACTTGAGAAAAACCTTTGGCAACTAACCTTGCCTTAAGTCTTTCAACACTTCCATCTGATGCATACTTAGTTCTGTAGACCCATTTACATCTGACAAGTTTTCTTCCTTTTGGAAGAGGTACAAGATCCCAAGTATCGTTCGCCATTAAGGAACGATATTCTTCATCCATGGCTGCATCCCAATCTGGATTCCCTGAAGCTTCTGCAAAGGTTTCTGGATCATGATTCTCGGAAACTTGAGCCAAAAGAGAAGAGGCTCGCTGAAACTGAGAACGTGTTCGACGTTGATCTCTAGGATCACCGGCAAGATCACCAGCTGCTTCACATGTTGAAGGGACCCATCGAGGAAGCACTTGTGCTGGTGCAACTGGAGGAACATGAGCAGGCGGAGGTGGATTTTCATCCTCACTGTCATCATCAGAAACTGGAGTTGGAAACCTGTCAAGGAAGTTGGAAGAAGAAGAAGAAGGCACAAACGCCGAATCAGGCTCGCAGGCCAAGGATGGCACACTCGCTGAGTTAGGCTCGCAGGCCAAGATATTTTCATCAAATTTAACATCTCTTCTAATGATTATAGCATGAGAATGTGGTTGAAGAAGTCTATAACCTTTTACATCTTCAGAATATCCAACAAATATGCACTTTTCACTTTTAGGCTGCAATGCTTTCCGTTTTTCATCCGGAATGTGAGCCCATGCTTCACTACCAAACACACGAAAGTGACTTACATCAGGTTTAATTTTACTCCATGCTTCTTCTGGTGTTATACCTTGTAATGCTTTTGTGGGGGTGCGATTAACTATGTAATTTGCACAATTTATGGCTTCAGCCCAAAATTGAAGACTTAGTCCCTTAGATTGGATCATACAATTAGCCATTTCTTTTAAAGTGCGGTTCTTCCGCTCAGCTACACCATTTTGTTGTGGTGTATATGGAACAGTGTGCTGTTGTTGGATGCCTTGTTCAGTGCAGAAAGTAGTGAACTGTTTGTTAACATATTCTCCTCCATTGTCAGATCTTAACTTGATAATTTGATGACCAGATTGTTTTTCAACAAGGGCCTTGTAGGCCAAGAACATGTTAAATACTTCGCTCTTAAGTTTTAGGAAATAAACCCAAGTGCGTCTGGTGTAATCATCAATGAAAGTTAAGAAATACTTGAAACCAGAAAAGGAAGCAGATGGAAGAGGACCACACAAGTCACTATGCACAAGCTCCAAGGGATCCGAGGCATGCCAAGAGGCACGTTTGTCAAAACTGTCCCGATGATGTTTTCCGAGTACACAACCGGAACAAACACCATCTCTGCAAGATACCATCGGAAGACCTGTCACCATATTTTCTTTACATA
This sequence comes from Larix kaempferi, assembly GCA_027924585.1. Classification (NCBI taxonomy): domain Eukaryota; kingdom Viridiplantae; phylum Streptophyta; class Pinopsida; order Pinales; family Pinaceae; genus Larix; species Larix kaempferi. The sequence goes on from BSBM01000706.1 coordinate 1,344,998, forward strand.
GTTGTTGCAATGAGCGATAATTTAAGTGACCAAATCGCTCATGCCAAAGTTTGCTCAAGTTATCACTATGAGCAACAAAAACTGAAGGGAAAGGTGATGACCCAAAGTTGTTAAACTTGTACAACCTGGTAATATCATCAACAATTCCGGTAGCTAGAACCTGTTGAGGATCTTTAAAATCCTTGATTACAACTTGGTGAGGTGTAAAGGTCACAGTTTTACCTTCACCAGAATGAGTGATCTGATAGACTGATAACAAATTGCAGGAAATTCTTGGAACACATAGTACATCACTAAAATGACCATTATCTACTGGAACTGTTCCAGCTCCTACAACACTTAGAGATCTATCATCACCAACAAATATTTGTTTGGTGTTACATTCATGCATAGTAGAAAAGATGGCTTGATCCTTAGCCATATGATAAGATGCTCCAGAATCAATGAGCCATTCATTTGAAGTAGAAGAAGAAGATGCATTATAAGAATAACCAGAAGCACAAAGTGCATGTCCATGAGAGGTAGATTCTGAAGGCGAATCTAGGCTGATGTGGTGCTTCTTCATTGCTGCTTCCAAGGCTGCCATCTTCTTGAAACACTTAGATTCATCATGATTATCTTTCCCACAATAGTTGCAATGACGCTCAGTCTTCTTGCCTTTTGGCTTGGATCCTTTGTCATTTTTTAATGAAGGAGTTGACTGAGAGGGTTTTGGACCCTTGTTTGACTTATTATTGCGAAAATTTTGTTTCTTGGGAGGCTTGGACTTTTCTTTCTGTTGGGACAATAAGGCTTTCCCAGATGTATCTGCATTGTTGATTATTCCAAGATGAATGAGTTTATCTTGTTCCCTAATCAAGGAATCACAAAAGGATTCAAGACTAGGCTCTTGATAGCTAGCTGCATTCAATGACGCTTTCATGGAGTAAAATGTAGATACAAAAACAGAATATGCAGGTCCAAGTTTGGAAAGAATATGATAAATGCATTGTTTGTCTTCCCTCTCAATCTTACATTCTGCACATAAGAGCTTGAGAGTTTTGTACTTAGATAAATAATCTTGAATGCATGAAAAGTCACTTGGATTTAAAGAAATCAACTCATTTTCGAGTTGGTGACCTCGAATTTCATTGTGTTTACCAAACACAGTTTCCAACTTGTCCCAAGCAGCATTAGGTTCATCAATTCCAGATATGTGGAATCGCAAATCAGTAGAGATTGACATCCCAATCAATCCACGAGCTTCATCACATCTATTTGCCCATTTTATTTTCTTATCATCATCAGTGGGTTCTTTTTCTTTCCCTGTTGTAATTCTGAAAAGTCCCCTACTTCGTAGAACATCCTCCATACGAGATTTCCATGAGAAATAGTTGGAACTGTTAAGTAGAATATCAAAAAGGGCGGCCATATTTGTAAATTAATGGCTGTAAAAGCAGAAACCAATAGTCTGGATGTGAAGAGCTCGAAAAAATAGGCGGTTTCAAAAAAAACGGCACTGAAAACGGACTCTGTATGATGAAGTTATGCTTGAACAAAGAAACTGTTGAAGATGACCCCAATAGTGACGTGGCAGCTAGAGAATGTCCAGCAAAAAAAAGGAACCCCCCTCTTCCCAAGATGAACCTTTTGACAATCACTTTACAAAAAAGTTGCTTTTAAGTGAATCACTTTTGTAAAATAAGTGATTTCACTTTTACAATGATATTACTTTTAAATAGTGCAACAATAAATAAAAAGCTTAAGTGACTCACTTGTATTTTTATTTTTTATTATTTAAGTGAGATGCACTTTTACAATAAAGTAACTTGAAAATAGAAATTGCATGCACTTTTCTTTTTAAAAGTAACTTCCTAAGACTTGAACTCAAGACCTATTAAGGAATAAAGCAACTTTGGACCAAGTGAGCTAGTTTAAAAGGTATGTAAAATATGGAAATGAGGAAGGGGGCTTTTTTTTTTTTTTTTTTTTTTACTCTTCTTGCTCGGTTTGCGTGCTTGCCCTTTTTCCTGCAAAACAAACCACAAAACGAAACAAAAAAAAACTTTTCCACACTTGTGGAGTTAGATCTTGTTAGCTTGCCCGGAAAGTCTACGTTTTCTCTCTGTTTCTGATTTGCCGAGATCGCGCAAAGTGCACGGCAAAGAGCATACGCAGCCGAAAAAACCCTTTCCCTTTCTGTTTCTGATTTGCCGAGATCGCTCAAGGTGCACGGCAAAGAGCATACGCAGACGGGAAAGCAACAATCCGAACCAAAAAAATCTAACAGTAAAAAAATTGAAATATGAGATTTTTTCTTTTCAAAAACGAAAAAAAAATGCGTCACTGTAACATTATACCTTCAGATCTGATGAAAAACGCGTTTCTGGAGCAACCGGGAACCGTTTTCGATCAAACGAAAACTATTTCCCACTGGAAACGACGCTCCGGACGCAATGGAACACCTCCCACAGCCCAGAAATGCACAGAAATATCAGAACTAGAAACCCTTTCGAGTTTCGGCAACAGCAGTTCAAGATCTAGATCATAACCGGAAGCGGCACTTCATAAAAGCTCTGATACCATGTTCGGGTACACAGGGTACTACCAAAGGACCGAACACCAAGAGCAACCACTTCACACAAACAGATCACAGATCAACACACCGATGTTTTGACGTGGTTTAAACCCTCTTGAGGGAAACACTCCACGGCCCCGGCCAAATAGCTTCTACGGGACAATTTATTATGCAAAGAAAGAAAGTTACAAATGAGCTTCTCATAATCGATCAACTAAACAATGACCCTCCATGCTCTTTAAATAGAGATCATGGACCAATCGGGTGTTAAGCCACGGATCAAGGTTAGGTTTGATCTAAGAGAAGTTGAGCCGTCGGATCACTCTATGTCGGAAACATATCGTGACCGTCGGATTAAGTATATACAAATGCATACTAATGCATACTAAAGAAACACACTATCCCTAACGGATATATTACACAAGTTGATCTTAACTAACTCCTAAGTGTCTAAATATCCTAACAAAACTTGTGGTCCACACAACAATGCTTGTGGTCCACACAATGACTCATATGCCAACTATCTAGTCTAATACATAGTAATTAACCATAGAATGACTAATTAATGCTACTAATATATTAATATGACATAGAAAATGGATTTAATTATTCCAATACCCCCCCATAAGTCTGAATTTATGTGCTAAAAATCAGAAATAAAAACTAGGGACCAATAACCAAACATGGTCACCCTGCACAATATTGCCTGGTCCACAAAAAACAAGGAAAGAAGGAAAACATCATGGGAAAAACATTCCCTTAAAAATGGACATATCAAAATTGAAACATTGCTGATCAATCCTTCACCCCACCACATGTTCAACCATCCCAAGCAGTGATCTAAGATAGCTGAAAGTCTTCTCAGTAAAAGCTTTGGTGAAGATGTTTGTAGTTTTTTCACCTGTTGGGCAATACTGCAAATCAGTGATCTGGTCATGCAGTAAAATAATGATGTAGTGCATGTGGATCTCAATATGCTTGGTCCTCTGTCTCTGTACTGGATCACTTGAGACCCTTATAGCACTCTGATTGTCACAAAAGATGACAGTAGGAGTACTAAAGGAAATCTCAAACTCTGAAAGAATACCCTACAACCACACACACTAAGTAGCAGCATTCACTGCTCCTCTGTACTCGGCCTCTATTGAAGATAGTGCAATTGCACTCTATTTCTTCCTAGACCAGCAAACAGGACCACCTCCAAGCATGAATACAAATTCATATGTGGATTTTCTGTCAAGGATATCACCAGCCCAATCTGAGTCAGTGAAGCCAAGAAGATCTAGGTTAGAATCTACAACATAGTGAATCCCATCAGTCTTGGTGCCTTGCACATAATGCAAGATTATTTTTGCAGCCCTAAAATGGAGCTCATGAGGCTGCTCCATGTATCTTGATTCTACACTCACAACATATGCAAGATCAGGTCGAGTATGAGTCAAGTATAGCAAACTGCCAACAAGCTTCCTATACAAGGTGATGTCAACCAAAGGTGTAGATTTTGCTTCTTCAAGTCTAACTCCTGAAAGGAAAGGAGTCTGTGAAGGCTTGCAATCAGTCATCTTGAACTTATTAAGTAGGTCAGATGCATATTTGGACTAAGATACCTTGTTCCATTCTCTATTTGAGAAATATCAAGCCCCAAAAACTGCTTAAGAATTCCCAAGTCACTCATGGAAAAAGCTTGATGCAAAGCAGTCTTTAATGAATCTATTTAATCAGTAGAGCTACCTTTGATTAGTGAATCATCAACACATAACACTATAATCATAATTTAACCATCAATCATCTTCATGTAAACATTCGGATCAAATTTGCATTCCACATAAGATTGTGACAAGATAAAGTTGTCCATTTTGGCATACTAGGCCCTGGGGCTTGCTTAAGCCCATATAAGGACTTCTTCAACCTACAAACATAGTTTGGATCAGATGTATATCCTTCTGGATGATGCATATAAATCTCCTCCTCAAGATCCCCATGGAGGAATGCACTCTTGACATCCATATGGTGCACTTCCCAATGCTTGGATGCAGAAATTGCCAGAAGTAGTCTTATCCAATCCTTCTGTGCAACTGGTGCAAAAGTCTCATTGTAGTCAAGTCCATGGACTTGGGAGAAGCCATTTTCCACCAGTATAGACTTATATTTCACTTATGTACCATCAGCTTCACACTTGGTTTTGTAGATCCACTTACACCTTACCAATTTTCTGCCTGGGGGGGCTTGACTAGCTCCCATGTCTCATTCTTCTGCAGTGAATGAAACTCCTCATCCATGGAATCCTTCCATATTGGGTCATGTGAGGCTTCCTCATATGTCTGAGGATCATAATCCATCATCATATAACATCTCTCAGATAGGTAGGGGTCATTCACATTGAGAGTAGTCTCAAATGGTGATCTAGTTCTCCTTGTGTCCTGAGGATTTCCCACTAGTTCACCTGCTGCTTGCAAAGTATTAGAAGCCCATTTAGGATTTGTTGGTGAATTAGGATCTGTAATAAAATGGTCCTCATCATTAGAAATATCAGAATAAAAAAAATCAAGAGCAGCATCACTTACTTCTTCAGGTGGTGGTGAAGATGGTTCTCCAATTTCAACATTTAGAGAGGGCTCTTCTTCGAATTGAACACTTCTTTCAATGAAGGATTTTTGAGTATCCATGTTCAGAAACTTGTAGCCTTTGGAGTCCTTTGAATAGACAACAAAAGACAAGGTTGGCTTTGGGGCTGCATAGACCTCCTCTTCTTAAGTGGAATCCTAGCCCAAGCCTTGGAGCCAAAAATCCTGAAATGAGAGATATCAGGTTTGTGCCCTGTCTAAGCCTCAAAAGGAGTGATTCCTTTGAGATCCTTGTGAGGCACTCTATTTTGAATGTATGTGTCCCACAATTTATTTCCTCAGCCCAAATCCTTGGAGATAAAGACTTTTCCTCAAGCATACATGTGGCCATTTCTTTCAATGATATGTTCTTCCTCTCGGCAACACCATTCTGCTGAGGTGTGTATGGAACAGTGTGTTGCATTTGTATGCCCGAAGAGTCACAAAATTGATGAAACTCATATTTGATGTACTCCCCACCATTATCAAATCTGATGATAGTCATATGTTTACCAGACTGGTTCTCAACTAAGGCCTTGAAAAGCTTGAACAGACCGAACACTTTAGATTGTAGTTTGATGAAATAAATCCAACAGTATCTACTAAAGTCATCTATGAAGGTAAGGATGTATTTTGCATGGTTTAAAGACTCATGGGGGAATGGACCTAATATGTCACTGTGAATAAGCTCCAGGGGTGCTGATGTTTGCTCAGTTTTGGCTCTCTCAAATTTATGCTCTGGGTGCTTTCCTAGGATGCAACTTTGACAAACACCTTTGGAAAACTTGATATTGGGAAGCCCTATAACCATTTCTTTCTCATGGAGTTGGGAAAGGTATTTATAATTTAGGTGATCAAATATTTCATGCCATAATTTTCTTGAATCATTGGATTGGGTTAATGGAGAAGAAGGTGAGGGGAATGGCACAAAATGAGAAAACCTATAGATTCTTGAAGTATGGTCAGCAAAACCTAAAGAAACAATTAGGCTTGTTGACATTTCAAAAATCTGAACATCATTAAGTGTAAAGACCACTTTTTTGGGTGATCCTGTGTGTCATCTAGTATACTGACAAAAGGTTAGCAACAAGTCCTAGAACATATAAAACATTACTGAATGTACCAAAATCTAGATCAATGCTACCTTTACCTTTGCTTGCAGTTTAAGAATCATCACCTAATATAATGTTTGGTCCACTAGAAGAGTCAAGAGATGAGAAAGTTTCTCTTGTGGATACCATGTGCCTTGAAGCTCCCGAGTCAATGATGAATGAGGTAGGCCTTGATGTGCTTTCCATTAGGGCATGTACTCTCTCCTTATCTTCATCATTTTTTCCTCCATCCTTCCTCCTTGCGCTCTCAGGAAGAGGAATGTTGGCTTTCTCTAGGAGTTGAGCCATTTAATCAATGGTCTTCTTCATGCAAGAGCTTTAAGGATGAAATCCCTTGCTGCAATAATTGCACTTTGTCCTCTCATTCTTCTTGTTTGGATTTCTCTTGAAACTAGAGGAGTCTTCATGGACTTTCTGCTTGTCCTTCCTTTGATCAGTGGGCTTCTTGAAATTTCCCTTCTTCTTCCCTTTCGAACCCTTTGAGTCTCCAACTTTCAGATAGTGGTATTTTGATGGATTTTTAATGGCTCCCATCAAGAATAACTTGTATTTTTCTTGTTTAAGAGACTCCATTAATTCTGAGAGCATGGGGATATTCCAATTTTTAACTGCCTTCCTTATGGAGTGGAAGGTCGAAACAAAGACTGAGTAATCAGGGCCAAGTTTGGAGAGAATGGCCAAGATTAGTTGATCCTCCTTTTTATCAATACCACATTGCTTCAAATGTGGAAATTACACCAAGATTTGATCATGAAATTACACACTCTCCCAAAAGATCTCACAAAACTACTCAAGAACACTGAAATTTACTCATAGAAGATACAAACTGTATTACTCAAATGAATAATAATACATCAACCAACCTTGGGAATTTAAATGGATGTCATTATATAACTTTACATTAGAGATTCGAATGCATAAGGATGCCATTCTATTCACACAAAAGCTGACTTACTAAAATAATGCAAATCCCCCCTAGGTGGAAAGTGTGTTCTCCAAGTCACACCAAAGGATCACGAATATCTAATTTAGTGATCAGATAGTGATTTATGATGAAAAAAATTCCAAATCCCAAAAATGGAAGGAGTAAACATCATGGAGGATGAGTGGTCCAGAAAACAATTTCCCTAGTCAACTAGCTTTTACCTTTCACCCAAAAGTGGTAAAAAGCAGTAAAAGTAGCATGTGCACCAATCTAACTCAGAATTGTCTAAAAATAGCCAGAATATATTTTAAGACATCCATAAATAGTCTCTAGTGGGTTTAGGAAACTTGTGGTCCACACAATGACTCATATTCCAACTATCTAGTCTAATACATAGTAATTAATCATATAATGATTAATTAATGCTACTAATGTATTAATATGATATAGACAATGGATTTAATTACTCCAACACTCAATTCAACCAGTATGTCAACACACTTGCCTCTATATTTCCTTATCTCCCACCTTAGAGTGAAGAATCATAACCTTTGTACAAAGCTATATAAAAAATGATCTATTGTTTCCATGCAATTATTTTAGCTGCTCCTTCTTCAAGTAGGAATATCTTGGAGTTTACAGAGAGGCGATCGCTCAAAGAAATAGTGGCCACTCCTTCCCCAAGGGGATATATTTTGGGGGTGGATAAAATATATCATAAGTAGATAGAGCCACCTCTCTTTCCCCAAGTAGGTCTATTTTAGAGTTCATGGAATTTAATAGATTATATAGGCGTTTAATGAAGGAAACAATCGTAGAAAGAGGGTCCACCCCTTCAGGGAAAGAGGGGGATGATCGGAGAAAGAACACTCATCCTTTCCTGATCCCTTCCAATAGAAGTCATAATTCATAGATAGAAAAAAATTGTGAGATAGAGATGTCATTAATACATTCTCATTATAAATTTTCCCAGTTTTATAGTCCGAGCAACCCTTTTAGGAAGGAATAGTTGCTCCTTCCTCAAAGAGACCTATCTAGGGGTTGTGGATGACATGTTCCTTGTATGATTAGGAATTGTTCACTCCCTATACGATCCAACCTTTTTCAATGAATGTTTATATGGATATGGACTCTCTGACAAAGGAATCATCGTTCATTCTCATATTGATCACTTTACATAGAAGATAACAAAGAACACTTTAATGAGGAATAGGTACATCTTTCTCTAATGGATTTGTCTTCGGGAACCACCATAGTTTACCCCTTCAGGAAGGAACTGTTACTCTTTCTTCATCGATCCATTATCAGAAAACAAAAACATCGTACATCTTTAAGAAAGAGTGCCTGTATTTTTCTAATCCCTTCCAAGGGAACACATAATTCACATATATAAAGAAATTGCTAGATAGACATGTTACTAATTTATTATAATTATAAATGATACTAATATTTCTATTCTGAGAGACCCTTTTAGGAAGGAATGGTCACTCCTTCCTCAAAGAGACCTACCTTGGGGTTTTGCACAACACGTGACATGTATTATTAAGAATTGGTCAGTCCTTATACAATACAACGTTTTCAATCAATGCCCATATGGAACTATTTGAGAAAGGATTATTCATGCATTTTCATATTAATCACTTTTCACAAAAAAAAACAAAACAAAGGAAACTTTGATTAGGGAGAGATGCCTCCTTCTTTAGTAGATCTCTTTTGGGGAACCACCATATTTGACCTCTTTAGGGAGGAATAGTCCCTCTTTCATCATCGATCCATTATTGGAAAAAAATAGCAAAGTACACCTTCTAGAAGGAACATTTACATGATCTTCTTTGATGGATATTTTCAGAGAAAACCACCACATTCAATCTATTTTAGTAAGGACTAGTTGTTAGTTTTTCAGAATTTCAATATGATCTAGGATCTTAACTGAGAGAACAACATGTACATCATATCTACAACATATCAAACATCGACACAATAATCCAACCACACAAGAGACACAAAGTTTCACCGGGGAAAACCAAGAAGGTGAAAAACCCCGCAACTTCCTCAAAGATAGATAGAGCAATGATACAACCCAAGCATAAGAGATAATCCTCCTAGCAGCATCTTCTCCTCCTCCACTAGTGCGCCACTCTCCCATGAGCACATAAGTGAGAAGTGAATAGAATGATCAAATAGAATGCCTCACGCATTCTATTTATACACTAACTTGACTTGCCTAATAACCTTACTAGGTCGGCCTTAACTTAACCACATAACATAATGCTGATAGGGACGAATCCCAATAGGATGGTCTAATAACCCTTTGACCCACATGACTTATACTGGGCCAACCCCATCAAGGTGGTCTAATAACCCATCCAGTATAAGTTACGACACTTCCGTATAGAGGAATAATAAAATCTCTATAGGAATACAATATACATATATGTGAAATACATTCCGAAGTTACATATACATCAATACTCCCTCTTAACTAGGAAGGTATTTCTCGACACGTGTCTTCTAGCACAAGTCTTCTCCTCTGGATCATCGTCATCGAATCATCATCATCGTCACTATTGCTACAATCTCAATCAATCTCTGAATCTACTCATCATAGGAAGTTCTACAGAGCCAGTCCTTTTTCATATTGGATGTAGGCCCACCACCTACAGGTCTTCATCATCACTGGCCATACTGTGGAATCCTTAGGACTTATTACGTGCATCACAAAACCTCGCAAGAGAATCCCAGGCTGTTACGAGCACACAGCTCTACATGTCGGATCTCCGAGGGACATATTATATGTGACTGTGACAAAACCTTAAAAGAGTGTCTTGACTAGAAAGAACTCTAAAGAGCATTCGAGGCCTTTTATGTGACTAGCACAACCTGTCTGGTTCTCCAAGATGTATTACATATGACCCCCACCACAAGACCTTTAAAGAGTGTCTTGAATAGAAAGAACTCTAAAGAGCATCTGAGGCCTTTTACGTGACTAGCACAACCTGTCCGGATCTATAGGACGGATTACATGTGGTCATGGAAAAACCTTGAAAGAGCATCCCAGGACTGATTATGAGCACACAACTCAACCTATCAGATCTCCCAGGGCCGGATTATATGCCATAGGACAAAACCGCGAGAGAGTATCTGCAAATCTCCCAGGGCCGGATTATATGTCCTCCCAAAGAAAAACCTCGAAAGAGCATTTGCTAGATATCCCAGGGCCACATTACATGCCATAGGAAAAACCTCGAAAGACTATCTGCAAACCTCCCAGGGCTGTATTATATGCTTATCTGCACAACCTATCCATGGCAATAGAGCATCAACCTGATACTCACCATACACCATCCTAATGTACATCATCATATGATCATCTTGATCATCATAGCATCATCCTGATACATATCATCTGGAGCAACATCCTGAAGCTCATCATCCATGATCATCCTGATCATACAATGCATCCACCTAATGCATACCAAGTATCTACCTGATGCATATCATCATATACAATGTATCCACCTGATACATATACAAATACATTATCCACCTGATCATGCAAAGTATCCACCTGATACATACACAAATATGTGATCCAACATGATGCATATACATATACATGATCCAACTGATCATATCCAACATCCAACATGATGCATATACATATACATGATCCAACTAATCATATCCAGCATCCAACATGATGCATATACAGAGCAGTAACTGGAGCATCGTCCTCTTCAGATAATCTCATCGTCCACGAAGCATAGCCCAGATGCACATCATCCTGCACTTACACCATCAACATGGGAGAATACATCTAACACCATTCGAGGAAGGCTCCAACCCTTACTTTTTCACCATGGGAGAACACATATACCACCATGTGAAAAATGGCTTCAACCCTTACATCTACACCATGGGAGAACACATCTACCACCATGTGAGAATGGCTCAGCAATTACATCACGACCATGGGAGAACACATCAACCATGTCAGAAAAGCTCATGTGCATCTGCATCTTCTGGACTCATCACTTCCCTTTGGAAGGAGCCTCAATCTGAAGTGCACCAAGCCTCTCTCTGAAGTACTCAAACTGCACTCTAGCCAACGGCTTGGTCAATACATCTACAATCTACATGTCCGTCACAACATACAGGAGCTTCACTGCTCCTCTCTACACCATATCCATGATATAGTGATATTTGATCTCAATGTGCTTCGACCTGTCGTGGAACATAGGTTTCTCAGACAGTTACACACAACTCTGGTTATCACATAAGATACCAGTAGCCTCCAATGGAAGATCAAATAACTCAGACAGTAGCTTCCGGAGCCATACTGCCTCACAACTAGCCGAACAAGTTGCAGCATACTCTACTTCGGCTATACTCAGTGCTACACAGGACTGCTTCCTGCTAAACCAAGAGATCACACCTGATCCCATACTGAAGTAGCACCCAGAAGTGCTCTTAATATCTGCAGCACTGCTTGTCTAGTCCGAATCAACATAACCCTGTAGGTTAAACTCTTGATTCGCATCATACTTGAGCCCAGAGTCAACTATACCCTTCAGGTACCTCAAAATATGCTTTGCAGCTATCAGGTGAACATGTCTCGGATCTTTCAAGTACTAGCTCAGGGTGTTCATCGTAAAGCAGATATCTGGTCTCGTATTTGTCAGGTACATCAAGGACCCAATCATCTGACGATACATCGTAGCATCAACTGGCTCAAAAGAAGCATCACACAGAAGCTTCAGGTTCGATGCCATAGGTGTGGCCATAGCCTTGCAGTCCATCATCCCGAACCTCTTCAGGATCTCTACTGCATAGTTCCCTTGTCCAAGTAAGATTCCATCTGCACTCTTCCACACCTCCATACCAAGAAAGTAGTGCATCATACCCAAGTCCTTCATCTCGAACTCGTCAGCAAGCTTCCTCTTCGTTTCGACAATCAATCTATCCTCACCTATAACAAACAAGTCATCTACATACAATAGTAGTATCACTGGATTACCTTCCTCAACCTTGTAGTAAAGGTTGGAATCCGCTTTACTCTTGGTAAAGCCCAAACTGGATAGAAAGCTGTCTATCCTTCCATACCAAGTCCTGGGAGCTTGCTTCAAGCCATACAAGGCTTTCTTCAACCTGCACACATATGACTTCCCGTCATGTGTCTCAAAACCAAGTGGCTGCTCCACATACACTTCCTTTTCGACTACACCATTCAAGAAGGCTGTCTTGAAATCCATTTGGTGTATCTTCCACTTCATCACTGCAGCCAGAGCAAGTACTAATCTGATGGAAGTGTGTCTGGCTACACGTGCAAAGGTTTCTTCATAATCAATCCCTTCTTTCTAGGAGAAGCCACGAGCTACAAACCTCGCTTTGTATTTTTTTTTTATGCTACCATCTGCAGCATGCTTGATATTGTAGATTCACTTGGAAGTCATTACAGACTTCCCTTTGGGTCTTGGGACTGCATACCAAACATCTTCATGATCGACTTGTACTCCTCTATCATGGCATTCTTCCCAAATCTTGGGAACTTCAATATCTTCAATATTTTCAATAGATAACTTTGTTGTTGAACAAATGTTGTAGTCCTTCTTTTCTAGGTGATGGTATACAATATTTCCTACAAAACAAGTTAAATTGTATGATTAGAAACATCTCATAGTTTTCAGAACAAATTCTTACACATAAAGAAATATGTCATATAGTCATGCAATTATCTTAGCCAATGCTTCAATACAACATTTACCCATATCCTGTAACTTTCTAGATGCCTTCCAATCTCTACCATAACATTGTTGAGAGTATGCACAACTCCCAACATGTCAACAAAGAGGTTTCATTCTAGATAAGTAGCAATGGAATGTTGTACAGTTCCATAGGCCACTTACCCATCACATGCATATTAGTAGTATAATGTTCATTAATGCAATTATTCTAATATGCATAATACACACCCTAAGTCTAGGAACATAAGCATATACATCATTGAACAATATTATTTAAACAAACAAATATGCAAGAAATGACAATTAAAATACTTATCTTTGTTTGGTTGTAGGGTTGACTCCCTCTCAGTCTTTGCTTCCTTTCTGCAACTCCATTCTGGTGTGGATTGTGAGAAGTGGTCAACTCCCTCTGAATATCTGCATCCTTGTAGAAACTACTGGAGTGTGCTCCCTCTTGATCTTTGCTTCCTAGATTACCTATCCATCATCGATCACTATGCATACTTACTAGTATCATCATTGTGTTATCCTCGATATCTCATACATAATCATACATTCATTAGTATAATATCAATACTATAAAAAACACAATAATATTAAACATGTATAGTCATGATCATTTTACACATAGATAATATATCACAATTCTTTTACTCATGCATATTCCTATTTGACCATAGGACTTTTCTAGTTAGTCATATCATCAATCAAAGTAAGAAGCATAATATGCCTAAACCCATGATTACTAATTTCAATTATAATCAATCATGCCAAGTATACTTATATAAGAGATCCTAACACAAGGTAGGATTCTATCTTGATATAGGAAAAACATACCTGGATTAGCATGTTAGCTAGCTATGTCTAACATACCCACATGATGTCTTCTTGTTATCTTCAATGACTTGTTAGATTTTCAGAATTTACTTCAATCTGATCTAGGATCTTAACTGAGAGAACAACATGTACAACATATCTACAGCATATCAATCATGGAGACAATAATGCAAGCACACAAGAGACACAAAGATTTACTTGGGGAAAACCATAAAGGTGAAAAACCCCAATAACTTCCTCAGAGATAGATAGAGCAATGATACAACCAACCAAGAGAGATAGACATAACCTAGCAGCAATCCTCCTCCTCCATAAGTGCGCCTCTCCTCCTTGAGAGTATGTGTGAGAAGTGAATGAGCAAATAGAGTGCCTCCCGCACTCTATTTATACTTGACTTGACTTGCCTTTTTACCTAACTCATGTCGGCTCGAACTTAACCACATAACATAATGCTGAGTGGGCCGACCCCCAATAGGGTGGTCTAATAACCCTTTGACCCACATGGCCGACCCCCAATAGGGTGGTCTAATAACCCTTTGACCCACATGACTTATACAGGGTCGACCCCAAACAAGGTGGTCTAATAACCCATCAAGTATAAGTTACGACACTTACAATATAAATGATGACACTTCCTTATAGAGGAATAATACCATCTCTATAGGAATACAATATACATATATGTGAAATACATTCCGAAGTTACATATACATCAACACTCCCTCTTAACTAGGAAGGTATTTCTCAGCACAGTTCTTCTAGCACAAGTCATCTTCTCTGGATCATCGTCACTGGATAATCGTCATCGAGTCATCATCATCGTCACTACTGCTGCTATCTCAATCAATCTCTGAATCTACTCGTCATAGGAAGTTCTACAGAGCCAGTCCTTTTTCATACTGGATGTAGGCCCACCACCTGCAGGTCTTCATCATCACTGGCCATACTGTGGAATCCTCAGGACTTTTACGTGCGTCACAAAACCTCGAAAGAGCATCCCAGGCTGTTACGAGCACACAGCTCTACCTATAGGATCTCCCAGGGCACCGAATTACATGTGACCTCACCACAAAACCTCGCAAGAGCATCCCAGGCTGTTACGAGCACACAGCTCTACCTATAGGATCTCCCAGGGCAACGAATTACATGTGGTCATGGCAAAACCTCGCAAGAGCATCCCAGGACTGATTACGGGCACACAGCCCAACCTATCGGATCTCCCAGGGAAACGAATTACATGCCATAGGACAAAACCTCGCAAGAGCATCTGCTAGATATCCCAGGGCAACGAATTACATGCCATAGGCAAAACCTCGCAAGACTATCTGCAGATCTCCCAGGGCAACGAATTACATGTCCTCCCAGAGCAAAACCTCGAAAGAGCATTTGCCAGATGTCCCAGGGCAACGAATTACATGCCATAGGCAAAACCTCGCAAGACCATCTGCAAATCTCCCAGGGCAACGAATTACATGCTCATCTGCACAACCTGATCCACGGCCACAGAGTATCAACCTGATACTCACCATACATCATCCTGATGTATCCATGATCATCCTGATCATCACTGCAACATCCTGCTGCATGTCATCTGGAGCAACATCCTGAAGATCGTCATCTATGATCATCCTGATCATCACTGCAACATCCTGCTGCATGTCATCTGGAGCAACTTCCTGAAGCTCGTCATCTACGATCATCCTGATCATCAATGCAACATCCTGCTGCATACCAAGTATCTATCATCATACATGATCCTCCTGATCATCAATGCAACATCCTGCTGCATGCCAAGTATCTACCTGATACATATCATCATACATGATCCTCCTGATCATCAATGTATCCACCTGATACAAATACAAAACATATGATATATATCACCATACATGATCCACCTGATCATACAATGTATCCACCTGATACATATACAGATACATGGTCCAAGCATCCAACATGATGCATATATACATACATAAAATGATCCAACTGATCATATCCAGCATCCAACATGATGCGTACATACATACATAAAATGATCCAACTGATCATATCCAGCATCCAACATGATGCGTACATCCATACATAAAATGATCCAACTGATCATATCAAGCAGAAACTAGAACATCATCCTGATGCCCATTATCCAGCGCTTACATCCACAGCCATGTGAAGGATCCTCCTTCCAACATGCTTGGAATGGCTTCAGCAAATGTGTCCATCACTTCTTCCTCGAAGTGTCCTCGATCTGAAGAACGCCAAGCCTCTCTCTGAAGTACTCGAACTTCACTCTGGCTAGCGGCTTCGTCAGCACATCTGTAATCTGCTCGTCTGTCGCAACATATAGGAGCTTCAAAGCTCCTCTTTGCACCATATCCCTGATATAGTGATATTTGATCTCTATGTGTTTCGACCTGTCATGAAACACTGGGTTCTCGGATAGCTTCACACAACTCTAGTTATCACAGAAGATACCAGTAGCATCCAAAAGGAGATCAAATAACTCAGACAGTAGCTTCCGTTGCCATACTTCCTCGCAACTAGCTGAGCAGGCTGCAACATATTCTGCCTCAGCTGTACTCAGTGCTACGCAGGACTGCTTCCTACTAAACCAAGAGATCACACCTGATCCCATACTGAAGCAACACCCAGATGTGCTCTTCCTATTTGCAGCACTGCCATCCCAATCTGAATCAACATAACCCTGTAGGTTAAACTTTTGATTCGCCTCATACCTGAGCCCATAATCCACTGTACCCTTCAGGTACCTCAGAACATGCTTTACAGCAACCAGGTGAACAATCCTCGGATCCGTCAGGAAATGGCTCAATGTGTTCACAGCCAAGCAAATGTCTGGTCTTGTGTTCGTCAGGTACATCAAGGACCCAATCATCTGACAATACAAAGAGACATCAACCAGCTCAGATGAAGCATCACATAGAAGCTTCAGATTCGATGCCATAGGTGTGGCCATATCCTTGCAGTCCATCATCCCGAACATCTTCAGGATCTCTACTACATACTTCCCTTGTCCAAGGAAGATTCCACCACTCTGCCACACCTCCATGCCAAAAACAAATAGTGCATCATCCCCAAGTTCTTCATCTCGAACTTGGTAGTAAGCTTCCGCTGCGTGTCGGCAATCAAAATATTTTCACGTGTAACAAACAGGTTATCCGCATACAACTATTCAAGAAAGCTGTCTTGAAATCCATCTAGTGTATCTTCTATTTCATCACTTTCATATTTCTATATGCTGCCATCTGCAGCATGCTTGATCTTGATAGATCCATATGGAAGTCATAACAAACTTCCCTTCAGGTCTTGGGACTACATCCCAAACATCATTCTTTATGATCGACGGATCATGGCATTCCATTTCTTCATCTCAGATCCTGGGAACTTCAATATCTTCAATATCTTCAATAAATATCTTTGTTGCTGGAACAAATGTTGTAGTTCTTCTTTTGTAGGAGATGGCATACGATCTTTCCTACACAACAAGTTAAATTGCATGATTAGAAAACATCTCATAGTTTTCAGAACAAATTCTTATACATAAAGAAATATACCATACAGTCATGCAATTATCTTAGCCAATGCTTCAATACAACATTTATCCATATTCCGTAACTTTCTAGATGCCTTCCAATCTCTACCAGAACATTGTTAAGAGTGTGCACAACTCCCAATATGTCAGCAAAGAGGTTTCATTCTAGATAAGTAGCAATGGAATGTTGTACAGTGCCATAGGCCACTTACCCATGTATATTAGTAGTATACTGTTCATCAATGCAATTATTCCAATAAGCATAATTCACAACCTAATTCTAGGAACATCAGTATATACATCAGTGGATAGTATTATTTAAACAAACAAATATGCAAGAAATGATAATTAAAAATACTTATCTTTGTTTGGTTACTGGGTGGACTCCCTCTGAGTCTTTGCTTCCTTGTAGGAGTTGCTGAAGTAGCTTCTTCTACACCTTTCTGTTGTGGAATGTAGACAGATGTTCAACTCCCTCTGAATATCTGCATCCTTGTAGAAACTACTGAAGTGTGCTCCTTTGCTTTCTTGCAGGAACATCTGGAGTGTGCTCCCTCTTGATCTTTGCTTCCTGGATAACCTGTCCTTGAACTTACATTCATCCTTGGTTCCTATGCATGCTTATTAGTATCATGATTGTGTTATCCTTGTGATCTCATATAAAATCATACATTCATTAGTATACTATTAAAACACAATAATCTCAAGCATATATAGTCATGATCATTTCAAACAGAAATAATAAGCATTAGCATTCAAGGTTTATGTAGGATTCTTATGGTTAGTCAAATCATAAGAAACATAACATGTCTAAATCTGTAATTACTCAAACATTTGACTCTTCAGATTAGTTGAATCATCAATCAAGATAAGAGATATAAAATGCATAAAACCTGTGATTATTCAAACCTATATCTTCATGATTCTTCTGGTTAGTCAAATCAATCAATATAAGAGACATAATTCTTTTACTTATATTCCTATTTAACCATAGGACTTTTCTGGTTAGTCATATCATCAATCAAAGTAAAAATCATAATATGCCTAAACCCATGATTACTAACTTCAATGAATAATTATAATCAATCATGCCAAGTATACTTATATAAAGGATCTTATCACAACATGAGATTGTAACTTGATATAGGAAAAACATACCTGGATTAGCATGTTAGCTAGTTATGTCTAACATACTCACATGATGTCTTCTTGTTCTTCTTCAATGACTTGTGCTAGTAACCTGTATATCTCATAGGTTAGCCATTATAAAACCAAGTTATACATACCTCGTAAATGGATCTTCTATGAGATCCATGACAATGGATGAGTCTTTATCCTCATGTCATCATGATCATATGTTCTTGAACTGGAACATGATTTGTCTTTCTTGGTGTACCTTTCATGTTAGTAGACAACATAAAACTCATACAACACCATAATGCATTAGTACAATCATAAGTGTCAACACCCTAACCAGTGAATATCTTCTATCATGCATTCATAATTTTGTTAAGGTGATGCAACAAATCTAAAATCAAAATTGTACTAACCGTAATAACATGAAGTCAAACATACCATAAACTTAATAATGGACAAATATTGAAACATACCTCGATGAGTCATACCTGTCGAGATCGCTTGTAATCTTCTTATGAAAGGCCTTATCCTCATCTCCCTCTGAGACAGGAACTTCTTCACTTATGCAAGTGATCAATCCATCTTCTTCTAGGATTAACCCAATCCACTTGATTTGCAAGAACTGGACCTTGAGCTGGATATGGGTTTGTCAGAGAAACCCCAAAAATTCAAACTTTGAATTTCAAACTTCCGAAAGGATAGAAATATGCGCCTTGATGAGCTGATCAAACTGGTATATTCAGAATTTGAAAACTACAAAGTTTTACTCCTCAATTTTGCCTTTGAAACTTTCGGATTCACTGGACGTGACCCTGAACTGGGGTTTGATGAAGCCCACTCTTTTTCCCCATCAAAATGTTTGATCCAAATCTCTAAGCTTCTATTTTTCTGAGGAGCTTCCAGCCGTGTTCACAGATTTCAAAAATTCCCATTTTTTACAGAAGCCCTAATTTTCCACTTTTCTGATCAAAGTCCCGAACTAGGGTCTAATCAAGCCCGGCCTTCTGCCCAACCAAAAATTCTGATCTTGGTCTCTAAATTTCTATTTTTATGAGTAGCATCCAGCCGTGGTCTCCGATTACAAAAATTCCAACTTTCTCCAAAGCCCTAAATTCCGGAAGCCATGAATGAAGGTACCAAAAATAATTCTGTTTTGACAGAAATATGTACCTGATTGTTTCTGGTGTAACTCCAAAATTTTTGATCCACAGGGTCTGAAAAAGTTTTCTGAGATAGCCTGACCTGTTATCTTTCCATCCTGACAGGTCTGACCTCTATTGGATTCTCTGAGAGAGAGTTATGCCAAATGTCGCAACGCGACCTGTTTTGGGATAAAACATGAGAGCGAACTTGTACGGCGTGCCACGTGTCACTGTTTTAACTTAGGCCTCTGAAAACGTTTTCTGAGATAGCTCGGCCTGTTACCTTTCCATCCTGACAGGTCTGACCTCAATTGGACTCTCTGAGAGAGAGTTATGCCAAATGTCGCAACGTGACCTGTTTATAGGATAATACAGGAGAGCGAACTTGTACGGCGTGCCACGTGTCACTAGTTCAACTTCGGCCTCTGAAAAAGTTTTCCGAGATAGTGCAGACTGTGTACTACCTTTCACTTTTTACGAAATTTCATTTGGAGCTTCCTAGCCCAAGATATGACCTTTTTCCCAAGGTCACCTGATTTTGACTCAGATCTGGAAGAGGCAGAAACCCTATATTGTACAGATCATAAATCACAAAGTACAACGAATTAGAGGTTGTCCTTTGGACACAAGATACCTGGAGATCTTAGCTTCAGCCTGTAACAATGTCAGATCCGAAAAATTCGCCAAAACGGATTTATAGAGAAAGTGCTACGATGACTGGTTTTTGCTATATCAAGCCCTAGCATCGTAAGTGCAACAAGTGTCATACATGCCATATCATGCCTTCTTTCAGGCTAGCTCTGATACCATGTTAAATTTTCAGAATTTACTTCAATATGATCTAGGATCTTAACTGAGAGAACAACATGTACAGCATATCTACAGCATATCAATCATGGAGACAATAATGCAAGCACACAAGAGACACAAAGATTTACTTGGGGAAAACCATAAAGGTGAAAAACCCCAATAACTTCCTCAGAGATAGATAGAGCAATGATACAACCAACCAAGAGAGATAGACATAACCTAGCATCAATCCTCCTCCTCCATAAGTGCGCCTCTCCTCCTTGAGAGTATGTGTGAGAAGTGAATGAGCAAATAGAGTGCCTCCCGCACTCTATTTATACTTGACTTGACTTGCCTTTTTACCTAACTCATGTCGGCTCGAACTTAACCACATAACATAATGCTGAGTGGGCCGACCCCCAATAGGGTGGTCTAATAACCCTTTGACCCACATGGCCGACCCCCAATAGGGTGGTCTAATAACCCTTTGACCCACATGACTTATACAGGGCCGACCCCAAACAAGGTGGTCTAATAACCCATCAAGTATAAGTTACGACACTTACAATATAAATGACAACACTTCCTTATAGAGGAATAATACCATCTCTATAGGAATACAATATACATATATGTGAAATACATTCCGAAGTTACATATACATCAACATGACTTGTGCTAGTAACCTGCATGTCTCATAATTTAACCATTATAGAACCAAGTTATACATACCTCGTAAGTAGATCTTCTATGTGATCCATGACAATGGATGAATCTCTGTCTTCATGTCACCATGGTCATATGTTCTTGAACTACAACATGATATGTCTTTCTTGATGTACCTTTCATGTTAGCGGACAACATCAACCTCATACAACATCACAATGCATTAGTACAATCATAAGTGTCAAAAACCCTAATCAATGAATATCTTCTATCATGCATTCATAATTTTATTAAGGTGACACAACAAGTCTAAAATTAACCAATATTTTACTAACCATAATAATATGAAGACAAACATATCATAAACTTAATCATGAACAGAATTCGAAACATACCTGTAAGTCATACCTGTCGAGATTGCTTGTAATCTTCTTATGTAAGGCCTTAGCCTCATCTCCTTCTGAAACAGGAACTTCTTCACTTATGCAGGTGATCAATCCATTCTCTTCTAGGATTAACCCAATCCACTTGTATTGCAGAAACTGGATCTGGAGCTGGATTAGGGTTTGTCAGAGAAACCCTAAAAATTCAAACTTTGAATTTTAAACTTCTGAAGGGATAGAAAGATGCACCTTGATGAGCTGATCAACCTGGTATACTTAGAATTTGAAAATTGTAGAGTTTCACCCCTCAAATTTGCCTTTGAAACCTATGGATCTTCGAGACAGGATCCCGAACTAGGGTTTGATCAAGCCCGGTCTTCTGCCAAACCAAAGAGTTCAATATTGTGCTCTAAACTTTGATTTTTCTAAGGAGCTTGTAGCCGTGGTCACAGATTTCAAAAATTCCAACTTTTGCAGAAGCCTTAATTTTCCACCTTTCCAATCAAAGTCCTGAACTAGGGTTTGATCAAGATGCCCAACCAAAAAATTTGATCTTGGTATCTAAATTTTGATTTTGATGAGGAGCATCCAGCCATGGTCTCCGATTACAAAAATTCCAACTTTCTCCGAAACCCTAAATTCCCGAAGCCATGAATGAAGGTGCTTAAAATCCAATTTTGTTTTGACAGAAATATGCACCTGATTGTTTCTGGTGTAACTCCAGAATTACGGATCCACAGGGTCTGAAACTTCGGCATCTGGTATCCTGACCAGTTATCTTTCCAACCCCATAGGTCTGACCTCAATTGGATTCTCTGAGAGATAGTTATGCCAAGTGTCACAATGTGACCCGTTTATGGGATAAAACAGTCGAGCGAACTTGTACGGAGTGCCATGTGTCACTGGTTCACTTTTGACCTCTGAACCTTCGGCCTCTGAACGTACAAGCCGTTCCCTAGCTGTAACATTTTATGAAATTTCATTTGGAGCTTCCTAGCCCAAGTTGTGACCTTTTTTCCTAGGTCATTTGTTTATGACTGAGATCTGGAAGAGGGAGAAACCCTAGATTGTACAGATCATAAAACACAAATTACAACGAATTAGAAGTTGTCCTTTGGACATAGGGTACATGGGGATCTGATATTCGACCTGTCAAAGTTTCATATCCTGAAACTTCACCAAAATGGATTTATAGCAAAAGTGCTACGATGACTGGTTTTTGCTATATCAAGCCCTAGCTTCGCAAGTGCAACAAGTGTCATACATGCCATACCATGCCTTCTTTTAGGATAGCTCTGATTCCATGTTAGTTTTTCAGAATTTGAATATGATCTAGGATCTTAACTAAGAGAACAAGATGTACATCATATCTACATCATATCAAACATGGACACAATAATGCAAGCACACAAGAGACACAGAGTTTCACCGGGAAAACCAAGCAGGTGAAAAACCCCACAACTTCCTCAGAGATAGATAGAGCAATGATACAACCCAATCATAAGAGATAATCCTCCTAGAAGCATCTTCTCCTCCTCCACTAGTGCGCCACTCTCCCATGAGTGCATAAGTGAGAAGTGAATAGAATGATTAAATAGAATGCCTCCCGCATTCTATTCATACACTAACTTGACTTGCCTAATAACCTTACTAGGTCGGCCTTAACTTAACCACATAACATAATGTTGATAGGGCCAACCCCAAATAGGGTGGTCTAATAACCCTTTGACCCACATGACTTATACTGGGCCGACCCCATCAAGGTGGTCTAATAACCCATCCAGTATAAGTTACGACACTTCCGTATAGAGGAATAATAACATCTCTATAGGAATACAATATACATATATGTGAAATACATTCCGAAGTTACATATACATCAACACTAGTGACTCTTTATTCGATCGAACCTTTTTTAGTAAAAGTCCTTGCATGACCCTTTGAGAGAGAATTCTTTACACATTCTCATATTGATCACTTCCTAGAGAAAAAATAGGGGACATGCTGATGAGAGAGTGGTACCTCCTTATCTTATGGATCACTTTTGTGGAACCACTGTATTTGGCCCCTTTAGGAATGAATGAATGCTCTTTATTATGTTGATAGATTATAAAAAATATATTTTTATGTAAGGATTGGTCAATCCTTAAGGGTCTAATAGATTCTTACCCAACGAATCTCCATATTGGATCCTTTGAGGAAGGATTGTTTTATCAGCATCACATTGATCTCCTTCTACTGAAAAAAAAAAGAATACCTTTTGAGGAGTGAGAGGTACCAACTTACCTCATGTATACCTTTGGAGGAACCACTATATTAGACCCCTTTAGGAAGGAATGTTCCTTCCTTTTGTGATCGATTCCTTGTCAAAAAAAAATAACATAGTACATATTCAAGAGGGAGTGTTTACTAGTTTTCTAAAGGTTCTATTTATAGTGAGTGTTGGGTATTTTTAACTGTCTTTCCAATGTAACTAAACAACACTCACATTAATTGTCAAACCAAAGATTGTTTTTTATTTCAAGGATATGTACAAAGCCTATGGAGGTTACAATTTCCTTTGTAGTGCAAAATATTCTAAATGACCATGCAACTAAATGAATGAAACTTAACAAATCCACTTTTTTCTTGAAAAAAAAACACATCTAAATTGTCTTGCAACAACCCTATAAATATTATGAAATAAACACTTCTCTTAACATAAAGGAAATCAAACCCAATTCACGTAATCGTCACTGAAAAAGAAATGACAATTAATCTATGTAATTTGTATAGGAATAAATCACACTTGATTCACACAACTCTTTTACTGGAAAGGGAAGTAAATCACAACTACTAAATCAAATATGTGTAACAACAACCAAGACTTCAAACATCATAGGCTCTCAATGATTCTTGAGGAGAATGCACCTCCTATAATAAAGAGAAATATCATATACTAAAAAGGAATTCAATCAAGATACAAAGCAGAAATAAAAATCTATTCTATGAAAGTAACAGTGATGATAGGAATTATTAAATAATCAAATGTCACAAATAACATCAACAACTAAATTATCAGTTCTTCTAGTGATTGACCAACTCTGCAAGTATCAACTCATGTAATTAAGAAATTTAAACCAGATAAACCCATGCAAACTAATAAACAACTAAAATACTTGAAATAATAAAGCAAACCACAATGAACCTACCTAATAAGCAATAGAAATGGCATCTCTTGATCAACAAAGGGGTCCCTTCCTTCTCTAGTCAGGGCTGCTAGAATAACTCACACGGGAATACTTAGATCATATGAACCGGCATATATTATATTATATTATATAAAGACAAGGATGATAAAATAAGTTCGATGATATATTATATTATATTAAATATAACCCCTGAACGCGAAAGAGTCCAGTCTCTTTTATATATCTTAGACATAACAATCTCTTACAAACAAGATATCTGAATGCCTTGAGGATCGAAGATTCTCAAGGCCATTCTAAACAATATAGAATGATATTTGTTACGAACGTATCTTGTTACAACCAATTACCGAAAATAGAACATCTTTTTACATAGTTAAAACCATAAGTAGTTATAATGACTGGCACTCCTATATTCTCTCAAAGACTCAAAATTTTCAAGATGGCAATTGTCTGGATCCTATCTTGAGCAGCATTTGTAGACCAAATTCTCAAGTACCCAAAATATCGTGGAGATGGAAATGTCATAGGGAGTAATAAAACGTAGGAGTAAAAACATATTAAGCAGGGACAAAATGTTCCACAATCTCAGACAAGAGTAACAACATTCAAGCCTTCAAGGATTCAACACCTTGTTTCCATCCTGCCAGTACATACCTTCAACCCAATTAATTAGTAACCCAAAATCAAGCACATGACCACTTAACAACCTATATTATAAGTCAAAATGATGCAATCGTAAAAATGTTGTACCTTGGATCAAAATATGAAGTTAAGGGTAAAACGGTATCAAAAGGGTGAAAGATAACTCAAAGTCGCTTTTAAACAAGGGGAATGAGTGGCAAAATGGAGTCAAATTATGAAACCAATAGTGAGATACCACATGTATCCTATTTGAGTAAGGATTGGGCACTCTTAATCTGATCACTTCTTTCCCTTTTAGGAAATATTTATTTTTCATTATCATATTGATTGTCTCCTTGAGAATGAGAGAACAGGAACCTCTGAGTAGTGAAAGGTACCTAATTTTCTGATGGGGATATTTTGAGGAAAAACCATATTAGATGTCTTTTGAGAGGAACAAATGCTCCTTCTATTCATATCCTCCTAAAGAACCACTACATGGGAAATAATAATGAATTAGAGGTCGTTGTTTTTTTTATATATTCCTTTCTAGAGGACCTTGGATGAGGACACATTTACATATGAGAATTGTTTTTCGCTCTTAAAGATATTTTTCATAGAGATCCACCACATGGGACAAATTTGAGATTGGATCCCATTATGAAAAAGAACATTAAACTAAGAGACCACTCTAACATAAAAAGAAAATTGATATTGATAATATTTTGTGGATAATATATTCTCTTTTTAAATTATTTGATTGATTTTTTTTTTAAAATTATATGTATATTTATTGTGCTCTTGTTATTTGTATTTCAAAAATGTCTTCTATGGGTTCTCAAAAATGTGTGGACCTACTTTTGAATGGACTAAAAGTTGTTCAGGGAATTTATTTTCCAGAAATAAAGATATTGCATAATATCAACATTCATAATAAGTATATCATTATAAACATTACTAAGGTTTTAAATGGAGATCTTCAAATTCCCTATGCATTAGTAGGTTAAGATACATTGTCAGATGTAGTTGGTGGTTATGTTAATGGCATACATATGAGATTGTTAACTGCATTAGATCTACTCTTCAACATAATGAGGTGAATGATATACCAATTGCAGATTCTAGGAGCGAAGACCAGATTATTCTAAGTAACAATAGGTCTTCTTTTATTATGAGAAAGGTTAAGTTTTTACATAAATGTTCAGAATGAAAGGATTTCATCTCCATAGGTTTTGTAACAAACATCAATGAGAAATATTTTATTGGAGGAACATTTTTGGGTGTTTTCTCCTTTTTCTTTTCTAATGGATGAAGTGTTGTTTTCTTGTATGTCCTGCTCTCTAGGATTAAGTAGTGGAAGTCTTGTACTATGGCGGATAATTGTTTTTGAAGATACTAATACATGTACATTATTGTCTATTGAAAAAAATAAGTATTCTGAAGTTACATAGAAAATATCAAGTCAAAATCACAACATCAAGTTTGTGGGAGATCAGGTTAATTTGATACATCAATATTCTTTACATATGAATTATATTTCTTGAGGAATAGAGTCAAGTTTTCTTGAAGGAGATAGAGTACAATTTAAACCACTAGATGGTAGTGAGTTTGTTATTTTAATTCCGAAAGTCTTATGCGATTATGAGGATTATGGTTTATTTGAAGGTTCTCTTATAAGATGGATTGCAAACTATTTGCTTGACATCAATGATATTCCTTTGGATGCCATGCTAAAAATGAACACTAAAGAAGACATGGTCAATTTATGGAAGAGTGTTGAAGAATTTTCTTTGCAAATTGTGGTTCCAGGTACTTCTAATTATGATTCTAAATATGTCAAAGTTAATACAACAAGGCCATACAATTCTATAAAGTGGAAAGATGGAACTATAATTTCGAAAATAAATTCAAACTCACCTTATGGAGTGTTGGCATAGGGTTAGAGTGCATGAAGTACGGAAGCCGACAATGACAGAAGGGTCATCAGTGGAAGAAAGGACCATTCGCGAAGGAGAAGAAGCCGATGAAAGTGCAAGTTTTGGTCAAAGTTAGTTAGATTTGGTCATGTGGAACATTTTGTAACCGCATTAGTTGTATATAAATAGATCTACATTTGTAAGCCTAAGGGCATCTTTTTGGCATCGATTGATAGCATCAAAGAATAGAGCAATTTTGTATTTTTTGATTTCGAAAATCTTTTCCTTGTATGTGAATTCACATTAAGTCGCAGTTTTTGAGATGAGTTAATGCATGAAGATGTTCGATTATGTTCCTATTTTTGTCGTTGTGTTGTGAATGGTGAATATTCTCTAAATTGTGCGATGTGTTTAAGATTTTGTTGCTCTGTTGATTAATATGTGTTATGTGAATGTTGCTTATATGGTGTTGATGCGGATGCTAAGTTAATGTGTGAAGTGTTAATATAATGTTAAGGTAGATCTTTGGTTTCTATAGCGATGAAGTAAGGGTTAATGCATGTTCTCTCCATACTATGGGAACTTGGTTCCTGCAACCCCCTTGTTCATCTCAAGTGAGACCTCACTCGCTTCGCGGGTGTTGCTAAAAGGGGTAATACCTTTCCAGGTCGATGATCAAGGGTGTTTGGTTGGTGTTTGTTGACATCAGTGCGAAGTGAACCCCTGTCGACAGAACTATGTCAAAAAATGGTTCCATTGTCGGGACCGTAGTGTGAAGAGAAAAAGAGAGGACATGTTGTGGCATCCCATGAAACTGGAGATCGAGGATTGGTTTGACAAGAAAGAACAAGAGTTTTCTGAAGGAGAGAATCGCCAAACCGGGTGGTCTAGAACTTAGTGGTTGTAGAAATACATATACTTCGACGTTCACGAGATAATTTTCTCTGAATTTCCAATATTGTTGCATGAGTGGTTGGCGCAATTGACATTTCAGAAGAAAAATTGCCATGGTGGTGAACCTGAACATTGGACGCCTGAATTGATTCAACAACTGAAGCAAGTGGACAACAAGGCGTCAAGGGTTGTCCATGTTTGGGTGGATAGCATTCTAGAAGGGTATATTACTGAATTCATCGTTGAGACAATCAAATCGTATAGTGACGCAGAGAGGAAATTTTTCAAGGGACCTCGTGGAAGATTTCTATTGTCACTAAAAGTGTGGATTAAGATGCTCATCTGCGAAAACAGAATACTGAGGATGAGCGTTGACGAGTAAATACCTGTTTGCAGAGGTTGAGGGTACCACGTGAATGCGAGTCTGATAGAACGATGTGGGGTAGATGGACATTAGTGATGATGAGTTCTTAAGGGAAACTAAGGAAAGTTGTGGTACCCTACGAAGTGGGGTAAGGTTCCGACATCCAAAGAAGAAGAGGAGGACTAAGATTGAGAGAGAGTCTCCTGAGGTGACCGGAATGGAGAACTGCAAAATGGGACTACACGAGATGAAGAGAACCGACTACGATGAAGGAAGAAACCAGGCTACCCCTGAAGCCAAAGGACAGATCCCAAGTTACAACATACCCACAACCCCACGCACCACACCAAATATTGGAGGAAGGAACGTAAGTTCATTACAGTGTTTCTCGAAGTGTCAGAATAGTTGTAAAAGTAGTGGATTAGTAAATAATAGTAGGAGATCAAGGATGGAAGGAGACAACGTAAAAATTCCAATTTTCCATGGTAACGGGATCGAGGATCCCAAACAATATTGGTTTTTGTGTGAAGCGGTATGGATAGTGAAATAGGTCTAGGACGATGACATCAAGAAGGTACACCTGGCGAAGACCTTTAGGAGTCGTGCACTAGACTGGTTCATGAAATTCATACAGGTGTCTGCAGGAAATCTAAACAAAACACTACCACAGATAAGGGTAGGAATAATTGATGAATTCAGAAAACCAAAGTCTGAGTCACAGTACATCACGGAACTAAAGGAAATTAAGCACTTTCTGAATGAATCAGTGTGGGAATTCAATCAGAGGTATAAAACATTGATGGAGAAAGTTATCTTCGGGATGAACGATGTATAGCACAAAGAGTGGTTCATCACAGGACTCGTACCGCACATTCGTGGGCCACTGATGCAATAGAAAATCACATCTCAGTCGGAAGTGCTGGAGATTGCAATGAAATTGGAGGCTTCACCAGTTGGTGAAGCAAGAGTAGGCATGAATCACATTCAAGCACAACTGGAAAATTTGATGCTACAACTCGAAGACAAGAAGAAGGGGAAAGAGGTACGAGAGGAGATATGGTGCACTCGCTACAAATCAGAACGGAACCATAAGGACTAGTGCCCAGATGTTTGTGAGTATTTACAATCCGGTGCACCAAATCCACTTAGATAGGGGGGAATGCCATGGTGCTAGATTTTTCAGATGAGGGGACATCAACAAGAATAGTGTGTGTATTTGCAGAAAATGGTGTCGAAACTAGTCAACTTGTTTTGCAAGTTTTGTCGATCGATTGGACACAAGGAGAAGGAGTGTAGGTCATACGACTTGCTCCAGGAAGGAATTGCAGATACATATTTCATGAAGGGGGAGGAGCAACCCCCGACACAACACTAATCATAGTACAACCAGCAGTAACTGCAGTATAGTCAGCAACATCCGCCCTACAATCAGTGGTATAATTAGCCACAACTCAATTATAATCAGCTGCACATGATGTACAGTCAACCCCACTCGTATTACGACCAATCATAGTTTCAGACTGCGCAATACAACCAACGGCGTTGTGGATAACTGTGAGGAGGATTCAAAGGAGTGTTCCACGGAGGCAAGGGCGGAGCTTCTAGTCAAGGTCGAGGGACAATAGTGTGCTGAAATTGTGGTCAAGTTGTACACTACCAAAGAGACTCTCTGACCTCAATTCCGTAGTGTATGTATTGTAGTGCACCGGATCATAGTGTTGAGGACTTCCCCTAGCTGATTCCGATGTGGAAAAATAAAAATCCACCTCAACCTCAACCGAATATGAACCAGGGACAAAATCCCCCTCCAAATGTACAGAATATTTCGGCAGAAATAAGGGGTCGACTAGTGAATGTCGCGGTAGAGACTAGAGGAGGGGTTGCGGCAGGAGAAGATAGACCACAATCGAGCGTCCGACCGAAAACAAGAAAGCAGGTCTGATTCGATGTAGAAACATAAAAAGAGATTTTCTTAGAAGCACAAGATGTGATGAGATGGATGAGGAAGCCACCAGTGGGCCAGAAAGAACCCACTTATGAGATGTCGCTGACATTTGACACAACGAATTCATAGAAGAATATCAACACTTTGAAGGAATTCTTAGAAAGTTGCTTGGAGTTGGCAAAATACCAGGATGCGCTAGAGGAGATAGATAGCCTCTTACACTGACAAGAGGATGGTCGACAGATCTGAACATTGAATTGACTGCATAAAATAAAGATGGGAAGGGAGATGAGGATTAATTCCCATATTGGTGCATTCGATGTTGAATCCATTATTCTGTATTTGGGTTCGGATGTGAATATCTTGACAAAAAAAACCTGGGAGACGATGGTGAAGCCACAACTGGTATGGTCCCCACTACATCTTCAACTGGAGAACTAGAGTAAGGTCACGCCTATCGACCAACTATGCCACATACCAGTAGAAATAGAGGGACTCAAGACATATGCCAATTTTGATGTGATAGAAATAGTTGATAACACAAGCCCTCTCCGGTGTTGCTAGGAATCAATTGGGCAATGGAGAACTAGCCCGTGATCAACTTCCGCAAACGAACAATGTCATTTGAGAATCGTGACACGAGGGTAGTTGCACATCTAGATCCAACAGAAGGACAGAGGTATGTGGAGCCGATGAGGGATGAATTCACAGAAGGGTGGGATAACTTGTATAATATCTCATATAAATATATCAATCCCACCGTCGATGGAGAACTGGGGTGGAAAAGTGGTAGCTCACCATCATTAGATTCTAATGAAGCACTGGACAACTGGAATAATTGACTACATGAAGTATCATGCTGAAGATGTGCACGCATCACCCAGTCGCTAAGATGGGTGGCGACAGAGGCCTGCGAGTTACTGAAATATGAAGGACTTCCCAACCTGACTGAATTCATCACTAAATTTGAAGAAAGAGTCATTGAATCGTAGAGGTTGTTG
Source organism: Larix kaempferi (assembly GCA_027924585.1). Classification (NCBI taxonomy): domain Eukaryota; kingdom Viridiplantae; phylum Streptophyta; class Pinopsida; order Pinales; family Pinaceae; genus Larix; species Larix kaempferi. Next base: position 1,376,375 of record BSBM01000706.1, read on the forward strand.
GCATTAGAGGAGGCATTAAAGGCTACACCAACGCGATGGTGGGCGACTCACAAGTCGACAATAACGAGCTGGACGCTATGTTGACAAATCATGGAGATCAAGTTCAGCGATACTGGAGGATATCACAAAAGGAAATACAGTGGCAGGAGTGATCCAAGGGAGCACTTGGAGGAATGCCAAGGTACATGGTGTTGGAATATTCTCACCATCATTTTTTATATTTGCATGCTTGCATGCATTCTGCATGCATTCTACATGCATCCAGTCATCATGCATGCATCTGCATGCATCTAGTCATCACTTTGGTGGTATGCCCAACACCTAGAGCCTATTTTCAGCTCCCTGGAGCCTGTATGTGCCTTGTTTTCCTCACCTAGCTAACATATGCGCCTTATCTCACCTACCAGGATTTTAACAATCAGTTAGAGCATTGATTGAGCAGTTCTTCCACTGATTGCTCATCCTAACTTCCTGTAGCTCCCAGTTGGCTATTTTGGAGTGCCACTTGACCTTCTGACATCCTCATGTACCCTCCTTGGAGTCTCCATCCACTAATTTGTGCCTAGTTGGTCTGTTAGACTCAGTTAGACTCATTTGATTGACTATTGACCATTTATGACTGATACTACTGATTGGATGATGTCTCCAATTCCATCCAAGCCAAACATTGAGGATGATTCGAATGACCTTTGGTTAGTTCGATTTCACTTGAAAATTATTGTATTGTATTCAGTTTTCATAGTGCCAGCTCATAGCTGACGTATGATTATACTGCTATTCTCCATTTTTTGTGTTGATGAGTGATTATTGACTACATTATTCTCTTGTTTCTGCAATTCATCAGTGATTTTTGTGTGAGGTTTGTTTTAGCTATGAGATATCCCTTTAAATTATCACATGGTATCAGAGATGACAGCAGCTATTCGAATTGCATCAGTTGCAACATTTAATTGAGCAACTGTCTTTCATTGAGCACCAGAAGCCTCTGGATTTCCACAACAAATCCTGGTGCTATTACCTTGAAGTCACTATAGCAATCCAGTGAGGTCTATCTAGGTGTGAAGGATCCGGTCACATGTGCTTAGTGTCCTAAGGTAGTGTTCATTTGAATTGTAGCAAATCTCCATTTACAATTCTCATTGTTTTGCAGGTTATCTCCATCATTCAAATCCATCTTCAACAAATTCTAATCAGATACTATGTATATCCATTGTTTTTGCAGGTTATTCGAAGTGTTCTGCATTTGCAGCAGTTTCGAAGTTTCCTCCAGTTGCATTATTTTTCTACAATTGCAGCAATTTCTGCAGTTGCAGCAGTTTCTGCAGTTGCAACAGCTTTCTGCAGTTGCAGCATTTTTCTGCAGTTGCAGTAGTAGATTCGAATTGAACACAGCTTCCATGAATCTGAAAGCAATTCCTTCTCTCTCTTCATACAACTATGAAGAATGGAAACCCAAGATGATAGCATACCTGAAGAGATATGGTCTCTTCGATATGTGTACTTGTGTTAAGAGAGATTTTGCTCCCTATGAAGAGGAAGAAGATTGGCTAGATGCTTGTGATAGAGCCTTGACAGTAGTATGTACTACTATAATTTCCAATATGGAACACCTCATTGATCCTACAGAACATCCAAGTGATAACTGGACAATATTGTACAGTTTATTTGGAAAGAAGGAAGAGGATGATGTCCATTTGGAGAACAAGCCGCATTAGTACTACCTTCAGTGCTCTATTTATTCATGATTCGGCCACAATCATCTTCCATGATGAATTTGTTGAAGATGAATTCAAGATACAACACATGGTTTCAAGATTTGACCAACCTTCTGATTCGAATTCTAAGAAAGAGATGTCAGCTACTACTCTAGAAGTTGAAGAGACTATCAAAATTTCTACTTCCAATGAGCCTGCTGATGTGCAAGATGATGACCTACTGATCATTTTGGAGGTAAAAACAGATTTGGGAGGCAATGCATTCGCCCTCCCTCATCAAATTCTTCCTTTGGACTCCTATTTGGTCATTGGAACATGTTTTCAGAGTTTCACCGAAGATGGAAGACCCTAGCATTCGCTTGCGTTCAAGTCTCATGCATATCCTTGTGATTTTTGTTTTGATCTCACCCCTATTGGTTCAAAGGAGATCATAAGAAACCATCCTCAAATTCTTGGATCTGATTTGAAGTCCAATCCATCACCATTATGTTATGGTTCATTCGGTTTTGATCTCACCCCTACAGGTTCAAAGGAGATATCAAAGAACTACATACACTTTCATGGAGTTGATGAACATGTTGATGTGCAAGATGATGACCTACTGAGTATTTTGGAGGTAAAATCATATTTGGGAGGCAATGCATTCACCCTCCTTGATCAAATTAATCCTATGGACTCCTATTTGATCATTGGAGCATGTTTTCAGAGCTTCACCAAAGATGGAATAAACTATCATTCACTTGGGTTCATGACTCATGCACTTTTTTGTGATTTTGGTTTTGATCTCACCTATATTGGTTCAAAGGAGATCATGAGAAACCATCTTCCAATTCTTGGATCTGATTTGAAGTCCAAGATACTACCATTATGTTATAGTTCATTTGGTTATGATCTCACCTATGTTGGTTTCAAAGGAGATATCAAATAACTACATACACATTCATGGATTTTGTTCTACCTCAGTTGATTCGAATCACATGCTCCATAATGATCTTGATATTATGTTTTTGGAGCATGATCCACTTCTTCCCAAGAGGAAGATAACCTTTTTTGAAATAATGTTAGATCCAGATCCACAAGAACCTGAAGATCTAGCAACTGATGATGAAGATGAGCGAATGGGAGATCCAGTTCCACAAGAACCTGATGATCCTCCTCTTCCTCAATGGGTAGTGATTACTCTTAGATATGCTGGTAATTTGGTTGGTGATCCACTTGATCTGAGGAGAGCCAAATCATATTTTTAGAATGTAAGGTTTCATCCTTCTCACATTACTGATCCATTTTAGATCGATCGATCCTTCTTCAAAAAACAAGGACACTTGCCTCCTTCCAGGGTGAGTGATGCCATGATACATTAGCATCCTACAGTCTATCTTACGGGGGGATTTCTTCCCATTGGGTTTTCCCTCTTTCCTCATTTATTTTATTAGATTGTTGTATGGGATGAGCTTTGGTCTTAGTTACTAGGTCCCTACTAGTTTTCAGTTATCTCCTCATAATATAGCTTGCGGGGGGTGTTGGAATATTCTCACCATCATTTTTTATATTTGCATGCTTGCATGCATCCAGTCATCATGCATGCATCTGCATGCATCCATTCATCACTTTGGTGGTCTCCCTAGCACCTAGAGCCTATTTTCAGCTCCCTAGAGCATGTCTTCAGCCCCTAGTATCCCTCCTACCTACCTGATGCGCCTTGTTTTCCTCACCTGGCTTACATATGCGCCTTATCTCACCTACCATGATTTTAATAGTCAGTTAGAGCATTGATTGAGTAGTTCTTCCACTGATTTCTCATCCTAACTTCCTGTAGCTCCCAGTTGGCTATTTTGGAGTGCCACTTGACCTTCTCACATCCTCATGTGGGCCTTGGAGTCTCCATCCCTTGATTTATGCCCAATTGGTCTGTTAGACTCAGTTAGACTCATTTGACTGACTTGTTATCACATATATAGTAGCCGGGCTACCATACATTATTTTTCTCATTCCAGTACACTATTCATCCAGTTCCCTTACATTTGAGATGCTGAGATGAGCATCTATATTGGATCACTATCAGATTGTGGACAGCAGTTGTATTCCCCATGCCATGACTGAGTTTCAGGACACTCAGAGAGATGACCGATGTAGCCATTATACCATTGGTACAGAGCAGACAGTAGTGCCCAGAGTTACAGCAGCAGTCTCAGAGGACAGATGATGGTACAGGTTGATGAGCTTTCAGGTATATGACTCAGCAGGTATATCATGGTGTTATGGTTAGATTGCTTTTATACTTATTCTTATAGCATGTCTTAGCACTTAGTGTCATGATCTGGCGATCATATAGATATTTGGACCTGGTTGATCTATTATATATATTATATTGTCCCTACTCAGACTTAGAAGTTCACTATTTATACTCATTGGTATGTACCCTCCTTAGGGAGAATAGAGGTGATCATTACACCATACTTTGGCTTGCTAGTGATGGCTCCATCATTTCATTGTCTTCATCCATCCGTGGCCCACCTTTTAGATTATCAACCTGACTTACTACTTGACTAGTGGCATGGAGGACGTTTTCCCACTGTAGCCTCTGTATTGGATGAGCTTCCCTGTTTATTGTGTCTCGGCTCTGAGTTGGTGACAAAACTTACCTATGGTGAGTTGGAGTTCCTTGTGAATTCCCCCTAGTCACTAAAGTTGTGTTGGCTAAACCTGAAACTTTTAGTGCTGCCATGAATACAAAATCTGGAAAAATAAAATGCTATATCTTGTATGAAAAGCCCATTCATGCAATGTGTTTCTAAACACACATGAATGAGAGGCATGCCAAATGAACATGGCAATAAAAATAAAATGTTATATCTTTTGGAAAATAAATACCTAGGTAAACAAGCTGTCGTTGACACACCTAGAAGTGCTCAGGTAAACAAGTGCCTTAAAAACACACCTGCAGCAGAAAGCCTAAAGAAAAAATGTAAATCTATGCAATGTGTTTATAAACACACATAGATCAAGGCTATGGAAACTTCAGGCCCTAAAGCAATAGAACTTAAATGCTATATCTAAACAATTGCTGGCCTTATTTGTATTATGGATTGTGCGCATCTGTGAAGGTGAATAAACCCTCTTTAAACAACTCATCCATTTGTGAGACACCGCCATTCCCTGTGTTATTGCTCATTCAGTATATACTATGGTGTATTCCCTTTCCCTTGCCAAAGTGTCACAAAGTCAAGACAGTTAAGTCATCCCTTAGCCTAGCCAGTTAATTTAAGCCTTCGCCCTTCACTAGCAAATTGATCACAACTATGAAGTGAGTATGATCCTGAAAGTCTAGTCTGAGTAATAATAATAATTAACGACACTATATATTTGGATTTAGATCGCCAGTCATGATTACTCTGTGTTATAATTGTTATTTGAATAAGTTGTAGAGCATATATTAACCTTGACACTTTGCAGCAGCTATTGATGATGATCTGAGTTATATTTGGTCTTGGTTAGACCTAGTTTGACCATGGAGGACCATGGGACACAAGATGTTGTACCTTATGATGATATGGATAGATGATATATGGTCTATGTATACATACATGATGACTCTATGCAGCAGCTACAGGGTTATGGTGATGATTCTGGGGTTACAGCAGTGTTTGTATATGTACAGCGCATTATTATTGGCCTTGATCCGGTATATTGGATATTTATTTTGATCATGTAGAGATTCATATGGTGTATGAGTACACATCTTGGATGGATTTGGACCTTCTGAGTCCAATGGGACAGTTTGTTTTCAGTTCCGGGCACTTACAGTGATGATTTAGCCTCAGTAGGCTGTCCCAGTACAGTTTTGGTCTGTGGGAGGCCCTGTCGGAGCAGAGATGACTTTTATCCGGTTGACCTAGGGCGCTGATGATGGAGGGGGTGGTCCAGCCACTTGTTTTTACCATATTACCCCCCTTCCGAACACATTTGTTCCCTCACCTTGACAGCGCCAGCACTCCAGGAGGCTGTTTGGGGCAGTTTCACGCTTCCTGAGGCATTTCAGGATTGGTAGAAATGGCTATTGAGGAAATCGATTTGGGCTACTGAGGAAAAGTTATGGCATGGGATGATCAGTGATGATAGATCGGGACCTTCCACACCTTCTCCAGCAGTTTCAGCTTCATCGGGGCCCGCATCCATCACTTATGGCACTTTCTGTGGGTTTTTGAGGTCTTTTGAGGACCACGACTTCACTATGGAGGCACGATTTGGTACATTCATGATTATTTTTTGGTTATTGTGCTATGGGGATTGACCAAGGAGGGATAAAATTACCCCTTGGACCCACCATAAGCCTCTTATGATATTCTGTCATCATGATTTGGTGGGATTCCCCTCTTATAGGGCGATTTTGTCCACTTACATTATATTTTATTAGTGATCCATGTATTTTATTGTTGAGCTCATCTCAACCATTGATTAGAAATTTGTATCTTTTAATCTTAGCCACTCATTCAAAAAGTGGTTAGGGTTTTGGTGCCTCTCCTTCCTATTTAAAGGAGAGAGCCTCTCATTGTAAAGGGACTTTTGGCTCTGGATTATTGGAATAGAAAATTATTATTGCATCTATCTCCAGTGTTGTGGTGAATGTTTTTGGTGTTCGTTCGTTGGTTCTTCCTTTGCACTGAGTTATTGGAGATCTTGTTTGCCATATATTTTGTACCATGATTTTGCATCTACAGGTGGAGGCCGATTTGCTTGGAGGAGGAGGTATTGGTAGGGGAAGACTCTCCCTACTTCTTCTTTGGAGCTCTTCGTTGGTAACAGGGAGTATTACTGTCCCAGGACCTTCTATTTCATGTTACTATTTGCATTTCTCTTGTATTTCTTCCATACTTGATCTTACTGATTGAATCTTCATTCCTTGGTTTGACAGGTAGAGGAAGGCGCACTTGTGGGCTAGGGCATCATTTCGGCAAGCAAAATCAACAATCTCTCATTTGATCTCTGCGGGAATCTTCCTCAACATCAAGGCATCTCATCCACATCAATCAGGTATGATCTCAAGGTAAGTTCTATCTCCATGATCTATCCAATTGTCAAAAACATTTAAAACCCTAATTAATCAAAACCCCATTTTTACATTTTCTCAGATCTACTTAGATCTAGTGGGTTGTTGGGCATAATATTGAAAACCCACCTCTATAGCATCCACGGCATCCCGGATCTATAGTTTGGTGAGGATTGGATTCTGTTTGACCCCCCTCCCATGCCAACTTAGCTCCTCCCAAGCAAAGCGCACTTCCTAGTTTGACCAAGTTGACCTAGATCTAAGTGGTGGGTGTTTGAGATTCCACTTGATTTGACATCTACACATCCAATAACATACACCCAGGTTGTTACCTTTCTGAAATTCACGTTGTGGGCCCTATTCCACATTTTAAGGGATTTAATCCCCATTTTGGACCACTTGGAACACTTAAACTCAGATCTACTAAGATCTAGCCGTTGGATTGCCACGAAATTACAGATCCATATCCCTACCTGACTGATCTACCTGGATCTAAAGTTTGGATGCCATCCGACTTGTCTTGACCCGCCTAACCCTCATTTTAGGCCTCCTTGGGCAAAGTCGCACCACCTTGGAGAAGTGAGTTCACTCACTTCTAGGAACTGGGTACTTGAGATTTTTGGAGATTTGAAACCGGAATAATTCAAAACCTAGGTCTAGACTATCACTTTGTCAAATCTTGCCTTGGGGATTGCATTCCTTGTTTTAATGGATTGTGTTCCACTTTGGTCAAACCTAGATCTAGATACATTTATCCATCAAGACCTCTATTGCCCACTTGTCCCAAGTACTAGGAGTCCTAAACCATAAGTCAACCCTACTTTGACTCCACTTCCCAATTCCCAAGGCACTGGTTTCTCTCCAAGTTAATTCAACTCTCCTAGATTGTTGGGTTGACTTGTGGTTTGACCTATGCATGGTGAACTAAACCCTTGAAGCTATCATGTATCATGGTCAAGCTTGTCGTCTGTACTAGTTAGCCCCAATACAACCCTTAACTACACTGCATTGGACACAGTTCCCAAGGCAGTCGATCTTCTGAAATTGAACTAGTACACTAGCCCTAGATATCACTTCAAACATTATAAGTCACTCTTACATCAACCATGAACCAAAGCTATACCTATTGAACCCCTCACTTGGCTTGTGACTTCATCCTTAGGTCTAGGATAAACCATACACCTAACTTCACTTAGAAATACCCTGATTTGGTGTCTTGGTTTTGATCTCTCCTGTCGGGAGTAGATAGGGTCTCCCCTTTTATTGTCTGGGCTAGATAACATAAAGCGAAGGTTGCCTCGACTGGCGTGACAACCATATATTGGAGGTCGAGGTGATCGTGGTTGCACCTTTTGAGTTTCCCTTCCCTATTGCCATCCATGACAGGATCCATCCATAGGGGTAACTACATCTTAGGTGATAACATGACTATTGACCATTTATGACTGATACTATTGATTTAATGATGTCTCCAATTCGATCCAAACCATGCATTGAGGATAATTTGAATGAACTTTGGTTAATTCGAATTCACTTGACAATTATTGTATTGTATTCAGTTTTCACAGTGCCAGCTCACAACTGATGTATGATTATACTGCTATTCTCCATTTTTTGTGTTCATGAGTGATTATTGACTACATTATTCTCTTCTTTCTACAATTCATCAGTGAGTTTTGTGTGAGGTTTGTTTCAGCTGTGAGATCTTCCTGCAGATTATCACACATGGGGAATGAGACCGCAGAAAGAATGGGTCCATGGCATTCATACATATGTTGGATGAGATACCAAGGCACTGGTATGTCGCAGCAGAATTGCGACACAGAATGACGACGTGGGAGGATCTCACCATCAACTTCAATCGGACTTCAGCTTCTCAGATGAAAACCCATTTATCCATAACACACTGTAGGCGATACGGGAGAAGGTGCTCGAATCAGTTCTGATAGAGAAGCCAATGGGATTACAATGGACCGCAAAACCGGAGATGTTGTTGGAATGCTACAATGTGAAGGGAGGATTAGATGATGAGGATGATCCGTGGGCCACTTATATCCTAGAGTCAGAAGGAAGTTGAAATATCGAATCACCGGAGATATAGTAAAGCATTTAAGGGCGACGTTAGGACTTACCAGGTATTACATGAATTTTATCAGAGGGTATGCGATGATCACAACACCCATGGAGAAATTGTTGAAGAAGGATGCCAAGTTTGAATGGAATGAAGAATGCCAGAAAAGCCTCGATATATTAAAATCAAAGATGGTTGCAGCATCGATACTAGCCTTTCCCGACTAGACAAATAAATTCCATGTTCATGTGGATGCGTCATCAGTCGCACTAGGGGTAGTATTGGCTCAGCCAAGAGAGCGGGCGATTGATCATCCAATTGCATTCTCCAATAGGAAGTTGTCCACCACGGAGAGGAACTACACAATGACAGAAAGGGAAGGGCTAGAAATGGTCTACGCACTAGAGAAATTCTACCACTACCTACTTGGATGCCATTTCAAGATGTTTACTAACCATTCAACACTAAAATACCTTGTCAACAAGCCTTTGTTGGGGGAAAAGTTTTTTCGATGGCTGCTGTTATTTCAAGAATTTTATTTTGAGATTATTTTGAAACATGGGCGATTAAATGCAGGGCCTGATCACCTGTCCTGAATCGAGTCAGGAGAGGAACCCAGAAGCATCGACGAGGGCTTACAAGATGCGCAGTTATTCCAAATGGGAATGGTTGATGACCACTACGAGTATATCATCCAATTCTTGACTATGGGAAGCACGCCAAAAGGATTCACTACCAACCAGAAAAATCAATTAGTGGTGCGAGCTGCTGGCTTTCAGCTGATCTCATGAAAGCTGTACAAAATGGGGCCAGACAAGATCCTTCGTTGATACGTGCTTCTGCATGAGCAGGAGAGAATACGAGCGGAAGCTCACGATGGGATCACAGGAGGACACTATGGAGGACGTGCCACTGCTAGGAAGATACTTAGAGCTGGATTATGGTGGCCGACAATGCATGGAGCTGATACAGACTATGCTAGGAGCTGGGATGTGTGCCAAAGAATAGGAAAAACATCACGAAGGGATGAAATGCCACTAGTACCCCAGTTTACCCTACAAGCTTTCAACAAATGGGCGGTTGACGTTGTAGGACCGATCAACTCACCAGGAAAAAGGATGGGGTCACGATATATAATCACCGCGACTGATTACTTGACGCGATGGGCTGAAGCTGCACCGGTAAAAGACTGCACAGCGGTGACAGCAGCGGGATTCCTCTTTGACATTGTGGTCACAAGGTTTGGGTGTCCAAAGATATTGATGAGTGACCAGGGTACTCACTTCATCAACCAAATGATGAAGGAAATGATGGAAGAATTCCAAATTCAGCATCACAAGAGTACCCCATATCACTGATAGGTGAATGGTGCGGTAGAAGCATTTAACAAAGTATTGGAGCATGCGCTAACAAAGGTATGCAACATAGACCGCGACGACTGGGACTTGAAGATTCCGGTAATATTGTGGGCATACAGGACAACTTGTAAACGTTTGATAGGCCAGACACCATTCAAGTTAGTCTATGGATAAGAAGCAGTGATACCAATAGAATACATTGTCCCCAGTATCTGCATCGCTGCAGCCACATAAATGAGCGATGACGGAGCAATTGAAGAACCGTTGGTGCAGCTAGTACAACTTGACGAGGACGGGTTTATTGCATGATTCCAGCAATAGGTAGAAAAGGATCGCTAGAAGGCTTGGCACGATTGACATGTCAAAGCAAAGCACTTTCAACGTGGAAATATGGTACTACTATAGGACAGTAAGTTTGCGAAGCATCTACGTAAGTTGTAGATGCATTGGTTGGGTCCTTATATCATAAATTTTATCATTGATGGAGGTGCAGTACAGTTACAAAAGTTAGATGGCACACTCTTGAAAAATCTAGTGAATGGAAGTCGACTGAAGCCCTATCGCCATAGTCAGGGGCATGGCTACTAAAATAGGGGTTGCGCAGGTAAAAAAAATAAAAAATATTAATAATAATAATAATATAGCAACAAGAAGAAGTGAGCGACGAAATATGAGAAAAAGTAAGAGATGGAAGTTGAAGTCGAAGGCGGTTAGCACGTGACAGTCAAATCAAACCATAATGATAGTAGGTAAGCATTGGCGGAGGAGGATGATGACACACTTAATGGCAGAATGTGCCAAATCTGGGAAAGATTCGACAAATCATTCCCAAAGATGCCATGATGGACAGGAACCGAGTGAGTTAGGTTATAAATATCCAAGCATATGGAGAGATAGCGGAATAGAGAGTTATTGAGCCAAGTGTGCGACTCAGAGAATGTCGCAGAATCAAGCAGTTAGGATAGAAGGGAAATGCAGTTGCAGAGTAAAGAAGTGAGGTTGTGATGGTGCATTTCATTTCTAGTGGAAGCACTCAAGGTGCGCTAAGGGAAAGGACGAAGAGTGTTCATGAAAACCCAGTGGATGAAGTTGCGAAGACAACTTGGAGGAACATAGATGAAGTCTCCCCCGAGATGTCTAAGCGAATTGCAGTAGTTACAAGAACCGTGGTCCCTTCGACCACAAAAGCACCAAGGGAAAAGGCATGCCATCTCCAGCAAAGGATGGTCAAATGTACGAAACAAATGTTCTAGAGCGTTCGACCTATTTCAAAATTTGGTGATGTCGATGAACTTTTCTCCAGGAAGAAGCAAGCATGAATCGCAACAACAGGCACAGAAGGGATAAATGAAGAAGGTTTCAAGAGACCAGAGGATGAGTTCAAGAAGTACACAACATCAAACCAGGGCAGTACCAGAGGTGTCCAGCTGAGGTGGCTCGAGGGCAAGCCACGAGTTTGTGTTGGGGGCCTGTTGGGACGGGGTTAGAGCGCATGAAATGCAGAAGCCGACAGCGACAGAAGGGTCATCAGCGGAAGAAAGGACCATTCGCGAAGGAGAAGAAGCCGACGATAGCGCAAGTTTTGGTCAAAGTTAGATTTGGTCATGTGGACCATTTTGTAACCGCATTAGTTGTCTATAAATAGATCCACATCTGTAAGCCTAAGGGCATTATTTTGGTATCAATTGATAGCATCGAAGAACAAAGAAATTTTGTATTTTCTGCTTTCAACAATTTTTGACCTGTATGTGAATTTGCTTTAAGCCGCAGTTTTTGAGATGAGTTAATGCATGAGGATGTTCGATTATGTTCCTATTTTTGTCACTCTGTTGTGAATGGTGAATATTCTCTAAATTGTGCGATGTGTTTAATATTTTGTTTCTTTGTTGATTAATATGTGTTATGTGAATGTTGCTTATATGGTGTTGACACGAATACTAAGTTAATGTGCGAAGTGTTAATATAATGTTAAGGTAGATCTCTGGTTTCTGTAGCGACAAAGTAAGGGTTAATCCATGTTCTCTCCATACTGCGGAAACTTGGTTCCTGCAGCCCCCTTGATCATCTCGAGTGAGACCTCACTAGCTTCGTGGGTGTTGCTGAAAGGGGTAATACCTTTTCGGGCCAATGCTCAAGGGTGTTTGGTTGGTGTTTTTTTATAGCAGTGCCAAGTGAACCCCTGTCGATAGAACTGTGTCAACATGGATTTGGAATTGATGAAGTTGTACTCTTTGAAAAAATTGGCACTGAACATCATTGTTTAGATTTTTGTATGTCAAAATTTTCACTTCAATCGATAGTTGAATGTGTGAATAAATTTCATTGTATGAATGGAAATTCAAGAAGAGAATATGTTTTAAATTCTATGGCATCAAATGCTCCTTGTTCCAAAGAAAAAGACAAGAAAAGAACAAGTTTATTACAATGAGATTGGACATAATAAATGTACGTCAAAATGCATGGTATAAATGCCATGGAATACAAAGGAGCACTTTCTACAATTATAAAAATATGTTCTTGAATGGTGATGTGAGTTGTGCATGGTAACGATGGATTGCAAAAATCTAGGTCAAATATTGTTGCAATAGTAGCTAGTATTAAAAAAAATGTAGAGGAAAATTAAAATAAATCTCCACATCTTACATGATTAATCAGTGAAGATGGAACACAAACACTCTTGAAATTATTGACATGTAATATGTCCCATGGTTTTCTACAAAAAATTGAAAATGAAGAAGTCGAACATATTGGTTTGCATACAGTGTCATAACACTCCTTTAGCAAAGTAATGAGAGAACAATTTCTAGATGTTGCAATTTTGAAAAAACAACTTCTTTGCAAGGTGTAATGAGTGCATTACAATGCAAGATAAGCTAAATGGGACCCACATGGGACCATTGATCCAGCTAAGGTGGAAATGTTGCAAGGACATCAAGATATCCATAGTAAATAGATTACAAGTTGTTGCCGAGTGTATTATTCTCACAGATTAGCTTCACATAAAAATCCAAAATCTTATGTGAGCATTGTTCATTTCAAAATGGATAAGTCAAAGACTTTGATTTCAAGGATGGGTAAGAAGGAACATAATTTTAGTAATGTCATGAATCTTCCCATATCATTGAATAGTATGTTGACACATGGGAACAAGATTGGGGGATTTGGCCATTTTAGTCTCTCATTTTTAGAGATGGGATCAAATTTCACTTTGACATCCTTGGCTAAATGATTAAAGAGTATTGAGGATTAAAGAGTATTGAGGAACCAATGGTGGATCTATATGAAGATTTTATCTACAAAAGTGGAACATCTAAGCACCACTTTGCATGATGCTTTATTGAAATTAGATTCATGTGAAAAGTGTTTGGTCTACTAACAAGATTTAATGCAACATGATAGATTTGTTGATGATACAAATATATGCATGAAAAATAAAAATAAAACTACCACCCATATTATTGTTTCAAATGGATAATTGTTCAGGTGATAACAAAAACCACTTTGTCTTTTCATTTTTATTTCTTTAAAAAACAAGGAGATTGTTTGATATTGTTGAAGTTGTATTCCTCCTGATTGGACACACCCATGAAGACATAGATGGAACTTATGAGAGGTTCTCAACAAAGCTAATGAGAAAAGGATATATTTTCACTCTCAGATATTATGAATACTTATAGGACATGTGAATATCACAATGTCTATGTCCCTTATCTAATTGATTTTTTTTTAAAGAATTTTGTTAAACCCCACCTTTTGGATGGCAATGCCAAGATCATCAATAACAAAAAATGTCATCTTTTTATATTTTGGCTCATAGATAACATTCTAGTCATGAAATGTATGGAATCACTTTGGGATGAAAATTTGTAATCTCCTATTCATAAGTGGCATTCATTGTCGGATGGTAGTGCAAAATTAACGGTGGGGCATCCTAAGTTATTAAATATGCAAATAAAAATAACGTCAAGAATGGACGAAATAAAAAAAAAAATGAATAGAAACATATATTTTATTCTAGATGCAAGGGATAGAGAAGGTATGTGAACAATTTTGGCATCCCAAGTTAAGTTACTAGGAGGCTATATATAAAGCTTTGGATAGTCCATTCCAAAGTGTTGATCTATCAACAACTAATTTTTGGCCTTCGACAAGGAAGGATACACATAAAAATGCACCTACAAAATCCTCAAATGAAATTATGGATTCCTACTTGAAGGAAAATGTTCCTACATCTGAGGATTTATATAATGGTCCCGCATGCAACAAGCCTATATATGAATTCACTTCAAGAGTAGATGTTGTAAATGGACAAATGATCATTGTGCAACCAGCGGATTCAGAATATGCAATATGGTTGCGTAGGGATATTGGTGATATTTATCAGGATTTAGATGCTATAGTTGAGCCTTAAAAAGTAAATGTGCAATGGTGGAAGCCAATAGGAGCATCAAAGGACCTCAAGGTGTTGTATACAAGTTGTTTACATAAAAATAAACAATGGTTTTTTGGTGTAAGAATATGATAATCGGTGTAAATACCATCATATGGGAATGGTCACCAAGGGTAGGAGGGACATGAGAGAGAATAAAAATAAACGAGAAGGTCCTTGCAGCCGTTAAGATGCAACAAGAGAAAATGGGGCATAATGTTGAGAGTGGGATCAATGTTCATATGGATATAAGTTGATGGGTTCTTATCCCAACAAAATATTTCATCTGTCTTATTAATGTATAAATAAGTAAGTTAAATTATGAGTGGAAAAAAGGAAGTGTTGAGGTTCATTATATACATTGTTTATTCTTATTCAAACTTCATATTAATTTTATCATTTTCCTATATATATTATTAATGTAGGTTTTGGCAATACAAGTTCTTTTATCACTTTGAACATGCTACTGAAGAATACTTGACAAAATGGTCTAGGAGGATCATTATTATAGATATCGTTAAGTATAATATAACATTGAATATCATGTGTAAGAAAATATTTTAAAACAAGTCATGATGACTGCATTATAGTGTTGTACGTTTTCAAATAAGTTCAAGTCAATGTACAAAAGGGATCCATATAAACAGAAGAAGAATCTCATGTGCACAAAAGAAAAAGTAAAACCGTTACTTGGATAATGGTAAAATATGACACTTTGTATTATCTAAAAAATGGAGAACAAGTGCACAATTTAATTTTACATTTTTCATCCCCAAGTCGACTGTCCTTCTCCCATGATGCATATTTGTCTATACAATTGGAGGTCTACCCTCTCCACACAACAGATGGTTATTAATAAACCGAAGGTGGATTTTAGTTTCATTACTTATCTCATTGTTACAGTTAGTGGTTCCTCCCATATCCCCCATGCGAAGTACAAGCTATTGGATCTCCCCTAGACGGCTCTAATTTTAATCATAAAATCCTGGTTTTCCTCCAACACAATTGTACACTAGTTAAAAATGTATGCTAGGTTCACCATCATGATTAGTTTTCATGTTCAAGACTTTGGTCAATAGGTCAAGAAAATGATGTATATAAGCTTCATCGAGTAGTTAGTTCATATGAATCATCGTCTTGGTTGGATCTCCTCGACATCTAGTTGGATCTCCTCGACATCTAGTTGGATCTCTTTAGTGTCTAAGCATTATTCCCTCTGTTTCACCCTAAGATTCGATCATGTGACTCACATGGTTTTCTTGAAGAGAACTAATCATAAGACTCCAAGTGGGCCTAAACAGTCGCATATGCCCCATGTGATGGCTGAAAAATAGAAAGAGAAGGATTCTTTTAGTGGTATGGTCTAATCTCCAATGCAAGAACAAATTCACAGGGAAAATAAAATTGGAAACAAGTACAAATTCCAAACACATAAGGAGTTAGTTGTGGATATTGACGAGTTGGAAGACGACCCTAGAAACACTTGATCCAAGGGAACTCACTCCACGAAGATATCAAGTTGTCAACTACATTAGAATTCAACTTTAGAATCAACGCTTTTTGTAACAAACAAAGAGTCTACTTTAAGTTTATTTGTATTTTAGTATTTGCAAGATTTTTTTTGAGTGTCAAATTAAAACTAAGATTTGAATTGCATTATAAATGGGTGCATTTTTTGGTAGAAGTTGACACCCTCCTGGATTTGTTGAGTTTGGATTCAAGTGTTGGGTTTGAATGTTAAAGGGTGGAGTTGCAAGAAACCCTTTCAGATATACAACAATTTTTAAAATGGTTCTGATTAATGAATTATTAGAATTACTAAACACTATAATCCTCACTTATATCAATGATATAGTCATAATTGACAAAGAAACTCTCTCCAATGTTCTAACTTGTTTACAATATTCACAAGACAACATAGAAATTATCCAACTTGAATCATAGCTCCAACAAGATGAAAAACAATGAAAGAATCTGTTAGGATATTCCTATACTCCATCCTAGTCCCGCCAGTATTTTGATCATTTACATTTTCAGTCATGCATGCACCTTTAGGGTTTGCATGCATTCTAGGGTTTGCATGCATCTCAGTCATCAGTCCAGCACCTAGCCCTCAGTTAGCCAACCCCCAGGAGCTTCTCACTATTCAGTTTTAGCCCTTCAGTTGCTTAATGCGCCCTTCTTCCTTGATTTTAGGGAGCAACTTGCCCTTCTTCACCTACCAGTCCAGTTGTCACTCAGTTACACTTAGTTACAGTCAGTTACAGTCAGTTACACTTAGTTACATTGAGTTACACTCAGTTACACTCAGTTACACTTAGTTACACTCAGTTACACTTAGTTACAGTCAGTTACAGTAAGTTACACTCAGTTACACTCAGTTACATTGCGTTACACTCAGTTACACCTACCAGACTTAGTTTGACTGATGGTTGACAGTTACTAGAGCATTGATGACTCCACTGATGATGATGAAGAATTCCAGTTGCGCTCCGATGATCATGAGGACACCTAGTTATGCTCCGATGACACTCTATTGATCTTATGATCACTCTGAGAGGCTAATTCGAATTGCCACCTTAGGCATTCGAATCCTGTCTACCATTGTACTATTTATTTGTCCATACTGTGATTAATTAATTAGTGTGTGTGATGTATTATTGCTTCTATCTGAGTTCTACTGTACCATATTATTCTGTTGCTCATTATACTGTATTGTTCACTCTTCTTCTATTTTCTTGCTTAATCATAATTACTCTTGTGAGTTATACATCATCTCTTAGATTTGCTGTGAGGATTTTCACATGGTATCAGAGCATGTTGAGAGTATTGTTTATCTCCATTCTTGAGAGTTTTTTTTGCAGGTTATTACCAAGATTTCGAGTGAAGCAGTTGCAGCAGTTTCTGCATTTTTCCAGCAGTAGCAGTTGCAGTTATTCTCTATTGTTTTTACAGGTCTTCTACAACTTCAATGGATTCATATTTAGAAGGAATCCCTCTTCTTTCTCCATTCAACTATGATGAATGGAAACAAAAAATGATAGCATATTTAAAGAGCCATGATCTCTTTGATTGTTATTTTGAAAGAGAGTTCGAATCCTCTGAAGAGAATATTGATTGGTTGAATAAAGGTGACATGGCCTTTGGAACAATGATGCTTGCCTTGTGTGCATACCAAAGATTCAAATTCAAATACCGTGCTGGTGTTGAAACTCCAAGAGAGTTATGGAATCCAAAAGAGTTATGGGCTCACCTAGATGGAAAAATTTGGCAGAAAGAATGAAGGACTTGGTCCTAACCCATTTGAAAGCAAGCAAAGTGATGCATTCACTCCTCTTGATGGTCTCTCAGATCATGAACCAGTATCATCTCATATTGAAATTGTTGACAAAGAACTTGCAGATTCTCTACTCATGCTCAAACTTTCTTCTCTTTCTGTGCCAGCTCACACTCTAGATATTGCAGAAGGTCCTAAATCCTCTCTTGCACCAGAGTCTGTTGGTTTGCATCATGATCACATGATTATTTCAGAGGTCAAAACAGCTACTGAAGGTAATGCATTCGATCCTCTCCAGCTATCTCCTCTTTTATACTACTATATGATCATAAATTCATGCTTTCAGAAGGTTATTGAAGATTATGGCCATTGCCATTCGCTTGGGATAAATTCTCATGCAATCACTGGTTTTGATCTCACCTCTCATGGTTCAAAGGAGATCTCAAGAAACCATGATTCAAGTCTTGGATCTAATTTGGATTCTAAGCAATCACTGCTTGGGATAATTTCTCATTCATATGATAGTTTTGATCTCACCCCTGCTGGTTCAAAGGAGATCTCAAGAAACTGTTTTTTAAGTCTTAAATCTGATTTTGATTTCAAGGAAACATGTAATAGTTATTTTTGGCATAATCTCACCCATGGTGGTTCAAAGTAGAAGACAAAAGACTATATGCACTTTCACAGATTTGATCCTACCTCAGCTGATTCGAATCACAGGTTCAAGGATCATTCTCATACTATTGGATTTGTTCTCATCACATTCGATCTGAAGAGCAACTACAAGCACATGATTTTTGAGCATGATCCACTTCTTCCCAAGAAGAAGATACCTCCATACATATGACCAAGCATCACACATGCTTGAGTTTGGAGCATTTATTTTTATGTGTGCCTTACAGTCTATTTTTTGAGGAGGAGGTGTGTTTCCCATGGAATTTTCCCACTTCCTTGGTTTATTGATTGTTATTATTCATTGTATTGGGTGACCTTTGGTCTTAGTTACCAGGGCCCAGGATGGATTAAGGGGGGGTGTTAGGATATTCCTATACTCCATCCTAGTCCCTCCAGTATTTTGATCATTTACATTTTCAGTCATGCATGCACCTTTAGGGTTTGCATGCATTCTAGCGTTTGCATGCATTTTGCATGCATCCCAGTCATCAGTCCAGCACCTAGCCCTAAGTTAGCCAGCCCCCAGGAGCTTCCCACTATTCATTTTTAGCTCTCCAGTTGCTTAATGTGCCCTTCTTCCTTGATTTTAGGGAGCAACTCGCCCTTCTTCACCTACCAGTCCAGTTGTCACTCAGTTACACTTACTTACAGTCAGTTACGCTCAGTTACACTTAGTTACATTGAGTTACACTCAGTTACACTCAGTTACAGTCAGTTACACTCAGTTACACTCAGTTACATTGAGTTACACTCAATTACACCTACCAGACTTAGTTTTACTGATGGTTGACAGTTACTAGAGCATTGATGACTCCATTGATGATGATGAAGACTTCCAGTTGTGCTCCGATGATCATGAGGACACCTAGTTGTGCTCCGATGACACTATTGATCTTATGATCACTCTGAGAGGCTAATTCGAATTGCCACCTTAGGCATTCGAATCCTCTCTACCATTGTACAATTTATTTGTCCATACTGTGATTAATTAATTACTGTGTGTGAAGTATTATTGCTTCTATCTGAGTTCTACCGTACCATATTATTATGTTGCTCATTATACTGTATTGTTCACTCTTCTTCTATTTTCCTGCTTAATCATAATTACTCTTGTGAGTTATACATCATCTCTTAGATCTGCTGTGAGGATTTTCACATGGTATCAGAGCATGTTGAGAGTATTTTTCATCTCCATTCTTGAGAGTTTTTTTTGCAGGTTATTACCAAGATTTCGAGTGAAGTAGTTGCAGCAGTTTCTGCATTTTTGTAGCAGTAGCAGTTGCAGTTATTCTCTATTGTTTTTGCAGGTCTTCTACAGCTTCAATGGATTCATATTTAGAAGGAATCCCTCTTCTTTCTCCATTCAACTATGATGAATGGAAACCAAAAATGATAGCATATTTAAAGAGCCATGATCTCTTTAATTGTTATTTTGAAAGAGAGTTCAAATCCTCTGAAGAGAATATTGACTGGTTGAATAAAGGTGACATGGCCTTTGGAACAATGATGCTTTCCTTGTGTGCATACCAAAGATTCAAATTCAAATACCGTGATGGTGTTGAAACTCCAAGAGAGTTATGGACTCCAAAAGAGTTATGGGCTCACCTGGATGGAAAAATTTGGCAGAAAGAATGAAGGACTTGGTCCTAACCCATTTGAAAGCAAGCAAAGTGATGCATTCACTCCTATTGATGGTCTCCTGTTAGGATATTCCTATACTCCATCCTAGTCCCACCAGTATTTTGATCTTTTACATTTTCAGTCATGCATGCACCTTTTAGGGTTTGCATGCATTCTAGGGTTTGCATGCATTTTTCATGCATCCCAGTCATCATTCCATCACCTAGCCCTCAGTTAGTCAGCCCCCAAGAGATTCTCACTATTCAATTTTAGCCCTCCAGTTGCTTAATGCACCCTTCTTCCTTGATTTTAGGGAGAAACTCGCCCTTCTTCACCTACCAGTCCAGTTGTCACTCAGTTACAGTCAGTTACAGTCAGTTACAGTCAGTTACACTCAGTTACATTGAGTTACACTCAGTTACACTCAGTTACATTGAGTTACACTCAGTTACAGTCAGTTACACTCAGTTACATTCAGTTACTCTTAGTTACATTGAGTTACACTTAGTTACACTGAGTTACACTTAATTACACTGAGTTACACCTACCAGAGTTAGTTTGACTGATGGTTGACAGTTACTTGAGCATTGATGACTCCACTGATGATGATGAAGACTTAGAGTTGCGCTCCGATGATCATGAGGACACCTAGTTGTGCTCCGATGACACTCCAGTGATCCTTTGATAACTCCATGAAGGCTAATTCGAATTGCCACCTTAGGCATTCGAATTCCTCATGCATTGTATTATTTATATGTCCATTTGTGATTAATAATCTAGAGTGTGTGAAGTATTATTGCTTCTATCTGAGTTCTACTGTACCATATTATTCTGTTGCTCATTATACTGCATGTATCACTCTTCTTCTATTTTCTTGCTTAATCCACTATTCTCTTGTGAGGTATACATCATCTCTTAGATCTGTTGTGAGGATTTTCACATGGTATCAAAGCGTGTTGAGAGTATTGTTTATCTCCATTCTTGAGAGTTTTTTTGCAGGTTATTACCAAGATTTCGAGTGCAGCAGTTGCAGCAGAATCTGCATTTTTGCAGTAGTAGCAGTTGCAGTTATTCTATATTGTTTTTGCAGGTCCTCTATAGCTTCTATGTATTCATCAGGAATTACTCCTCTTGATCCACTCAACTATGATGAATGGAAACCAAGAATGATAGCAGACTTGAAGATCCATGATCTTTTTTATTGTTATTTTGAAAGAGAGTTCGAATCCCCTGAAGAGAAGATTGAATGGTTAAATAAAAGAGACATGCACTTTGCAGCAATAATGTTTTCTTTGTATGCATACCAGAGATTCCAATTCAAATACCGTGATGGTGTTGAAATTCCAAGAGAGTTATGGACTCCAAAAGAGATATGGGCTCACCTGGATGGAAAATTTGGCAGAGAGAATGAAGGACTTGGTCCCAACCCATTCGAAAGAAAACAAAGTGATGCATTCGCTCCTCTTGATGGTCTCTCAGATCATGAACCAGTATCATCTCATATTGAAGTTATTGACAAAGAACTTGCAGATTCTCCGCTCATGCTCAAACTTTCTTCTCTTTCTGTGCCAACTCACACTCTAGATATTGCAGAAGGTCCTAAATCCTCTCTTGCACCAGAGTCTGTTGGTTTGCATCATGATCACATGATTATTTCAGAGGTCAAATCAGCTAATGGAGGTAATGCATTCGCTCCTCTTCAGCAAACATCTCTTTTATACTACTATATGATCATAAATTCATGCTTTCAGAAGGTCATTGAAGAATATGGCCATTGCCATTCGCTTGGGATAATTTCTCATGCATCTACTAGTTTTGATCTCATCTCTCATGGTTCAAAGGAGATCTCAAGAAGCCATGATTCAAGTCTTGTATCTAATTTGGGTTCTAAGCAATTACTGCTTGGGAAAATTTCTCATGCATATGATAGTTTTGATCTCACCCCTGCTTGTTCAAAGGAGATCTCAAGAAACTGTTTTGAAAGTCTTAAATCTGATTTTGATTTCAAGCAAACATGTAATAGTTCTTTTTGGCATAATCTCACCCATGGTGGTTTGAAGGAGAAGACAAAGGACTATATGCACATTCAAAAATTTGATCCTACCTCAGCTGATTCGAATCACAGGTTCAAGGATCATTCTAATACTGTTGGATTTGTTCTCATCACATTCGATCTGAAGAGCAAGTACAAGCACATGCTTTTTGAGCATGATCCACTTCTTCCCAAGAAGAAGATACCTCCAGACATATGACCAAGCATCACACATGCTTGAGTTTGGAGCAATTATTTTTATGTGTGCCTTACAGTCTATTTTTTTGAGGAGGGGGTATGATTCCCATGAAATTTTCCCACTTCCTTGGTTTATTGATTGTTATTATTCATTGTATTGGGTGACCTTTGGTATTAGTTACCAGGGCCCAGGATGGATTAAGGGGGGGTGTTAGGATATTCCTATACTCCATCCTAGTCCCACCAGTATTTTGATCTTTTACATTTTCAGTCATGCATGCACCTTTTAGGGTTTGCATGCATTCTAGGGTTTGCATGCATTTTGCATGCATCCCAGTCATCAGTCCAGCACCTAGCCCTCAGTTAGTTAGCCCCCAGGAGCTTCTCACTATTCAATTTTAGCCCTCCAGTTGCTTAATGTGCCTTTCTTCCTTGATTTTAGGGAGCAACTCGCCCTTCTTCACCTACCAGTCCAGTTGTCACTCAGTTACAGTCAGTTACAGTCAGTTACACTCAGTTACATTCAGTTACTCTTAGTTACATTGAGTCACACTCAGTTACACTTAGTTACACTGAGTTACACTTAGTTACACTGAGTTACACTTAGTTACACTGAGTTACACCTACCAGAGTTAGTTTGAATGATGGTTGACAGTTACTTGAGCATTGATGACTCCACTGATGATGATGAAGACTTAGAGTTGCGCTCCGATGATCATGAGGACACCTAGTTGTGCTCCGATGACACTCCAGTGATCCTTTGATCACTCAATGAAGGCTAATTCGAATTGCCACCTTAGGCATTCGAATTCCTCATGCATTGTATTATTTATATGTCCATTTGTGATTAATAATCTAGAGTGTGTGAAGTATTATTGCTTCTATCTGATTTCTACTGTACCATATTATTCGATTGCTCATTATACTGCATGTATCACTCTTCTTCTATTTTCTTGCTTAATCCACTATTCTCTTGCGAGGTATACATCATCTCTTAGATATGTTGTGAGGATTTTCACATCTCCCAGATCATGAACCAGTATCATCTCATATTGAAATTGTTGACAAAGAACTTGCAGATTCTCCACTCATGCTCAAACTTTCTTCTCTTTCTGTGCCAGCTCACACTCTAGATATTGCAGAAGGTCCTAAATCCTCTCTTGCACCAGAGTCTGTTGGTTTGCATCATGATCACATGATTATTTCAGAGGTCAAAACAACTACTGAAGGTAATGCATTCGCTCCTCTCCAGCTATCTCCTCTTTTATACTACTATATGATCATAAATTCATGCTTTCAGAAGGTTATTGAATAATATGGCCATTGCAATTCGCTTGGGATAAATTCTCATGCAATTACTGGTTTTGATCTCACCTCTCATGTTTCAAAGGAGATCTCAAGAAACCATGATTCAAGTCTTGGATCTAATTTGGATTCTAAGCAATCACTGCTTGGGATAATTTCTCATGCATATTATAGTTTTGATCTCACCCCTGCTGGTTCAAAGGAGATCTCAAGAAACTATTTTTTAAGTCTTAAATCTGATTTTGATTTCAAGGAAACATGTAATAGTTATTTTTGGCATAATCTCACCCATGGTGGTTCAAAGGAGAAGACAAAAGACTATATGCACTTTCACAGATTTGATCCTACCTTAGCTGATTCGAATCACAGGTTCAAGGATCATTCTCATACTGTTGGATTTGTTCTCATCACATTCGATTTGAACAACAAGTACAAGCACATGCTTTTTGAGCATGATCCACTTCTTCCCAAGAAGAAGATACCTCCAGACATATGACCAAGCATCACACATGCTTGAGTTTGGAGCATTTATTTTTATGTGTGCCTTACAGTCTATTTTTTGAGGAGGGGGTGTGTTTCCCATGGAATTTTCCCACTTCCTTGGTTTATTGATTGTTATTATTCATTGTATTGGGTGACCTTTGGTCTTAGCTACCAAGGCCCAGGATGGATTAAGGGGGGGTGTTAGGATATTCCTATACTCCATCCTAGTCCCTCCAGTATTTTGATCATTTACATTTTCAGTCATGCATGCACCTTTAGGGTTTGCATGCATTCTAGGGTTTGTATGCATTTTGCATGCATCCCAGTCATCAGTCCAGCACCTAGCCCTAAGTTAGCCAGCCCCCAAGAGCTTCTCACTATTCAGTTTTAGCTCTCCAGTTGCTTAATGCGCCCTTCTTCCTTGATTTTAGGGAGAAACTCGCCCTTCTTCACCTACCAGTCGAGTTGTCACTCAGTTACACTTAGTTACAGTCAGTTACACTTAGTTACATTGAGTTACACTCAGTTACAGTTAGTTACACTCAGTTACACTCAGTTACATTGAGTTACACTCAGTTACACCTACCAGACTTAGTTTGACTGATGGTTGACAGTTACTAGGGCATTGATGACTCCACTGATGATGATGAAGACTTCCAGTTGCGCTTCGATGATCATGAGGACACCTAGTTGTGCTCCGATGACACTCTATTGATCTTATGATCACTCTGAGAGGCTAATTCGAATTGCCACCTTAGGCATTCGAATCCTCTCTACCATTGTACTATTTATTTGTCCATACTGTGATTAATTAATTAGTGTGTGTGAAGTATTATTGCTTCTATCTGAGTTCTACTGTATCATATTAATCTGTTGCTCATTATACTGTATTGTTCACTCTTCTTCTATTTTCTGCTTAATCATAATTACTCTTGTGAGTTATACATCATCTCTTAGATCTGCTGTGAGGATTTTCACATGGTATCAAAGCATGTTGAGAGTATTGTTTATCTCCATTCTTGAGAGTTTTTTTTGCAGGTTATTACCAAGATTTCGAGTAAAGCAGTTGCAGCAGTTTCTGCATTTTTGCAGCAGTACCAGTTGCAGTTATTCTCCTTTGTTTTTGCAGGTCTTCTACAGCTTCAATGGATTCATATTTAGAAGGAATCCCTCTTCTTTCTCCATTCAACTATGATGAATGGAAACCAAAAATGATAGCATATTTAAAGAGCCAGGATCTCTGTGATTGTTATTTTGAAAGAGAGTTTGAATCCTCTGAAGAGAATATTGACTGGTTGAATAAAGGTGACATGGCCTTTGGAACAATGATGCTTTCCTTGTGTGCACACCAAAGATTCAAATTCAAATACCGTGATGGTGTTGAAACTCCAAGAGAGTTATGGACTCCAAAAGAGTTATGGGCTCACCTGGATGGAAAAATTTGGCAGAAAGAATGAAGGACTTGGTCCTAACCCATTCGAAAGCAAGCAAAGTGATGCATTCGCTCCTCTTGATGGTCTCTCAGATCATGAACCAGTATCATCTCATATTGAAATTGTTGACAAAGAACTTGCAGATTCTCCACTCATGCTCAAACTTTCTTCTCTTTCTGTGCCAACTCACACTCTAGATATTGTAGAAGGTCCTAAATCCTGTCTTGCACCAGAGTCTGTTGGTTTGCATCATGATCACATGATTATTTCAGAGGTCAAAACAGCTACTGAAGGTAATGAATTCGCTCCTCTCCAGCTATCTCCTCTTTTATACTACTATATGATCATAAATTCATGCTTTCAGAAGGTTATTGAAGATTATGGCCATTGCCATTCGCTTGGGATAAATTCTCATGCAATTACTTGTTTTGATCTCACCTCTCATGGTTCAAAGGAGATCTCAAGAAACCATGATTCAAGTCTTGGATCTAATTTGGATTCTAAGCAATCACTGCTTGGGATAATTTCTCATGCATATGATAGTTTTGATCTCACCCCTGCTGGTTCAAAGGAGATCTCAAGAAACTGTTTTTTAAGTCTTAAATCTGATTTTGATTTCAAGGAAACATGTAATAGTTATTTTTGGCATAATCTCACTCAAGGTAGTTCAAAGGAGGAGACAAAAGACTATATGCACTTTCACAGATTTGATCCTACCTCAGCTGATTCGAATCACAAGTTCAAGGATCATTCTCATACTGTTGGATTTGTTCTCATCACATTCGATCTCAAGAGCAAGTACAAGCACATGCTTTTTGAGCATGATCCACTTCTTCACAAGAAGAAGATACTTCCAGACATATGACCAAGCATCACACATGCTTGAGTTTGGAGCATTTATTTTTAGGTGTGCCTTACAGTCTATTTTTTGAGGAGGGGGTGTGTTTCCCATGGATTTTTCCCACTTCCTTGGTTTATTGATTGTTATTATTCATTGTATTGGGTGACCTTTGGTCTTAGTTACCAGGGCCCAGGATGGATTAAGGGGGGGTGTTAGGATATTCCTATACTCCATCCTAGTCCTGCCAGTATTTTGATCATTTACATTTTCAGTCATGCATGCACCTTTAGGGTTTGCATGCATTCTAGGATTTGCATTCATTTTGCATGCATCCCAGTCATCAGTCCAGCACCTAGCCCTAAGTTAGCCAACCCCTAGGAGCTTCTCACTATTCAGTTTTAGCTCTCCAGTTGCTTAATGCGCCCTTCTTCCTTGATTTTAGGGAGCAACTCGCCCTTCTTCACCTACCAGTCCAGTTGTCACTCAGTTACACTTAGTTACAGTCAGTTACACTCAGTTACACTTAGTTACATTGAGTTACACTTAGTTACATTGAGTTACACTCAGTTACAGTTAGGTACACTCAGTTACATTGAGTTACACTTAGTTACACCTACCAGACTTAGTTTGACTGATGGTTGACAGTTACTAGGGCATTGATGACTCCACTGATGATGATGAAGACTTCCAGTTGCGCTCTGATGATCATGAGGACACGTAGTTGTGCTCCGATGACACTCTATTGATCTTATGATCACTCTGAGAGGCTAATTCGAATTGGCACCTTTTATTTGTCCATACTGTGATTAATTAATTAGTGTGTGTGAAGTATTATTGCTTCTATCTGAGTTCTACTATATCATATTATTCTGTTGCTCATTATACTGTATTGTTCACTCTTCTTCTATTTTCCTGCTTAATCATAATTACTCTTGTGAGTTATACATCATCTCTTAGATCTGCTGTGAGGATTTTCACATGGTATCAGAGCATGTTGAGAGTATTGTTTATCTCCATTCTTGAGAGTTTTTTTTGCAGGTTATTACCAAGATTTCGAGTAAAGCAGTTGCAGCAGTTTCTGCATTTTTGCAGCAGTACCAGTTGCAGTTATTCTCTATTGTTTTTGCAGGTCTTCTACAGCTTCAATGGATTCATATTTAGAAGGAATCCCTCTTCTTTCTCCATTCAACTATGATGAATGGAAACCAAAAATGATAGCATATTTAAAGAGCCACGATCTCTTTGATTGTTATTTTGAAAGAGAGTTCGAATCCTCTGAAGAGAATATTGACTGGTTGAATAAAGGTGACATGGCCTTTGGAACAATGATGCTTGCCTTGTGTGCATACCAAAGATTCAAATTCAAATACCGTGATGGTGTTGAAACTCCAAGAGAGTTATGGACTCCAAAAGAGTTATGGGCTCACCTGGATGGAAAAATTTGGGAGAAAGAATGAAGGAATTGGTCCTAACCCATTCGAAAGCAAGCAAAGTGATGTATTCGCTCCTCTTGATGGTCTCTCAGATCATGAACCAGTATCATCTCATATTCAAATTGGTGACAAAGAACTTGCAGATTCTCCACTCATGCTCAAAATTTCTTCTCTTTCTGTGCCAGATCACACTCTAGATATTGCAGAAGGTCCTAAATCCTCTCTTGCACCAGAGTCTGTTGGTTTGCATCATGATCACATGATTATTTCAGAGGTCAAAATAGCTACTGCAGGTAATGCATTTGCTCCTCTCTAGCTATCTCCTTTTTTATACTACTATATGATTATAAATTCATGCTTTCAGAAGGTTATTGAAGATTATGGCCATTGCCATTCGCTTGGGATAAATTCTCATGCAATTACTGGTTTTGATCTCACCTCTCATGGTTCAAAGGAGATCTCAAGAAACCATGATTCAAGTCTTGGATCTAATTTGGATTCTAAGCAATCACTGCTTGGGATAATTTCTCATGCATATGATAGTTTTGATCTCACCCTTGCTGGTTCAAAGGAGATCTCACGAAACTGGTTTTTAAGTCTTAAATCTGATTTTGATTTCAAGGAAACATGTAGTAGTTATTTTTGGCATAATCTCACCCATGGTAGTTCAAAGGAGAAGACAAAAGACTATATGCACTTTCACAGATTTGATCCTACCTCAGCTGATTCGAATCACAGGTTCAAGGATCATTCTCATACTGTTGGATTTGTTCTCATCACATTCGATCTGAAGAGAAAGTACAAGCACATGATTTTTGAGCATGATCCACTTCTTCCCAAGAAGAAGATACCTCTAGACATATGACCAAGCATCACACATGCTTGAGTTTGGAGCATTGATTTTTATGTGTGCCTTACAGTCTATTTTTTGAGGAGGGGGTGTGTTTCCCATGGAATTTTGCCACTTCCTTGGTTTATTGATTGTTATTATTCATTGTATTGGGTGACCTTTGGTCTTAGTTACCAAGGCCCAGGATGGATTAAGGGGGGGTGTTAGGATATTCCTATACTCCATCCTAGTCCCGCCAGTATTTTGATCATTTACATTTTCAGTCATGCATACACCTAGGTTTTGCATGCATTCTAAGGTTTGCATGCATCCCAGTGATCAGTCCAGCACCTAGCCCTCAGTTAGCCAGCCCCCAAGAGCTTCTCACTATTCAATTTTATCCCTCCAGTTGCTTAATGCGCCCTTCTTCCTTGATTTTAGGGAGCAACTCGCCCTTCTTCACCTACTAGTCCAGTTGTCACTCAGTTACACTTAGTTACAGTCAGTTACACTCAGTTACACTTAGTTACACTTAGTTACATTGAGTTACACTCAGTTACACTCAGTTACACTTAGTTACACTCAGTTACACTCAGTTACAGTTAGTTACACTCAGTTACATTGAGTTACACTCAGTTACACCTACCAGACTTAGTTTTATTGATGGTTGACAGTTACTAGAGCATTGATGACTCCACTGAAGATGATGAAGACTTCCAGTTGCGCTCCGCTGATCACGAGGAAACCTAGTTGTGCTCCGATGAAACTCTATGGATCTTATGATCACTCTGAGAGGCTAATTCGAATTTCCACCTTAGGCATTTGAATCCTCTCTACCCTTGTACTATTTATTTGTCCATACTATGATTAATTAATTAGTGTGTGTGAAGTATTATTGCTTCTATCTGAGTTCTACTGTACCATATTATTCTGTTGCTCATTATATTGTATTGTTCACTCTTCTTCTATTTTCCTGCTTAATCATAATCATTGTTGTGAGTTATACATCATCTCTTAGATCTGCTGTGAGGATTTTCACAGAATCAACATTATGAACTTGTTCTTGCTCAGAACAAATCTCTTTTTGAATTTGATTATGATCGGCAACCAAAATATGATCAATTAGTAAAACTACTTCAGAACAAGATTCAAATGAAAATAAAGTATGTGATAAATAGGTTTCACCCATCATTAGACCTTGGGAAGAGTTGTTCTTAAAAATAAATCGATATGGGTTAGGATATGAAAAAGGATAATGATACCCTTTTTCATATTCTTGATCATAGACACATAGTTAGATTTGCGAATGAGGGATTTTTGGTTTATGTTGATCAAAACATAAAACTTGATGATAATGGTAAGTAATAGATATAGGATTATGATGTAGTTAAGGATGATAAAAATGATGATGACAATGTAGATTCAATAGATGATACATAATTTAAAAATGAACCCGTATAGTGCCAACACTATCAACGAGTTGGACATCATAACTTAACTTGATTTGATCCTCACCCACGTGATGTTTTTGGGAACACCAATCACCTCTCCGAAAGATGTCGAAATAGAAAGAAGGCTCACTGAAAACATATACATTTTGAATGGTTAGGGACTTGGCGTTGGAGTTTGGAAGTCAATTTATTAATGGGATCTTATCGATGGGCTCATACACATTTTCAAAATTAAGCCGTGGTGTAAGAACATACTCACTGTCAGGAAGACTGCAACTTGTCTCGAAAAGTAGACTCAATTGAAAATCTATCACGAATGTATCTATATCAAAACCTAGAAATTGGGAAATTAGGGAAAGCACCAACTGGATGTCTTCACTGAAAAAGCTAATGTCCAAAGGGTAAGGGTATCTATAATTTCAAGGTTCGGTTTGAGACAATTGGCTAGAAATGATTCCCTACTTTTAGAGGAAGACTGATGGTAGAAAACAATATTTGACTCTTCAGAAAAACTTTTTGACTCAAGCATTGGAGACGCAAGGACTTCGAGGGAATTTCTAACAACTGAGGATTCAATGAGACAAACAATTTCTGTTTTTTGGACATCCATGATAACCCGCTTGACTTTGGAATAATTTGACTTACACCATGAAACAAACTCCGGGAAAGATATGACTTGGTCCGGGTAAAAAGACATGAAAGAAGACTGTATTACCCTATGTACATCTAAACCCTTCTCTTGTAAACTTTTCATCTTAATTTTAATTTCTGAAACATATAACCTACTTGAAGTAAAAAAAATGTCACGGTCTCTATCTTCTAAGGCATCTTTTGCATCTTTTGCTTTCTATTTTCAATATTTAGAGCCTCTTCCATTTTTTTATTATTAATTAAGCTTCACAGTTCTGTTAACAGTGGTTGTGTGGCCTACCTTTCACTAACGGCTCCTAAACCTGACGTGCTCTGTCACTTTCTCCATGGCACATTCATCTAGAAGCATCTGACTCCAACAGTTCGAATAAGAAATGTCAACCTTCATGTGCCCCACTGCTATAAATAACCCTCTTTCTTTATCTTTCGGTCTTCTTTATAGGAGCTCATTTTCCTTATCCGTCGATCCCTCATGCGATGATCTGAACCGTCAAATCTGATCTCCTTTTACTGTCTTGATTCTCCGTTTTCAGATCATTCTTTAACTCTCAAATCTCAACCGTCAAGTTTTGGAACTAATTTGCAAAAGGTGGTTTCACATCCTTTGAAAACGGTTTTCAATACTACCTCTATCCCTTGCGAAACACTGTGTTACTGCCACGCATCAGGTAGTTTCACTTTACGCAACCACTATCTCCCTTTATTCTTTGGGCATATTCACGATGTGAATCCTCGTGGAAGCATTGATCCTTTACAAATCGACTGCTCAGCTATAAAACATGCACTATGTTTATCATTTATTTTTTTTTTCTGCTAACGAGGATTTTTCCCATTAAATTTCATGCACTTTTCATCAACAAAATGACTTCATCATTTTTTAATTTTCTTTGCATGCAACCTAAGCCATTGATCTTCAACTTTCGCTTGGACTATTTTTCTCAGCTGTTAGATTTTATGCCACCGAACGCGACCGTTGATCTTTAAGATTACACTATCGCTCGGGTGGTTTTGAAACCCTACAAATAGTTTTTCTTTACCATCCTTCCCGCTTGCGAAGCGTTGTACGGCTGCCACCTGTCTAGTGGTTTTGCTTTTTGCAACCACCTATCACTTTCTACCTATGCGCACTTTGGTGATGTGAAATCATGTACGGATTGTTGATCGTTCTTCCCAATGGATGATCAACGATGAATCTTGCAACTTGTTTAGTGCATTTGTTATTTTCCTTCGGATTAATGTTTTTAACATTTCTTTTGCCCCCCGATTGCTTGTTTTTGCATTTTTTCTTTAAAAATTAATTTTTTTTGTTCCCTTTATCACTTCTATTTACCACTTTTGGCCACATAATCATGGAACTAGGGATATGTTTGGGGCTTTTATCACCATATTAACATATTTTGAAAACATTTTTTTTACCATACCCCATCATTTGCACTATGAAAATTGGGTGCTAACAACTGGCTCCAACTGGGGATGCTATCCTCCCTGCGAGGTAGCAAAGAACTCCATAGACCAGGTGCCTAATCCATTCAACTGTACCCAATTTCAAATGTAAAAATGCATCACCAAGCTATGTGACTAGAAACAAACTGGAAATCAAACTGAAACAAAGCATATTTCTGAAAACAGAATGTACATTCTTGAAAAGATATTTTCATCAAGCAATTTTACTTATGTACAGTGTTTTTTCCTCTTCATCTCTTTTAAGAAAGATAGTGCTTGAGATGTATCCCATTCACGGGTCCTCCTGCAAGAAAATCTCCATTCTTATCTTGAAGAAAGAATGAAGTTTATCCCTAATAACCTGCTATTATATAAGGACATTTCCATAAGTGCTCAAATTTACCATGCTTATCTTCCCTTCTAGCATCCCACTTCAAGACCAAATCATCAATTTGAAAGTGCCTCTCCTTGATTTTTCCATCGAAAGTTTTCTTCATTTTTTCTTGATGTACCTGAGTTTTTTTGTAAGCTCTCTCTCTTATTTCATGCAATTCTATCATTTGGTTTACCCTTCTTGGCATATGATTGGGTTCTTCTGCAACTTCCTATAAAAGTCTCCTAACCGGTAGCCCCAAAGAAATAGGAAATATTACTTCTGTTCCATAAACCAATCGAAAAGGAGATGTGACGATGGCCCTCTTTGTGCTAATTATGTATTCCCACAATGCATGTTTGATTTTGGTATGCCACGCTCTTTTATTGTCTTCCAACAACTTCTTTATAATCCTTACCAAACTCTTATTTGAATATTCTGCCAGTGCATTACCTTGGGGATAATATGCAGTTGAATGATTCAAATTAATGTGGTATTTATGGAAAAAGTTAATCATCTTTTTTTATTTGAAAGCTGGAGCATTATCTATTACTATTCTTTTAGGACAACCAAATCTTGACAAAATATTTTCCTCCAAAAAGTTCACAATCACTGTTTCAGTATCATTTCTTGTCGGGATAGCTTCAATCCATTTTGTGAAATAATCTATTACAGTTAAAATCCATTTGTGTTGCACTAAAGAAGTTGGATTGATTTCCTCAATCAAATCTAATCCCCATTGTTGGAATGGTGCTTCTACTGAAATTGGTTTCAAGGGTAAAGGCAGAAGTTCTCTTTTCCCATCAAATATCTGACACTCATGACACTTTGATATTTCTTTATATACATCTGAAAAGATAGTTGGCCAATAAAAACCTACTCTAGGGATTTTATTTGTTGTATCCTTCCATGAGTGATGTCCTCCACACATTCCCTTATGAAATTATCCCATGATATGTTGTGCTTCATTTTCTAATAAACAATTCAACAAAATCCCACCTGGATCTTTCCAATACAAATATTCATTCAATATACAAAACTTTGCTGCTATCAATTTTACTTATCTTGATCTAGTTTTATCCATTTCTAGAGGTGCTTGTAAATTTTGCAAAACATATATGATATCTGCATACCATGGAGACAAACAAAAATCTTCAACCACTTGACATTTAGGAACTATTCCTGTTGAGAGTTCCGAGATTAAATTTATATCTAAAGAATCATAGTTAGTCTCAGTCATCATTTTTGCTAGGCCTTGTCCCTTTATCAACTTTGTAGGATTAATATCCAAATCATATTCCAACAAAACTGCAATCCATTTTGCTCTCTTTCCTTCAGGATCTGGCTGAGTAAGAAATATCTTTTACTGTTGTAGACGGAACATATGCAACAATATGAGAATGCAATATATAAACTTTGAAATCTTTCAATGCTTTTACCATTGCATAAGCGTGTTTCTCCATTATATCATATTTCAGTTCTCCGTATCTCAAAATATTGCTAAAAAAGGAAATTGATTGTTCCATACCATCTTGATTCTTTTGCAATAAAACTTGTTGATGTATTTGTAACTTCGGAATGTATTTCATATATGTATATCGTATCCCTACAAAATTGTTATTATTCCTCTGTACGAAAGTGTCGCAAGCTATATTGTAAGTGTCGTAACTTATACTTGATGGGTTATTAGACCACGTTGATGGGGTCAGCCCTGTATGAGTCATGTGGGTTAAAGGTAAATTAGACCACCCTAGTGGGGTCAGCCCTGTCAGCATTATGTTAAGTGGTTAAGTTGACGATGACCTAGTTAGGTTATTAGGCAAGTCAAGTTAGTGTATAAATAGAGTGAGGGTGTCACTCTATTTGATCATTCACTCACTCATTCATTCTCTCATGTGAGAGTTGCAAACAAGTGGAGGAGGAGAATTTTCTAGGAGACCATCTCTTGTATTGGGGACTTGTATCATTTCTCTTTCTATCTTTGAGGAAGTTGTGGGGTTTTTCACCTAACTGGTTTTCCCCAAGGAAACTCTGTGTCTATTGTCTCTTGTGATTGATATGTTGTACATGTTATTCTCTCAGATAATATCCTAGATCATATTGAATTTATGTTCAAACTCTAACATGGTATCAAAGCTAGCCTGAAAGAAGGCATTGTATGGCATTTATGACACTTGTTGCACTTGCGACAAATTGGAAGCTAGCGCTTGATATAGAAAAAACCAGTCATCGTAGAACTTTTGCTATAAATCAATTTTGGTGAAGGTTCATGATCTGAAACTTCTACAGGTCAAAGATAACATCCCCATGTACCTTGTGTCTGAAGCACAACATATGATTCATTGTACTTTATGTTTTATGATCTGTACAATCTAGGGTTTCTGCCTCTTCCTGATCTCAGTCATAAATAGGTGACCTAGGAAAAAAGGACACAACTTGGGCTAGGAAGCTCCAAATGAAATTTCGTAAAAAGTAACAGGTAGGGCACGGATTGTCATTTCTCAGGTTCACTTTTAGAGGCCAAAGTGTAACCAGTGACACATGGCACTCCGTACAAGTTCGCTATACTGTTTTATCCCATAAACAGGTCCCGTTGTGACACTTGGAATATCTCTCTCTCAGAGAATCCATTTGAGGTCATATCTGTGGGGTTAGAAATATGACAAGTCAGGATACCACGGGATGATGTTTCAGACCCTGTAGATCCAAAATTTTGGAGTTACACCAGAAACAATAAGGCACATATTTCCATAAAATAGAATTGGATTTTGAACATTCTCATTTTCGGCTTATCACTGCTGCGGGAAATTAGGGTTTCGAAGAAAGTTGAAATTTTTGGAATGTGAGACCATGGCTGGATGCTCCTCAAGAAAATTGAAATTTAGAGACCAAGATCGAATTTTTTGGTTGGGCAAAACCCCGGGCTCCATCAAACCCTAGTTAGGGATTTTGATCGGAAAGGTGAAAAATTAAGGTTTTTGCAAAAGTTGAAATTTTTGAAATTTGTGACCACGGCTAGAAGATCCTCAGAAAAATCAAAGTTTAGAACACAAGATCGAAATTTTTGGTTGGGCAGAAGACCGGGCTTTATCAAACCCTAGTTCGGGATCCTGTCCAGAAGATCCAGAAGTTTCAAAGGAAATTTTGAGGGGTCAAATTTTGGAGATTTCAAAATTGAAGTATACCAGCTTGATCAACTCAACAAGGCGCATCTTTTCATCCAATCAGAAGTTTGAAATTCAAAGTTTGAATTTGTAGGGTTTCTCTGAAAAACCCTAATCCAGCTGTAATATCCCGATTTTAACCCTATTGCATTAAAATTATAAATGATGTAAATATTGTTATTTAATCATGGTCAGGAGCTCAAGGCCAAGGCCCCGCCATCGATTTAGCTTTGTATGTATCGACAATTAAAACTAGATGCCTATGGTTCTTGTGCTGGACATGCACAATGTATATTAATACATCATGTAAATACAAATTTGAATGAAATACCCACAACTAGCTATGCAATGCAACAAAGAGATGGGGCATGACTTTTACAAGTAATAGGGAGGGAAATTATTCAAACCCATGAGCCAATGGTGTTACTCCATTTCATTGAGAAAACCCATAAATCCCAACTACCCATTTTGGGTTATGCACCCAATCATTTAATTCTTCCAAGAGTTGGTTGAGGCAGTTAATGGCTTGGGAGGGGAGAGCTATGGTAGTCAATTTTGAGTATCGGCAAGCCATCAATCTGGAAAATCGTATTCTGCCTCCATGGGCAAGAAAACACCCACGAAATGGTGCCCAAATCCATTCTTCACCCATGGCCTTTGACCTCTCACGCAGTCTGAGCTAGCTGGGTCCTTCCCTGCACGTTTTTCATCCTTTTTCTGCATTTTCCATGCTTGGGAACTCGTTTTTGGTTAGCAAAGTGGCTGGGAGAAGAGAACCACGAATTGGGGGTTTAATGGAGGTCGTTTGAGCTCCTGGGTTGTCCCTAAGCGTTTTCTGAAAATAAATTTTTTCCTTCTAGGGTTTATTCCCCATTCTCCCATTTCGTTTCGGCTTCCCACGTTTTTCTGGAATTGGTAGAAACCTCATCTTTGGGCATCTCACTATATATACGTTTCTTCATGCCCAACACTTATACTTTTGTTGTCATGTGCATCCTTGTTGTGGTTTGAACCTGTGAGCAAGAGACTTGGAGTGGTAGTGTACAGAATTGGCTTGATAAACCTAGTGGTGAAAATAACTTCTCAAGAAGATCAAGAGGGCTAGCTACTCTTCTATGCAGACCTTGGACACTCTAGATTGGAAGGTATGGCCTGAGGGGCTGTGTATTGGTGAAGGGAATACTTCCTTGAGTGGGGTGTGTAGGTATTGTGGGTGCCAAGCTAGATAGATCTGGTAGAGGTATCCATAGCTCTGTGGTTGAGATCACTAGCTTAGCAATTCTTCCTTTCCATTTCCTAGAAGCCTGATAAACCCAATTGTAGATTGGCTTGGCTCATTTTCGTGTATGTTTGGCTATGTGTGAGTCTGTTGTTCCCTGGTTCCTTGTAGAAATCATGCCCAGCTCAGGGGTGGCAGTTGTATCAAGAGGTTGATAAGCACAACTGGCCTATGGTTGGGTGGAACGTTGCAGATGCATAGCTGGTTGCTCAAGGACTACTTTGTTTAAGATAAGTACTCTCATGTGCTAATTCTGTATTGTTTTAATGGATGAATGACATGAATATATTGAATGAATGATGGATGGGTAATAGAATTTAACTCTGTTGTGTTTCAAATATTTATGCATTTGCATATGTCCATCTTCAGTTTATATGAATCTTTGATTTTCTAACTATGGGATTAGTTGTCCGGAATTAGAGTGATGTTCTCTCCCATGCTGGTATGATGGAAGGGGATGTTACACCAGCTCCAGATCCAGTTTCAGCAAATCAAAGTGGATTGGGTTAATCCTCGAAGAGAATGAATTGGACACCTGCATAAGTAAAGAAGTTCTAGTTCCAAAGGGAGATGAGACTAAGGCCTTACATAAGAAGACTACAAGGAATCCTGACAGATATGACTTGAGGAGATATAGGTATGTTTTGAAATTTGTTCATGATTTAGTTTATGATATGTTTGTCTTCATATTATTGAGGTTAGTACAATCTTGATTAATTATTAGACTTGTTTTATCACCCTAGTAAAAAAAATATGAATGCATGTGAATGATATATTACATTCATTGATTAGGGTTATAACACTTATGATTGTACTAATGCACTGTGGTGTTGTATGAGGTTGATGTTGTCCGCTAACATGAAAGGTACATCAAGAAAGACAAATCAAGGTCTAGATCAAGAACATATGACCATGGTTACATGAAGACAAAGACTCATCCATAGTCATGGATCACATAGAAGCTTTACTTACGAGGTATGTATAATTTGGTTCTACAATGGTTAACTTATGAGATATGCAGGTTACTAGCACAAGTCATTGAAGAGAACAAGAATACATTATGCGGGTATGTTAGACATAACTAGCTAACATGATAATCCAAGTATGTTTTTCCTATATCAAGTTAGAATCCTACCTTGTGTTAGGATCTCTTATATAAGTATACTCGGCATGAATGATATTGATTATTCATGAAGTTATAAGTTTGGGAAATCATGGGTTTATGCATATTATGATTCTTAGTTTGATTAATGATATGGAAAACTAGAAGAGTCCTATTGTCAAATAAGAATATGCATGAGTAAAAGAAGTCCTCCCTAAAACCTTGAATACTAACACTTATTACCTGTGTATGAAATGACCATGACCATACATGTTTAATATTATTTAGAATCATAATGTTTTTATAGTATTGAGATTATACTAATGAATGTATGATTGTGTATGAGATCTTGATGATGACACTAGTGCACACTTAAGCATGCATAGTGGTCCAGGATGAATATATGTTCAAGGACAGATAATCAAGGAAGCAAAGATCAAGAGGGAGCACACTCCAGTAGTTCCTGCAAGGAAGAAAAGATTGAGAGGGAGTCCACCCTACAACCAAACAAAGATAAGTATTTGAATTGTCATTTCTTATTACTTAAATGATGTTGTTCATCCATGTACATACTTATGTTCCTAGATTTAGGAGTATATCATGCATATTAGAATAGTTGCATTAATGAACAAGATATTACTAATATGCAAGTAATGGGTAAGTGGCTTATGGTACTGTACAACATTTCATTGCTACTTATCTAGAATGAAAGCTCTTTGCTGACATGTTGGGAGTTGTGCACACTCTTAACAAATGTTCTGGTAGAGATGGAAGGCATCTAGAAAGTTACTATGTGAATATAGGATATGGATAAATGTTGTCTTTAAGCATTGGCTAAGTTATTTGCATGACTGTATGGCATATGTCTTTATGCATAAGAATTTGTTTTCGAAAGCTGTGAGAAATTTCTAATCATGCAATTAAATTTGACTTGTAGGAAAGATCGTGTACAATCACCTACAAAAGAAGGACTACAACATTTGTTCTAGCAATGAAGCTATCTATTAAATATATTGAAGAATCTGAAGTTCCCAAGATCTGGATGAAGTAATGGAAGGATTCCATGGTCAAGGAATACCAGTCGATCACGAAGAATGATGTTTGGGATGTGGTTCCAAGACCAGATGGGAAGTCTATTGTGACTTCCAAGTCGATCTAGAAGATCAAGCATGCTGCAGTTGTTAGCATAGAGAAATAAAAGGCGAGGTTTGTAGCTCGTGGATTCTGGAAAAAAGAGGGAATAGATTATGAAGAGACTCTTGCACCTGTAGCCAGATACACTTCCATCAGATCAGCACTTTCTCTGGCTGCAGGGATGAAATGGAAGATACACCAGATGGATGTCAAGACAACTTTCTTGAACAGTGTAGTCGAAGAGGAAGTATATGTGGAGCAGCCACTCGGTTTTGAGACACATGATAGGGATTCATATGTGTGCAAATTGAAGAAATCCTTGTATGGCTTGAAGCAAGCACCAAGGACTTGGTACGACAGGATAGACAACTTTATATCCAGTTTGGGCTTTACTAAGAGTAAAGCGGATTCCAAACTTTACTACAAGGTTGAGGAAGGAAATCCAGTGATACTACTATTGTATGTGGATGACCTATTTGTTACAGGTGAGGATAGGTTTATTGCCTACACAAAGAGGAAGCTTGCTGTCGAGTTCGAGATGAAGGACTTGGGTATGATGCATTACTTTCTAGGTATGGAGGTGTGGCAGAGTGCGGATGGAATCTTCCTTGAACAAGGGAATTATGCAGTAGAGATCCTGAAGAGGTTTGGGATGATGGACTGCAAGGCCATGACCACACCTATGGAATCGAACCTGAAGCTTCTGTGTGGTGCTTCATCTGAGCCGGTTGATGCCATGATGTATCATCAAATGATTGGGTCCTTGATGTACCTGGCGAATACGAGATTAGATATTTTCTTTGCTGTGAACGACCTGAGCCAGTTCTTGATAGATTTGAGACATGTTCACCTGATTGCTGCAAAGCATATTCTGAGGTACCTGAAGGGTACAGTTGACCATGGGCTCAAGTATGATGCGACTGTAAAGTTTAACCTGGAGGGTTATGTTGATTCAGATTGGGCAGGAAGTGCCATTGATCGGAAGAGCACTTTGGGGTGCTGCTTCAGTATGAGGTCCAGTATGATCTCTTGGTTTAGCAAGATGCAGTCCTGTGTGGCATTGAGTACAGCCGAAGCATAGTATGTTACAGCTTGTTCGGCCAATTGTGAGGCAGTATGGATGAGGAAGCCACTGTCTTACTTTTTGATATGTAGTTGGATGCTACTTGTATATATTGCG
Source organism: Larix kaempferi (assembly GCA_027924585.1). Taxonomy (NCBI): domain Eukaryota; kingdom Viridiplantae; phylum Streptophyta; class Pinopsida; order Pinales; family Pinaceae; genus Larix; species Larix kaempferi. Next base: position 1,416,898 of record BSBM01000706.1, read on the forward strand.
ACAACTAGAGTTGTGTGAAGTTGTCAGAGAACCTGATGTTCCATGACAAGTCGAAGCACATTGAGATCAAATATCACTATATCAAGGTTATGGTGCAGAGAGGAGCAGTGAAGCTCCTACATGTTGTGACGGACGAGCAGATAGCCGATGTGTTGACTAAGCCACTGGCCAGAGTGAATTTTGAGTACTTGAGAGAGAGACTTGGTGTACTTCAGATCGAGATTCCTTCCAAGGGGAAGTGATGAGTCCGGAGACACAGATGCACACAAGACATTCTCACATGGTGGTGAGATGTAAGGGCTGAGTGAAGCCTTTCCCAGATGGTCAAAGGAAAGTCCTTTCATGTCGGTGATTGTAAGTGTTGTCTTATGTGAATATGGGTTGTGCTGTGCAGACTATGAGGTGATCTGAAGACGATGAGGTGACAGTACAGTACACAGGTTCTGCAGAAGCATGTAATCAGTCCTGAGATGCTCTTGACAGGTTTTGTACTGACATGTAATCAGTCTTGGGAGATCTTGACAAGTTTTGGAGAGGCATGTAATAAGTCCTGTGATGCTCTTGACAGGTTTTGCAGTGAAATGTAATCAGTCCTGGGAGATCTTGATAGCTTTTGCAGAGGCATGTAATAAGTCATGGGATGCTCTTGATAGGTTTTGTAGTGACATGTAATCAATCCTGGGAGATCTTGACAGGTTTTGTAGAGGCATGTAATAAATCATGGGATGCTCTTGATAGGTTTCGCATTGACATGTAATCAGTCCTGGGAGATCTTGACAGGTTTTGCAGAGGCATGTAATAAGTCTTGGGATTCTCTTGATAGGTTTTGCAGTGGCATATAATCAGTCCTGGGAGATCTTGACAGGTTTTTCACAAGCATGTAATAAGTCTTGGGATGTTCTTGGCAAGTTTTGCACTGGCATATAATCAGTCCTGGGAGATCTTGCAGGTTTTTCAAAGGAAGTGTAATCAGTCCTGAGGTATACCTACTTGATGGCTTGCTCGCAGAGATGATGAAGACCTACATGAAGGATAGGCCTACATTCAACATGAAAAAGGATTGGCTCTGTAGAACTTCCTATGATGAGTAGATTGGAGATTGATTAAGATAACAATAGTAGTGACGATGACGATGATCCAGAGAAAAAGACTTGTGCTGAAGACCTGTGTCGAGAAATACCTTCCTAGTTAAGAGAGTGTTGATGTATTTGTAACTTCGGAATTTATTTCGTATCTGTATATCATATCCCTACAGATATGTTATTATTCCTCTGTACGGAAGTGTCGCAAGTTATATTGTAAGTGTTGTAACTTATACTTGATGGGTTATTAGACCACCATGATGGGGTCAGCCCTATATGATTCATGTGGGTTAAAGGGTTATTAGACCACCCTAGTGGGTTCGGCCCTGTCAGCATTATGTTAAGTGGTTAAGTTGAGGCCGACCTAGTTAGGTTATTAGGCAGTTCAAGTTAGTGTATAAATAGAGTGAGGGTGTCACTCTATTTGATCATTCACTCACTCATTCATTCTCTCATGTGATATTTGTGCACAAGTGGAGGAGGAGAAGCTGTTAGGAGACTATCTCTTGTATTGGGGACTTGTATCATTGCTCTTTCTATCTCTGAGGAAGTTGTGGGGTTTTTCACCTTATTGGTTTTCCCCAAGGAAACTCTGTGTCTATTGTCTCTTGTGATTGATATGCTGTACATGTTATTCTCTCAGATAAGATCCTAGATCATATTGAATTTATGCTCAAAATATAACAAAACTCCAGCCAAAGTATGTTGTGATGCATAAGAAAATATAATAAAATCCTTTGAAAAATCAGGACTAATTAAAATTGGGGTTTCAGTTAAGGCTTTCTTAATATCATTGAAAGATTTTTTGGCTTCAGATGTCCATTTAATTTAATTATTCTTCCTTAACATATCAGAAATACTTCTTAAAATCTCTGCAAAACTAGGAACAAGGCTTCTCAAGAAATTAACCCTACCGATGAAAGATTGTACCTCTTTTTTACTTCTAGGTATCCCAATCTTCTGTATTGCTGATACTCTTTCTGGATCAATTTTGATGCCATCCTTTGATATGATATGCCCCAATAGATTTCCTTCCTCCATAGAAAAATTAGATTTTTTAGGATTCAATGAGATGCCAGCCTTCTTGCATTTTAAGAAAAAAATTTCAAAATGTTTTAGATTATCTGCAACAAATTTTGAATATTATTATTGTTATATCATCCATGTATACTACCACGAACTTACCTTTCTCTTCTGTGAACGCGATATCCATGGCTCTTTGAAAAGTAGCCCCTACATTCATTAGCCCAAATGGAATTTTGGCATACATAAATGTTCCCCATGGAGTGGTAAAAGTTGTCTTCTCTCGATATTATGGGTGAACCTTAATCTAATTGTATCCTAAGAATCCGTCCAACATGGAAATCCTCTATGCTCCAACAACTTTTTGCAAAATGTGGTCCATTTTGGGTAGTGGATGATTATCTTTCAAAGATACTTTATTCAAATTTTTGAAATCCATACACAACCTTATCTCTCCATTTTTCTTCCTCACAGGAACCAAATTCGCCACCCAGCTGGAAAATCTCAAAGACACAATAATTTTGGCATAAAACAACTTTTTTACTTCTTTTTCAATTACTGGGAGCAACTTGGGATTTATTCTTCTCAACTTATGTTTGAAAGGTTTTTTGTTTGGCTTGATAGGAATTGTATGTTGGATTATGGAAGTATCATATTCTTTTAAATCTTCATAGCTCCAAGTGAAAACATCTGTAAATTATTTCATCAATTCAACATATTTTCTCTCTTCTTCTTCTGAAGTTTCTTGGAGATCTTCACTATCTTAGGATTCTCTTCGGTTCCAATGTTACAATCCTTGATATATCCATATTTTGGTTCTACCTTGGGGTTCTTGGCTACATCATTCATGTCAAATAATATTTCTAATGGAACAAGCCCTCTAGGAATGACATTGTTTTTCAACTGAATTATATCTTTACCTCCAATTTTTTCTTTAAATTTTTCTAGTTCTCCATAAAATTCTTCCACATAAGGGAAAGTTTCTACATATTCGGTATCAATAGATCTATAATTAAATTCATCTATCATTTCCAAAAACCTTTTGATATGTTGATCATCTTCAAAGACTTTCCAATGTTTTATATTATCAGGAATAGAAGGTCTATTCACAACTTCGATGTCATATTTCTTTTTAGAAAAACTGGGAACCTTGAAAGCTGCAGCAGTAGTAGCCAAGGAATCCGCTACAAAATTATTAAGTCTAGGTATTGCAATTACATCATGTTCATCAAAGAAATTTTCTAACAAATCCCAAACCTCATTTCTGTAAGATCTAATCTTTAGGGGCTTTGTCTGATAGGTGGCTTTTACCTGGTTTATCACCAATTTTGAATCTCCGAACACTTCCATCTTCTTTTCCTTCAAATCTTTTAACATATTTAACCCCAAAATCAATGCTTCATATTCTGCAACATTATTCGTACATTCAAAAGCCAACTTAAAAGAATACATAAAAAATTCTCGATCTGGGGAAATTATCCATACACCCGCACCAACACCTTCTTTACTCATTGATCCATCAAAATGCATAATCCAGCTCCCTTATTTTCTTACTTTTTCTTTCAGTATCTTCTCTTCTTCGCTTGGCAGGCTATTTTCTTTTGGCTTAATCAAATCTATTTTTTCTTCGGATTGAATATCATTATAGAAAATAGAAGATCCTGAATCTGTATCCACTGCATACATAGAATGACTTCTTGTTTAATCTCTATCACTCACCACATAATCAAGCCTTTTTTTCAGAATACAACCTCCTATGTACCCCAAGAACTGGAATAGTAGCAAATGACATATCCATCTGCAAGGTTCCTTTGAGCTTTGATGCCCAGGACCTAGATAACAACAAGCTAAAATTTTGTGGAACATCAACAACAACTACATCCATGACAACGCCTTTAATCGGCAATTTAGTGAGATTCACCACCAAATCTTTAATTAATCCCAAGCACTTTACCTTCTTTGAATCAAAAGAAAATAAATCCTTATATGGTCTTGCTATTTCCAAACCCAAACTTTCCACCACCACCTTTGGCATCAAATTATGTGAGGCACCTGAATCAAGCATACAATTATGCAAAATCTTATCATGAATATTTAGGTTTACATAAAAAGGTGGTACAACATCTAGACTATTGTTTTCCATCTTTGAACCCATATGAATGGTTGGAGTATCATCATTCAATTCTAATGTATTTGGTTACATTTTCCCTTCACATCCAACCATTTTAGAAATTTGTTCCTTGCATTCGGTGTTTTTCAAAGTTTCATTGAAAGGTATGGAAATTTTGATTTTTGCTATCTCATTCTGCAAACTAAAAGAAACTAAATTTTTATCACCTTCTCTTATCAATTTTTTTTATTCTCTAGAATCTTTTTAATTGCATCTTATTTTTCTTTATTTTTTCTGTTCTGACTAGTTGAGGGTTTATCCATTTGACCTTTGCCTTTGTCCACCACTACATCTCTATTTGTAAGATTAATATTCCTTTGAAGATCATTTATTGTGTTTTGATATCCAATCTGGTACTGCTCAGTTTCTGATTCCAAAATGTTACATTCCCCCTCTATGTTAAAATTCAATATGCTAAGACAGAAAATAGCAGCATTACATTCCATTTCACAATAATAGCATATACAGGATCACTGAAGAAACAACAAGCATAGCATAAACACAAGAGACAGAGATTTATCCTGGGAAACCCTCATGGGGTAGAAAACCCAGCAAAGCTTCCTCAATATAGATGACCAGCAATATACAAAGATGCAAACCCTGAGCATAAGCTCCTTCTTCTCCATAGCAGACGTCTCCTCCACAAGAGCGCCTTTCTCAAGTGAGTGAGTGAGTGTGTCAAATGAGGAACACACCTCCTCTATTTATACACTACACTGACATGTATTTTACATAGGTACACGTAGGCTCGTATTTAACCAATGGGTTAAATACCCCACTACAACTGACTGGGCCGACCCCTCTAGGGTGGTCTAATAACCCTTTGACCCACATAACACATAAAGGACCGACCTCCACTAGGGAAGTCTAATAACCCAAGTTACCACATTCTGACGGAGGAATAAACATCTCCGGATATACAATAAGATCTTTACGGAGGAATGAAACATCTCCGGAATAATAAAGTACAATTATAATATTCTTTGAAGTTACAATATCTCAACACTCCCCCTTAACGAGAAGGATATTATAACAGCATCTGCACGAGCAAGGAGTCATCAACATGATACATCTATAAATCACTGGAAGCTTTCTCAACATCATCATCATCAGTAACTTGACTAGTTACTGGAACATCAACATCGTCATCAGCATCGTCATACGATCATCGGCATTGTCATCACACGATTATCATCATCATCGTCACACGATCATTAGCATCGTCATCACACGATCATCAGCATCGTCATCACACAATCATCAGCATCGTCATCGCACGATCATCAGCATCATCATCACACGATCATCAGCATCGTCATCACACAATCATCAGCATCGTCATCGCACGATCATCAGCATCGTCATCACACGATCATCAGCATCGTCATCGCACGATCATCAGCATCGTCATCACACGATCATCAGCATCGTCATCGCATGATCATCAGCATCGTCATCACACGATCATCAGCATCGTCATCGCACGATCATCAGCATCGTCATCACACGATCATCAGCATCGTCATCGCACGATCATCAGCATCGTCATCACACGATCATCAGTATCGTCATCGCACGATCATCAGCATCGTCATCGCACGATCATCAGCATCGTCATCACACGATCATCAGCATCGTCATCACACAATCATCAGCATCGTCGTCGCACGATCATCAGCATCGTCATCACACGATCATCAACATCGTCATCGCACGATCATCAGCATCGTCATCACACGATCATCAGCATCGTCATCGCATGATCATCAGCATCGTCATCACACGATCATCACGATCATCAGCATCGTCAAGGAATGATGTAAACCAGTCATGTACCTTTTGAACCGAAGTCCAGGGACGATCCAGTCCTATCATTATCGAAGACATACGTCTACGGCTCTTATTTCGGACTGAGGTCCAGGAATGATCCAATCCCTTCTTTCTCGAAGACATACGTCTACGGCTCTTCTTTTGGACTGAAGTCCAGGAATGATCCAATCCCTTCATTATCGAAGACATACGTCTACGGCTCTTCTTTCGGACTGAAGTCCAGGAATGATCCCAATCCCTTTATTATCGAAGACATACGTCTACGGCTCTTCTTTCGGACTGAAGTCCAGGAATGATCCCAATCCCTTTATTATCGAATACATACGTCTACGGCTCTTCTTTCGGACTGAAGTCCAGGAATGATCCCAATCCCTTTATTATCGAAGACATACATCTACGGCTCTTCTTTCGGACTGAAGTCCAGGAATGATCCAATCCCTTCTTTCTCGAAGACATACGTCTACGGCTCTTCTTTCGGACTGAAGTCCAGGAATGATCCAATCCCTTCATTATCGAAGACATACGTCTACGGCTCTCCTTTCGGACTGAAGTCCAGGAATGATCCCAATCCCTTTATTATCGAAGACATACGTCTACGGCTCTTCTTTCGGACTGAAGTCCAGGAATGATCCCAATCCCTTTATTATCGAAGACATACATCTACGGCTCTTCTTTCGGACTGAAGTCCAGTAATGATCACAATCCCTTTATTATCGAAGACATACGTTTACGGCTCTTCTTTCGGACTGAAGTCCAGGAATGATCCCAATCCCTTTATTATCGAAGACATACGTCTACGGCTCTTCTTTCGGACTGAAGTCCAGGAATGATCCCAATCCCTTTATTATCGAAGACATACGTCTACGGCTCTTCTTTCGGACTGAAGTCCAGGAATGATCCCAATCCCTTTATTATCGAAGACATACGTCTACGGCTCTTCTTTCGGACTGAAATTCCAGGGATGATCCAATCCCCTCAACTGTCCACTAAGGACTTCATTCTCGGAGACCTCACGTCTACGGTTCTCTTTAGGACTGAAAGTCCAGGGATGATCCAATCCCCTCAACTGTCCACTAAGGACTTCATTCTCGGAGACCTCACGTCTACAGCTCTCTTTAGGACTGAAAGTCCAGGGATGATCCAATCCCCTCAACTGTCCACTAAGGACTTCATTCTCGGAGACCTCACGTCTACGGTTCTCTTTAGGACTGAAATTCCAGGGATGATCCAATCCCCTCAACTGTCCACTAAGGACTTCATTCTCGGAGACCTCACGTCTACGGTTCTCTTTAGGACTGAAAGTCCAGGGATGATCCAATCCCCTCAACTGTCCACTAAGGACTTCATTCTCGGAGACCTCACGTCTATGGTTCTCTTTAGGACTGAAAGTCCAGGGATGATACAATCCCCTCAACTGTCCACTAAGGACTTCATTCTCGGAGACCTCACGTCTACGGCTCTCTTTAGGACTGAAAGTCCAGGGATGATCCAATCCCCTCAACTGTCCACTAAGGACTTCATTCTCGGAGACCTCACGTCTACGGTTCTCTTTAGGACTGAAATTCCAGGGATGATCCAATCCCCTCAACTGTCCACTAAGGACTTCATTCTCGGAGACCTCACGTCTATGGTTCTCTTTAGGACTGAAAGTCCAGGGATGATCCAATCCCCTCAACTGTCCACTAAGGACTTCATTCTCGGAGACCTCACGTCTACGGTTCTCTTTAGGACTGAAAGTCCAGGGATGATCCAATCCCCTCAACTGTCCACTAAGGACTTCATTCTCGGAGACCTCACGTCTACGGCTCTCTTTAGGACTGAAAGTCCAGGGATGATCCAATCCCCTCAACTGTCCACTAAGGACTTCAGTCTCGGAGACCTCACGTCTACGGCTCTCTTTAGGACTGAAAGTCCAGGGATGATCCAATCCCTTCACATGTTCATCAAGAACATGTATCCTCATCATCATAACATGTATCACCACAACATGTATCATCAACATCAAAACATGTATAACCACAACATGTATCATCATCATCAAAACATGTGTAACCACAACATGTAGCATCAACATCAAAACATGTATAACCACAACATGTATCATCAACATTAAAACATGTATAACCACAACATGTATCATCATCATCAAAAGCATGTATACATCTAATCATCAAAAGCATCCAACATCAAAAGCATGTATACATCTATCATCAAAAGAAAGAATATAAGAGTCCTAAATCTAAATAATTCTAGGTAACTAAGTGCAGTAAATAGGTAACCTCATCATTGATGAGATAGACTTGTTATCGGATACTGCGCTACTCCCCCTTTCGAGGAGGGTCCTTCTGAACTACACCAAGCTTGTCTCGGAAGTGTTCAAGCTTTACTCAAGACAGAGGTTTAGTCGAGATATCAACAATCTGATCCTCAGTGCTTATATATATACAAGCTTGATAGCTCCTCTTTGCACCATATCTTGTATATAGAAGTATCGGATCTCTATGTGTTTTGACTTATCGTGGAACACAGGATTTTCAGTCATCTTAATGCAGTTGTGATTGTCACACATAATCACAGTGGGATCCATTTCTAAGTCAAACACTCCACATAAAATCTTCTGAAGCCATACTGCTTCACAGCTGGCATAGTAGACAGCCATATAAACTGCTTCAGCAGTACTAACAGCCACACTAGATTGTTTCTTGCTGAACCATGAGATCATGGTAGATTCAAGACTATAACATCCACCTGATGTACTCTTTCTGTCTGAGACACTTCCTGCCCAATGACCTCTAAGATAATATAGACCAAAAATCTAAAGTACCTTTTAGGTACCTCACTACATGCTTTGTAGCTATTAAGTGAACCTTTCTAGGTTCTACTAGATACTGACTTAGGGTATTTACACCAAAGCATATATCTGGCCTAGTATGACCCAATGAATTGTCTATATAGAGTTGGGTCCACTAAATACGATGAGTCATTAACTAATAACTTCAAGTTGGAGTCCATGGGAGTGGCCATGGCTTTATACTCCAACATATCAAATCTTTTTAGAAACTTCACAGCATACTTACCTTGATTTAAAAGATTCCTTTTGGATCTTGCCATACTTCTAAGAAGTAGTGCATTAATCCGAGAGCAGCCATTTTCATGACCTGTTTCTCATTCTTTGTCAGAAAGAGATCATCGTCATGCAATAATGGTATGATAGGTTCATCATCCACAACCTCAAGGTTTAGGAATAGCTTTACTTTTGGTAAGGCCCAAGCTTTGTCATGAAGCTATCAATTTACCATTATTCACACTCTGCATTGAGTGATCTTCTGCATATCTATCTGTGCCATCTCTCGTCAGATGGGTCTACTAATATGAGCCTCAAAATCAATTGAACTCTGTGGTGAGTTCCTTCTTGCATCCATGTCATATGTGTATAGAAGCCATATTCAACCTTTTAGCAAAGGTTGAGATCCACATCACCCATGATGATCATTAAGCTCATCAATTGACTACCGATCCTGGGTACCCATATAGAACCTGATTCACACTTCTTCTTTAATTACATCATTAAGAGAATGGTCTTATCTAGTCCCTTGGAGCAAAACATCTCATCATGATTCTCTTCCTCTTTCTAAGATAATCTCTTAACCACAAGCTTTCTATAGTGTGTTTGATTTTTAAATCCTTTTGTTGAACATCCATTGCTTGTTCATCATTCATCATGATTTTTCCTACAAATCAAAATTAAGTACAGGATTAGTAATACTTCATAATCATCAAATCATATTGACATAATAACCTATTATGCATACAGATATCATTTACATAGTTATGCAACTAATTTGACCAATACTTTGGCACAACACTTTCCCATATCTTGTATGCATACAGTGGCTATCTAGATGCCTTCCATCTCTACCAGAACATACTAACGAGAGTGTGCACAGCTCTCGGCATGTCAGCAAAGAGGTTTCATTCTAGACAAGCAATAATGGACTGTTTGTTCAACTTACCAATCATATGCACATTAGTAGTATACTGTTCAATGCTCTATGAATGTTTATACTCAGCATTATATATTCTAGGAATACAAATATGCATACAACCTATTACAGGCAATATCATTACTATTTCAAATAACAACTCAAATACTTATCTTTTATGTTTGTGTGGTTGCCTCCCGCTTGATCTTCTGTATGACTTTTGAACTTCTATTCATTCTGTACCACTGTGCATGCTCAAGAGTCATCCTCATGATCTCATGCACAAACATACACTCATTAGTATATTCTAAATGCTATCAAAACATTATAGTACTAAATAATCTTGAAAATGTATAGTCATGATTATAGTTAATAAACATTAGTATTCAAGATTTCAAGGAAGTCTTCTTTTACTCATGCATATCATCAATCAAGATATAATATGCATAATCCCTTGATTACTAACTTTATGAATAAGCATAACCAATCATTCCAAGTATACTTATATAAGGGATCCTAACACAAGGTAAGATTCATGGGAAACATACCTAGATTAGTATACCTACTTGGTTATGTACAACACACCTAAACAATCTCTTCAATGATTTAGAGATCCTGAGCTAGAACCTGCATGTCTCATAGGTTAAGCATAATATAACAAAGTCATACATACCTCATAAGTAGAACAAAGATTATGGATGAGTCTTTGTCTTCATGTTTTCATGGTCATGGAACCTGATTTGTCTTTTGTGATGTACCTGTATCTTGTTAGCAGACAACACCAACCTCACACAACATCATAATGCATTAGTACAATCATAAGTGTCAACACCCTAACCAAGAATATCTTCTATCATGCATTCATAATTTTGTTAAGGTTATACGACAAATCTAAAATCAAAATTGTACTAACTGTAATAACCTGAAGACAAACATACCATAAACTTAATCATGGACAAATATCGAAACATACCTCGATGAGTCATACCTGTCGAGATCGCTTGTATTCTTCTTATGTAAGGCCTTATCCTCATCTCCCTCTGAGACAGGAACTTCTTCACTTATGCAGGTGACCAATCCATCTTCTTCTAGGATTAACCCAATCCACTGGACCTAGAGCTGGATATGGGTTTGTCAGAGAAACCCAAAAAATTCAAAATTTGAATTTCAAACTCCCGAAAGGATAGAAATATGCGCCTTGACGAGCTGATCAAACTGGTATATTTAGAATTTGAAAATTGCAAAGTTTTACTCCTCAATTTTGCCTTTGAAACTTTCGGATTCACTGGACGTGACCCTGAACTGGGGTTTGATGAAGCCCACTCTTTTGCCCCATCAAAAGTTTTGAACCAAAGCTCTAAGCTTCTATTTTTCTGAGGAGCTTCCAGCCGTGGTCACAGATTTCAAAAATTCCCATTTTTACAGAAGCCCTAATTTTCCACTTTTCTGATCAAAGTCCCGAACTAGGGTCTAATCAAGCCCGGCCTTCTGCCCAACCAAAAATTCTGATCTTGGTCTCTAAATTTCTATTTTGATGAGTAGCATCCAGCCGTGGTCTCCGATTACAAAAATTCCAACATTCTTCAAAGCCCTAAATTCTGGAAGCCATGAATGAAGGTACCAAAAAGTAATTCTGTTTTGACAGAAATATGTACCTGATTGTTTCTGTTGTAACTCCGAAATTTTTGATCCATAGGGTCTGAAAAAGTTTTTTGAGATAGCCTGACCTGTTAAATTTCCATCCTGACAGGTCTGACCTCAATTGGATGTTCTGAGAGAGAGTTATGCCAAATGTCGCAACGTGACCTGTTTTGGGAAAATACAGGAGAGCAAACTTGTACGGCGTGCCACGTGTCACTGTTTGACCTTCGGCCTCTGAAAACGTTTTCTGAGATAGCTCGGCCTGTTATCTTTCCATCCTGACAGTTCTGCCTCAATTGGATTCTCTGAGAGAGAGTTATGCCAAGTGTCGCAACGTGACCTGTTTATGGGATAATACAGGAGAGCGAACTTGTACGGCGTTCCACGTGTCATTGGTTCAACTTCGGCCCCTGAAAAAGTTTTCTGAGATAGTACAGTCTGTGTAATACCTGTCACTTTTCACGAAATTTCATTTGGAGCTTCCTAGCCCAAGTTATGACCTTTTTCCCAAGGTCACCTGATTTTGACTCAGATCTGGAAGAGGCAGAAACCCTCTATTGTACAGATCATAAATCACAAAGTACAATGAGTTAGAGGTTGTCCTTTGGACACAAGGTACCTGGAGATTTTAGCTTCGTCCTGTAACAATTTCAGATCCGAAAACGTTTCCAAAACGGATTTATAGCGAAAGTGCTACGATGACTGGTTTTTGCTATGTAAAACCCTAACCTTCAAATTGTCGTAAGTAAAGCAAGTGTCTTTAGTGCCATACCTTGTCTTCCTTCAGGTTAGATCTGATACCATGTTAAAATTCAATATGCTAAGACAGAAAATAGCAGCATTACATTCCATTTCACAATAATAGCATATACAGGATCACTGAAGAAACAACAAGCATAGCATAAACACAAGAGACAGAGATTTATCCTGGGAAACCCTCATGGGGTAGAAAACCCAGCAAAGCTTCCTCAATATAGATGACCAGCAATATACAAAGATGCAAACCCTGAGCATAAGCTCCTTCTTCTCCATAGCAGACCTCTCCTCCACAAGAGCGCCTTTCTCAAGTGAGTGAGTGAGTGTGTCAAATGAGGAACACACCTCCTCTATTTATACACTACACTGACATGTATTTTACATAGGTACACGTAGGCTCGTATTTAACCAATGGGTTAAATACCCCACTACAACTGACTGGGCCGACCCCTCTAGGGTGGTCTAATAACCCTTTGACCCACATAACACATAAAGGACCGACCTCCACTAGGGAAGTCTAATAACCCAAGTTACCACATTCTGATGGAGGAATAAACATCTCCGGATATACAATAAGATCTTTACGGAGGAATGAAACATCTCCGGAATAATAAAGTACAATTATAATATTCTTTGAAGTTACAATATCTCAACACTCTATAGAAAACATATCATGCTCCATCTTTGTCAAATAAACTTTTGAATCCAAATATCCAAAGTGATGTATTTCACTCTCCACTAATTTTGCTTCATCTCCTTCATCAACATAATTCTCAAGAAATGGAGGTCTTACTGGATTATCTTTTGCATTTCTTTGATTCCTCTGATCTCATTGATCTCTTTGTCTGATTTGTGGGGGTATTGGTCTCCTGAAATTTGGGTTTCTAATGGGTGTTTATGGTTATTCTCTATTTTGAAGTCTGTTGTCCAATGCCAACCTATCTAACAATCTCTCCATAGTTCTCATCATAACATCAAATTTCACATTGTTAGAAAAACAGGATTGCATAACAATAACAATAAATAGAAATGCAAATATAATCACACACACATTACAAGAGAGACACAGATATATCGTGGTTCACCCCAACTTGGGCTACGTGCACACTGAATTTTCCAGTCCTTATTATTATTATTACCATCCAGCAAGGTGAAGGGATACAACCTGTAGCACAGTCGCTGCACTTCCTCTTCACTGTCTCACAGTCTCTCTCCTGATCTCAGAGATCTTTACAATGCATAAAACCGAATACATCTTACCCTAGCCATATTACAATGTCTTTCTTTTTATAAGGGAGATACAATGGGAAAATACCACGGGTTACCCAAAACCATGGGCCTATAAAACAACCCCAAAAATTTCATTCAGGGGCTTCGCCCCCGAACCCCCTTTCTTAGGGGCGCTACCCCCAAACCCCTGCTAGCCCCCGGACCCCTAGGAACCCCGTGGGGGGGCGATGCCCCCCCACACCCCCCCCGCTGGGGTGAGTGTACAGTCCACCTACATATCATATAAAACTGAGGTACAAACACGACTGAATAATAATATCTCTGGATCTGGAGATCAGGCTCCACAACCAATAATCTCCCACTTGGAGACTGATCACAGCAACTCCACCGCTATTGTACTTGCTAGACCTTGGACTTGGAAAATTTCTCCTCTTCACCTTCATGCTAGAAGGCCAACTGAAACCGAGAAGGAACTCAGTTTCTATCTGGTCACTACCTTTGTGAACATGTCTGCAGGATTCTGGCTAGTATGTATCTTTTCCAGCTTCAACAGTTCATCTTCCAAAACAAAGCATATGAAATGGTACTTGAGATGTATATGTTTAGTCCTGGAATGGAATGCTGATTTATTTGCAAGATGAATGGCACTCTGGCTGTCACTATACAACCTGCTATCCTTCTGCTTCTAACCCACTTCCTCCATAAACCTCTGCAACCAAATCATCTCTTTACTAGCCTTTGTAATAGCAACATACTTTGCTTCAGTTGTTGAAAGTGCAACAACCTTCTGCAGTTTCGAAATCCATCTTACTGTTGTTCCACCTACATTAAACACATACCCTGTGGTGCTCCTCCTGCTATCCTTATCACCTGCCATATCTGCATCAACATATCCCTGTAGAACAGTGTCTGAACCTCCAAAACATAATGCTTGAGTGGTGGTACCTCTCAAATACCTGAGAATCCATTGTACTGCCTTCCAATGTTCTTTACCTGGATTGTTCATATATCTACTCACAACTCCCACTGCTTGTGCAATATCTGGTCGTGTGCACACCATGGCATACATCATGCTGCCAATTGCTGATTGATAGGAAATCTTGGACATGTAATCTATCTCTTCCTATGTCTTGGGACACATTTCCTTACTTAGAATGAAATGGCTCGCCAAAGGTGTACTTACTGATTTCGCATTCTGCATTATGAACCTCTCCAACACCTTTTGTATGTACTCACTCTGAGACAATGTCAATTTGCGATTTTTCCTGTCTCTCGTTATTCTCATACCAAGGATTTGCTTTGCAGCACCCAAATCCTTCATCGCAAATGAATTAACTAGCTTCCTTTTGAGTACATTTATATCCTACATGTTAGACCCTACAACAAGCATGTCATCCACATACAATAACAAGATAATATATCTTTCATTGTCTAGCTTCTTGAAATAAACACAGTGGTCAGAATGGCATCTACTATAACCTTGTTCTGTCATAAACCTGTCAAATTTTAAATACCACTGCCTTGGAGCTTGCTTCAAGCCATACAAGCTCTTTTTCAACCTGCATACCAAGTTCTCCTTACCTTTGACCTCATACCCTTATGGCTGCTGCATATATATCTCTTCCTCCAAATTCCCATGGAGAAAGGCTATTTTTACATCTAACTGTTCAAGATGCAAATATTCTACCGCCACTAGACTTAAGATAGTCCTAATTGAATTCATCCTAACAACAGGAGAAAACATTTCATCAAAATCAATACCTTTCTTTTGTGCAAACCCCTTTACAACAAGTCTGGCCTTATACAGCTTCTTACCTCCTTCTTCTTCCTTCAACCTGTAAATCCATTTGTTCTGCAATGCTCTTTTACCAGCAGGCAAGTGAACCAGATCCCAAGTCTGGTTTCCTACCTATGAGTTCATCTCCTCATTCATGCCTTGCTCCCACTTCTTTCTAGTTTCCACCTGCATTGCTTCTTCATAACATTCTGGTTCACCAACATTAGTCATCAACAAATAATACATTGAAGGAGAGTATCGTTCAAGGAGTCTACTTAACCTGGTAGATCTTCTTACAGTTGCAGGAGTTTCAGGCACTTGCTGCTGTTCTTGATTTTTTGGCACCTTTGGAACTTCATTTTCTGTAATTTCATCAAGTACTGTGTACTCTGTGTTTTCCTTTTCCTATTTCTTTCCCTGCAACTGATCTTTATACATGACGTTTTCATTGAATGTGACATCTCTACTTCTAATGATTTTGCGATTTTCATAATCTTATAAATGATAACCAAAATCATCAACCCCATATCCAATAAAGGTACATTTCTTGGATTTAGCTTCAAGCTTTGTTCTATTTTCTTTATCAATATGGACAAATGCTTCACAACCAAATGTTCTCAGAAATGAGTAGTTTACCTTTTTATCTGTCCATGCCTCCTCTGGAATACCACCATCCAAAGCACTTGAAGGTCCTCTTTTTATTAAATAAAGAGCAGTATTTACAGCATCCGCCCAAAACTGTAAGGGCAACCCTGCATGCAGTCTCATACACCTTGCACGCTCCATGATCGTTCTGTTCATTCTTTCAGACACACCATTTTCTTGTGGTGTTCTTGGTACTATCTTCTCTCTACGAATCCCATGCTATGAACAATAACTATCAAACTCCTTGCCACAGTACTCACCTCCATTATCAAATCTGAGACACTTCAACCTTTTTCCTATCTCATTCTCAACCAAAGCTTTCCACTTCTTAAAAGTATCAAACACATCATATTTCTGTCAAATGCAATAAACCCAAGTTTTCCTAGTTGCATCATCAATAAATGTAACATAATAATGAGAGCCACCAAGAGATTGTACCTGAGTCGGTCCCCATACATCTGTATGCACTAGCTCTAACTTTTCATTCTTCTTCTGTTTCCCAACCCTGAGAAATCTAACTCTCTTCTATTCTCCATAAACACAGTTTTCACAGAATTCCAAACTTACCTACTTCAAATCTGGAAGCAACTTCCTTGAGTGGAGAATCTACATCCCCTTCTCACTCATGTGGCCAAGCCTATGATGCCACAATGATGTATATGTTCCTATGGAAGCTAAAGAGATAGAATGATCAGTATTATGAGGACATAAATACAATGTACCTATCCTATCTCCTTTTGCTATCACCATTGATCCTTTAGTGATCTTCCACCACTTTTCTCCAAATGTAGATAGACAGCCTCCATCTCCCAACTGCCCTGTTGAGATCAGATTTCTTTTCATAGCAGGAATATGCCTAACATATTTCAATAGCTAGTCAGTTCCATTCTTAACTTTGATCTATACCTTACCCATTCCAACAATTTTACATGGCTCATCATCACCCAATAAAACATGTCCAAAATCGCCAGGAACATACTCATGAAAGTATTTCTTATGGGGTGTAGCATGACATGAAGCTCCTGAATCTACTACCCAACAATCACTAGTACTATCTAATACAAGAATCAAAGCATCTTGTAACACATCACCTACTACATTTGTTTCCTGGGTAGTTTCCTTCTGTGCATCTCCTTTCTTCTTTAGATATTTGTAATCTTTCTTCAGATGTCCTTTCTTTCCACAGTTCCACCACTCTATTTTTCCCAGTCTGGACTTGGATCTGCCCGTTTTAGACTTGCCACGATTACCTTGGCTCTTTCCTCTCTCCTTTTGTCTTCCCTTGCTCTCTATGGTCAACGCATTACCTGATGTCTCATATGTGCTTTTTCTTCGCATTTCCTCGCTAAGAATAACACCAATAACATCATCAAATTTCAAGGTGTTTGAACCAGAGACAGAGTTACTTACAGCCATGACCAAGCTATTCCAGCTTTCTGGCAATGAACACAAGATTAGAAGAGCCCTAACCTCATCATCAAAGTTCACACTTACATAACTCAGCTGATTTGTAACCATATTAAACTCATTTAAATGATCAGTAATAGATCCACCTTCAGACATGTTCATATTAAATAAACGCTTCATTAGAAATACCTTGTTGGAGGCCGAGGTTTTTTCATATAGCTTACCCAGTGCACTCATCAAACCCTCCGTTGTCGTTTCTTTTGAGATATTGAAAGCCACTGACGAAGCCAGGCTCAGCCGTATTATTCCCAGAGCCTTTCTGTCAAGAACCTCCCATTCTTCATCCTTCATGGCCGTTGGCTGCTTTTCTCTTCCTCCCAATGGTAGGAATAGATCCTTCTGGTACAGATAGTCCTCCATTTGCATCTTCCATAACTGGAAGTTTTGGCCGTTAAACTTCTCAACCTTAAACTTTCCTTCTTCTTCCATTGCTCCCACTCGAACCAAAAACCCTAGCTTCCTGCGGGTTTATCTGCCAAATAGACCTTCGGCTCTGATACCAATTGTTAGAAAAACAAGATCGCAGAACAATAACAATAAACAGAAATTCAAATATAATCACACACACATTACAAGAGAGACACAGATATATCGTGGTTCACCCCAACTTGGGCTACGTCCACACTGAATTTGTCAGTCCTTATTATTATTATTACAATCCAGCAAGGTGAAGAGATACAACCTGCAGCACAGCCGCTGCACTTCCTCTTCACTGTGTCACAATCTCTCTCCTAATCTCAGAGATCTTTACAATGCATAAAACCTAATACATCTTACCCTAGCCATATTACAATGTCTTTCTTTTTATAAGGGAGATACAATGGGAAAATACCACGGGTTACCCAAAACCATGGGCTTATAAAACAACCCCAAAAATTTCATTTGGGGGCTTCGCCCCGAAACCCCCTTTCTTGGGGACGCTACCCCCAAACCCCCGCTGGCCCTCGAACCCCCTGGAACCCCGTGGGGGGGCGATGCCCCCCCACACCCCCCCACTGGGGTGAGTGTACAGTCCACCTACATATCATATAAAACTGGGGTACAAACACGGCTGAATAATAATATCTCTAGATCTGGAGATCAGGCTCCACAAGCAACACACATTAGTAGAAGAAGAAGTTGAAGGCTGATTCTCTTCCCTAATCTTTCTTCTATCTACGTCAACTTTTTGTTTCATCTTACCAAAAGCCATAATATTTTCTTCCACCTCTACTGCATCTCTCATCATATCTGATAAAGTGGCCAACCTTATCTCTCTCAATGTACAAGAAAAATCACCTTCAAAGGCATCCTCATAATGCAACTTGGAAGCTCCTACCAAAGGTTTAAAATCAACAGGAATTGAATTATAAACCTTCATGAATCTGGCAGAAAATTCTTGGATTGTTTCAAAACCTCCCTTTTTAAAATTATTGTATTGTGTTAATATTTGTGAGGGATTCTTTTTGAATTCCCACCTCTCAATAAAAAGGGTTACAAAATCATCATACATTGCAATAGATCCTACAGCTAAATTCCTTAACCATTTTTTGACCTCTCCTGAAAGGATTTGAGCTAACAATCACATTTTTGCGTCATCATAATCTACCTCTTCAAGATAAATAAAATCATTGAACCTATCAATATGTTGTTGTGTTGTAAAATTCCCCTCCCCGTCAAATTGTGTAATTCTTTGTGCATAATTTACAGGAAGATCATGTAAAACAACAAGTAGAACTAATGGAGCAAACCTGGCTGCCATTGGTCTAGGTGGATTTGCCAGTACAATAGGTGGATTTTGTGGTATAACGTTCTGATTTCTTATTGGTATTCTCTGAGCTTTAGGTTTTTTAGACTCAGCCTTTGCAGAATTTTGCAAATCTTCCCAAATAAACTGTAAAAGATATTCTCTGAACCTATCTCTATCAATTTCAGTTTCTTTCAAATATGATTATGATTTAGTTCTAAACAAAGATCTTTCACTTATATCAATATTTTCATCATCTAACAACTCTTCTTGAAAAGAAGAAAAAATATTTTTCGTTTGAGAAGTACCTTCTTTATCTTTTCCTTTATTCTTCTTCAAAATCCTTTTTGGACTGTCTACTCCTGAAAATAACTGTAAATCTGGATTTCCCCTTGTAGGAATTCTTCTGGAAGCCACAATGTCTTTCTTGGAGTCGCCTTCTTAAAACAGAAAATTTGAACGTGAAGTCACCAGGGCAAAATACAACCAACTATAAATATCAAACTTCTTTTCCCAATGAAATTTGATTACAATGTCGTTCTTCCTGAAGAAAATGAAACTTTTGTTTCCCGACAACGGCGCCAAAATGTTATCACTCAGATTTTACCCTTTGGTTGTGGAAGGATATACCTAAGGTAATTATTTCAAACCAAGCTTTAGGAGGAAAAATAGCTTTTTTCCTACCGGAGAGGGCTCTCTCAAAAATATATGAATGGCTAAAGATCTACGAAAATGATTGGGATTTTTAAAACAAATGTATGGTTGAAATTCACACAAGAACCATTTGGCATGGAGTCGAAACCAGAAAATTTATGGACCAGCAAATAAACAACAGTAATGATTTGTACAGAGGAAAGGTAGTTGTCACATTACAGTCAAAGTCTTTTGCAGGTGATAAAGAAAGAAAAATAGACATTCCACCAATAATGGGCACCAATTTCAGATGAATCCAATATCAATTTTAGAGAAATGATGAATACTCATACTCGATAAATCAAGGCATAAACATATGAATCTTGACTTACTTTAAACTTTCATCCAAGCATAGAAGATATGACATAATGGAAAAGATAACAAAGAAGGAATACATGCACATATAGGAAAGGAAAATACAAAATGTAACTTTGATCAACACATGAATCTTTGTTCTGCAAATATGCTATTCTCTACGTGGCTCTTCTTGTATTAGAAAAATAGAGTAACTCGATACAAAACTGTCTTGTCTTCAAAAAGTTTCCAACCCTTTAAAAATAATTCACATTGTCTTTTATACAAAATTTCTCTGAAGCAAAACCTAACTGCTTCTTTTAACTAAAACTAAAATAACTTAACTAATTGCCATATGTCCACTTGATTCAAAAGTTATATAAAAAATATTACAAATTATTTTCAAATAAAATTGCTTCCAAGTCTTTTTTTGTCACGAGACCCAATGGACACTTTCAAATACGATTCAGGAACGAAGAGTATATTTCATTTTTCCGTACTTCTCCAATGTTATCCACTGATCGCTGGTTGGAAGGTCATAACTAGTCATTTCTTTAACCAAGACCTTCATTTCCACATGATCTACAAAAGATATAGGTGGAAGTCTTTCACCAATTGAAACTAACTTGTTGATGATTTCAAAATCTTCTGCGATTTTTTCCATTAGAATCTTTCTTGTGACAGGATGAGTCAAATTTTGAAATTTTCCATGATCCATCCTGATATCAAATACTAACTTATTGTATTCCTTTTGGGATATTAATTCATCGTTCTCATCCCAAAATGCAGGTAACCCTTTTTGAACCAATTTATCATACTCCCTTTTAAAAAAATTTACCTATCTTTTCATTCTCTCATCTCTGGTTTCGACACTTTCAACATGTGCATATTTTCTCAAAATTCTCCTTGCCCAGGTGATGATTGCAATTTTGTTTTTAATGCCCATGACTTTCAAGTCTTCTTCTGTTAAATCATTCAAGAAAGTAACTTTGTTCTGTGCTATATCTTTTGGCTTCTTATTCAAATTTTCTCTCATAGCAGTGCAACTTTCTAAAGCATCTTTGATCACTTTTCCCTTCATCCTCATGAAATTTAAATAAGTCTTGAAACTTTCTGCTTCCTTAATGATTGCATCCCATATCATATGTTTGCATCCTTGCATGGGTAGATGACCTA
Organism: Larix kaempferi; assembly: GCA_027924585.1. Taxonomy (NCBI): domain Eukaryota; kingdom Viridiplantae; phylum Streptophyta; class Pinopsida; order Pinales; family Pinaceae; genus Larix; species Larix kaempferi. The sequence goes on from BSBM01000706.1 coordinate 1,438,391, forward strand.
CTACTTGATTTGAAAACATTTTACTTGTTTCAACCAACTCTTTATACTTATCTTGCAAAGTTTTCATTTCGTCATCCCTCTTTCGACTTTCCTCTTTTAATTTTTAATTTTCCTCTTTTAACTCTCTTATTTCTACATCCTTCAAAATTACTTGAGACATAGCCCGTGCAAGGCTATTTGTGCTAGCTTCTCCTTCTAGTTGACTAGTGCTTGCTTGCTGTTGGGATAAAACTGACAACGTTCCTTTCAAATCTTCAACCTGACTCTTCAAACTTTCTCTGTCTTTCTCCCAATCTGATTATTTTTCAGTAAGCTTCAATAATTTAGCTTTATTGTCATCTAATTCCTTAGACATATCATCTTTCTCTTGTTCCAATACGGTTAATTTAGGAGACTGAATTAATTGAGTTGTTGGTATTTTCGGCTTCTTCATCAATACCTGAATCGTATTTTCTTTCTCTACTAACAATTTTTTCCCTGCATCACCTCTGATACCACCTTCAACCAAATTAATCTGCAATTTCTTGATTTGTTGTTGATAGGATTTATTTTCCATTTTTTCTTGTTTTAATTGGTTTTCAATTTTACTCATTGTGCTCTGCAATTTCTCAACTTTCAAAATTCCGTGCAAAAGATCATCATATATCACTTCTCCTATTTTCCTGTGGAAATGGATTTTATCAGGCGCACTTATTTTCTTCAAATTATCTTTAATTATGTCACCTTGTCATCTGATGATACTGCTAGATTTAAGTTTTTTTCTTTAACATCCCGGCTGGCTACCAAAGTAACCTCTGAATTCACCAAACTTCTGACTTTCAGCAATACGTCATATGTCATTCGAGCGGAAGTACGTTTATCTTCTCCATATTTATCATCCATTTAGACTCTTGCTTGAAATCTACTTGTGTTTCCGGCTTCTTTAGCCTCCTGAAATGTATATTCCTGTACTTGAACTCCCGAAAGTGAATGTTTTTCTTTTTTTTCTCCTTCACTCTCTGTAAACAAGACTAAATCTTTTTGTTCATCAATTTTGGGTCTTTTTCCTCTCTCTTTTTCTTCATTTTCCAAAATCAATTACATCTTCAAAACTTTTTTTTTCTCCAGTCTCTATGGTCCTTAGTGTAGTCTCTACTCCAATTTCATATTCTATTAGAGAAAGATATTTCCCTGTGAATTTTGAATTGCCTCCTCTTCAGATTCATATTGCAACAAATTAGCTCTTCTTGACAATCCTTCCAATTCTTGGTGCTCAAAATCTTTGGTATGATTACTTTGTATCCTTTCCGAAATAATATTAGAGGATCATGTGCTATAGCTACTTTTTTCACAATGAAAGGACCTATCTTCAAATGGTACTTTATATCAGTAGCTTTCTTAAAATGTAAGAAATGAAACTCTTCAACAATTAGTTTTTTCCTAAGGAATTCTAGAGCAAAAACCCTTAAGGTTAGAAATTATGGTAATATATATGGTAAACGTATGAATCCATATAATCTGATCACTATGTGCTCCTTTGATAGGAACCAATATCCTATTGCCAACTCTTTGCTCAACTACATTGAGGTCTTCATCTATGGTAAAACCCTAGACAATTCTTCTCCAAACATCCTCTTATATATGACCGACAGCATGTAATTCATGTAATTAAACATGTTGTCCTCCAAATAACTTGTAAAGATTATTTGAGGAAACTGCAACTCTATTTGACTATAAAACATTACCATTTTCATTGAATACAACTAAAATCTAAAACACCTCGTGCTATGGAAATTCACGAATTGCGAATGAATTTTCTCAGCCAAAAACTTTTCAAAATTAAGCCGTGGTGTAAGATCATACTCACTGTCAGACAGACCAACACTTATCCTGAAAAGTATACTCAATTGAAACTCTGTCACTATGTATCTGTATCAAAACCTAGAAATTGGGAAAATAGGGAAAGGACCAACTGGGTGTCTTCACTGAAAAAACTGACATCCAAAGGGTAAGGGGTATTTGTAATTTCAAGGTCCGGTTTGAGACAATTGGCTAGAAAGGCTTCCTTACTTTCAGATGAAGACTGACAATAGAAAACAATAATTAACTCTTCAGAAAAACTTTCTAACTCAAGCATTGGAGATGCAAGGACTTCAAGGGCATTTCTAACAACTGAGGATTCAATGGGACAAACAATTTTGGTTTTCTGGGCATCCATGATAACCCGCTTGGCTTCGGAATAATTTGACGTACACCATGAAACAAACTTCGGGAAAGATATGAATTGGCCAGGCAAAAATACATGAAAGAAGACTCTATTACCCTCTGTACATCTGAACCCTTCTCTTGTAAAATTTTCAACTTAATTTTAATTTCTGAAATAGATAACCTCATTGAAGTATCGAAAATTTCATGGTCTCTATCTTCTAGGGCATCTTTTGCTTTCGTATTTTCAATATTCGGAGCCTCTTCTATTTTTTTTATTAATTAAGCTTCACAATTTTGATAACAGTGTTTGTGTGGCCTACCTTTCACTGACAACTCTTGAACCTGACATGCTCTGTCACTTTCTCCATGGTACATGCGTCTAGAATCTTCTGACTCCAACAGTTTGAATAACAAATGTCAACCTTCGTGTTTCCCACTATTATATATAACCCTATTTATTTATCTTTCAGTCTTCTTTATAGGCGCTCATTTTCCTTATCCGTCGATCCCTCGTGCGAGGATATGAACTGTTAGATCTGATATCCTTTGTCTTGATTCTCCGTCATCGGACCATTCTTCAACTCTCAAATATCAACCGTCAAGTTTTGGAACTAATTTGCAAACGGTGGTTTCGCATCCTTTGAAAACGGTTTCCAATACTACCTCTAAGCCTTGAGAAAAATTGTGTTACCGCCACACGTCCGGTGGTTTCACTTTATGCAACCACTATCTCCCTTTATTCTTCGGGCATATTCGCGATGTGAATCCTCCTGGAATCATTAATCCTTTACAAATCGACGGCTCAACTATAAAACATGCACTATGTTTATCCTTTACTTTTTTTCTGCTGATGGGGATTTTTCCCATTAACTTTCATGCACTTTTCCTCAACAAAATGACTTCATCGTCTTTGATTTTCTTCACATGCAACCTGAGCCATTGATCTTCAACTTCCGCTTGGACTGTTTTCCTCAGCCGTTAGATTTTCTACCACCGAACTTGATTGTTGATCTTTAAGATTACACTGCTGCCCGGATGTTTTCGCAACCCTCCAAGTAGTTTTTCTTTACCATCCTCCCGCTTTCGAAGCAATGTAGGGATGCCACTTGTCTGGTGGTTTTGCTTTTCACAACCACCTATCACTTTCTACCTCTGCACACTTTGGTAAAGCGAAATCATGTATAGATCGTTGATCTTTCTTCCCGACAGATGGTCAACGATGGATCTTGCAACCTGTTTAGTGCAGTTTTTATTTTCGTTCGGATTAATGTTTTTAACATTTCTTTTGCTCCCTGATTGCTTGTTTTTGAATTTTTTCTTTAAAATTTATTTTTTTGTTCCCTTTATCACTTCTATTTACCACTTTTGGCCACATAATCATCGAACTAGGGATTTTTTTGGGCTTTTCTCACCATATTAACAAATTTCAAAACATTTTTTTACCATACCCCATCATTTGCATTGTGAAAACTGGGTTCTAACAGGCCTAATGAGTTCACATAGGAATTTAAGGATAAGCCTCGACAGACCATGCCCACATTCCTTGAGGAACACAAGGAGGATCGTGGAGTTACAATTGAATCAGTTGCTTCCTGGGAGGATCGGTATGTAGAATACCAAACCTTGAGTGAAGAATACAGAAGGGCATTTCCTTTCAAGGATTTTTGTGAAGCACAATATAAAAATCATCCAAGGGGAGGTCATAGGCCGCCAACACGTAATTATGAGTTGAGAAATGAAATTGGTAATAATCCAATTACACTTCTTTGATGGATCCTCAAAGTGTATTGCTAGCTTCCCAGGTGCAGAAGCTAGACACTTATTTTCAACTGAATGCCATGGCTCAGAGGGATTCCCTCCAAAGTTTAATTTTCCTGCTAAATTTCAGAATCAAAGACCACCTTTTAGAAATGTGGAAGCCCCAAACAAGAAGGAATACTCATACAAGGATCAGGATGAGTTAACAAGGAAAAATCTCTATTTTTCTTATCAAGAACCTTGGGTTCCGGGCCACAAATGTGCTAAGGGGAAAGCACACTACATTGAGTTCTTTTCAGAAAGTGAGGAGGAAGAAGTGGAGGAAGAGGCACCAGTAGATGATGAATATGAAACAATAGGAGAAGAACAACCCCCATAGCCAGAAAGAAAAATTGCAGTGCTAAGTGGAGTTCCCCGCAGCTAGAAAGCAAAATTGTAGTGCTAAGTGGAGTTCCCCGCTTCCATACCATGAGATTCAAAGGGGTTGTGCAAGGACAAAAAGTATTAGTTTTGTTCGATGGGGGTGCCACCCACAATTTTATTGATGCATCCATGGTAGAGAGGAGAAAGCTACAAATAGAAAAATTTGGAGGCTTCACGGTCATCATTTCGGGAAACAACACTATGGAGTGTAATAGATGGATCCCAAAACTGCAAGTGACTCTTGGAGACCATACTGTGACTGGTAGCTTTTATGTTGTCAATGTGGATGATACAAATGTGGTGTTGGGAGTTCAATGGTTGTACTCGATTGGTGAGAATTTGTTGAATTACCAAGTACCCCAAATGAGCTTCAAAGATGTTGAGGGAAAAAAGTGGTTTTGAAGGGTGTCAACACCTACCCAAAACAAGTGATTTCTGCACATAGTATGAGGTCAGTATTGAGTCATGATGATATTGAGTGGGTTGTTGAATGTTTCATCACCACTCAAGGGACTTCCATTGATGTATAACAACATATGGAGGACATCCAAAGGCTGCTGCACAAACACAAGAAAGTGTTTGGATATATTCCACATGGAGGGCCTCCTAACAGGGGTACTGAGCATTGGATTGAGCTGGAACCTTGAACTTTTCCTATTAAGATCCATACTTATAAGAACCCCAAAATATTCAAGGATGAGATTGAGAAGAAAATCAAGGAGCTACTTGATATGGGATTCATAAGACCAAGCTCAAGTCCCTTTACATCATCGGTGTTCCTAGTAAAAAAGAAGGACGAAACAATGCGCATGTCCATTGACTACATGGCTTTAAACAAGAAGACCATCAATCACATATATCCTATCCCAAGGATTGACAAAATGATGGATGAGCTACATGGAGCCAAATATTTCTCTAAGATTGACCTCCAGTCAGGATACCACCAAATTAGCATGAAGGATGAAGACATTCAGAAAACTGCTTTTCGGTTCCATTATGGGCATTTTGAGTTTCTTGTCATGCCTTTTGGCTTGACCAATGCACCGGAAAATTCACAATCATGCATGAAAAATAAATTCAGTAAGCAGATACGTAAGTATGTTCTTTTATTCTTTGATGATATTCTGATTTTTAGTAGTACATGGGAAGAACACTTGCAACATTTAGACAATGTCTTGACAATTCTGGCAAAACAGTCTTTTTATGCCAAATTGTCCAAGTGTGAGTTTGGATTGACTGAGATCCTTTACCTTGGTCATATCATTGGGAAAGAAGGATTCAAAGTGCATATGAAGAATATCAAGGCCATACTTGAATGGCCAATCCCAAAGAACATAGCACCCTTAAGGGTATTCATTGGTTTGTGCACTTGCTATAGGAAATTTGTAAAAGGATTTTCTAAGTTAACATCCCTTTTGGTAGATCTCACCAAGAAAGGTGATTTTTGTTGGTCAAATGAGGCTGAAAAATCTTTCAACAGAATGAAGGAATTCATGAGAAGCTGCCCCGTACTTTCACTTCATTATTTCACTCAGCCTTTCATATTGGATGTGATGCCTCAGGAGAAGGCATTAGAGCAATTTTAATGCAGAATAGGAATCCCATTACTTACGAGAGAAGAATGTTGCATCCACATGAGAAGCATTATTCAATTTATAATAAAGAGATGCTGGCCATCATGCATGCCTTGGCCAAATTCAGAAAGTACCTAGTGGGAGGCAATTTCATAGTCAAGACTAATCACAAAATTTCGATACATTATTTGACCCACGGAGAGTTGAATGATAGACAACAGAAATGGGTAAGTAAAATTCAGTCTTATGAATTTGACATAGAATACAAAAAGGGTAAGTTGAATGTTGTAGTTGATGCCCTCTCTAGGAAACCTTCTTTTTATTTGTTGCAAGCTCCAACTGATTGGTTCAACTAGCTATGGAATACTCTAAGAACCAATTTGCTTGTGAAGTGTTGGATAGGGTGATTCAGGATGATTCCTATCAAGTCCTCAATGATGTCATCTATGTTGAAAATTTAACTCTGTAGCTCCTCCCATATTTTTGGTGTGGGTGTGATGAGGAGGACCATAAAATTTTGTCCTTTATGTATTTATGTAACAAAGTGACGTTTACGTAAATAAAGTCAATGTGTTTTTATACTTTAGAAAAGTGGGTCACACTTAAATGATGTATTTAATAATTAAAGTTTTTTAATTATTAAAAAGTGAAATTAAATTTAGACCCTTGATTTTGTTAATGAATCTCAACCCTAGATTAGGTAGTTGATGAAGTTGGTTACAAAAGACAAGTATAAAACAGAGTGAGAAGGACATTTAATTCACTCACCATCAAGAGAGAAAGAGGAAAAATTTGAAGAGAAAGAAGAGGACCAAGGAAGGGCAGAATTTCCAAGAGAGGAACATCAACAAAGTTTTCAATGTAGTTTGTACAACAAAATTAACGCAGTCACACGTGTGGGAATGAATTTCTAGAAAGTGGCTCAAATCCCAAGACTGTGAGCAAGGAATTTAATGCAGACAGTACAGTATTGAACCAGCACGTGCAAGCACAGATTTCGAGGATGAAAAGTACAGTTCGTATAGTAGAAAAGTACTATCCATACAGTCCATACAACAGGCCGTACAACATCCTTTAGGCATAGAAATCGAGGTTGGCTCAAATTTCTAGGTTATCTTATTTCTGTAATAAATTTTGTTTATGGATAATTTGTCAGTTAGGGTGTAAATAAATTCCAATTTTGAATTTATGATTCTCTTCTTAAAGAATAAATTTTTCCTAGGGTTTTCCAGAAGAAGTAGGGTTTTGCCCGATCTTTGACCAAAATATTTGTGTCCATTTGCTTAAAATATTGTTTCAGTATTGGCAGTAATTGTGAAGTACATTTTAGAAGTGTGGTTTTACTTTCTGAAAATTAAAGTTAAAACCCTAGTTTCTAGTGTTTGACGAAATGTGTAAATGAGCCATTTCATATTTTAAGTCAATTTTCTTCATGGTATAAAAGCTGATGGTATAAGATCTTAGCTTAACAGAGCCATACTGAAAAATATAATAAGCAAGTGTTCTTTGAATTTTCAGAAGAGTGTTAAAGTTGTCTTTCAGTTATTTTTGGTTGCAATGATGACCATTAGGTATGAGGATCGGTTGGATGGAGTATCCAACTACATCCCATGGAAAGTAAGAATCGCTGTTGTATTGAAGGAACTTAGAGTTTGGAGTTTTACTAACATGGTCATGACTAAGCCAACAGATAAAGATGAGCTTGTGGAGTTTGAAGCTCTTAAAGCCAAATCCCAAAGAATCATACTGGATGGAGTTAAATACCATCTCATTCCACCTTAGCAGAAAATAAAACTGCTAAAGAGATGTGGTACACATTGACCAAGTTGTTCGAAGCAAAGAATGAGAACCAGAAGATGGCCCTAAAAGACAAGCTACACTGTATCAGAATGAACAAAGAGGAGGGTGTAGCCTCCTCCTTGACTCATGTCACAGAAGTCAAAGATGAGTTGGCAGCAGTAGGAGAGACTATCCCTGATTCAGAGTTGGTGAGAATAACCTTGAATGGATTCACCAAGAAATGGGAGGTCTTTGTGAAATGTATTGTGGGAAGAGAAAAAATTCCTAGTTGGCCCATATTATGGGATGATTTTACTCAAGAGGAAATCTGGGATGGGTCACAAATTGGCCAAACTAGTGAGGATGTTGAGCAGGATGTGGCACTTGCATCCAAATTGAAGAACAAGAATAAGAAAGATCTGAGTCAGATCAAATTTTATCATTGTGGTCAGTTAGGACACTATGCCACAAAATGTCCTGAGAAGAAGAAAGGAAAGTCATGGAAATATTCAACAGCTATTGCAATGGAAGAGTTTGCATATGATTTTGCAGGTGAATTTTCTCTAGTCTCTTTTGACTCTAGTGTAGGTAGCTCTGTTTTCAAGCATGTCTGGATAATTGAAAATGGGTCAACTAGACATATGACTGGAGTGTATGATGCATTCCAGATTTTCACGGAGTTGGGACCAGGACACTACATTTAGACAGACATTGACAGTCCACAAATAGCTATTCGAGGGGTTGGAACAGTCAGGTTCCAACTAGCTCTTGGAGAGGTCTTGGAAGTACATGGAGTCATCTTTATACCTGGGATGAGAGTTAGAAAACTCTCAATATCATCTCTTGAAGATGATGGTTATGGGATATTGGTCGGGGAAGGTCATATCTTCATCTATCAAAGAGAATATCATGTCAGGACCACTATATTGATTAGCGATTGCAGAGACATGTTATATATCTTGAGAGGGCATGTTGTACATCCATGGATAGGTGGTTGGATTTCAAAGTCAGAGGATGGGGCAGAAGATACAGTTGATCAGCATGTTGTTTACATTCCTTTTGATGAGGAGAGTGAGTCTCTCTAGAGAATAGAAAGAAGACTCAACTAGACATATGATGGTAATGAGAAGGTTGATGAGATTCAGTTTGAATCTCAAGAATCGGAGTTTTATTTCAGTGGTGGGCACTTTTCTCCGAGAGACGTTCCAGAGAAAGAGGGAGCTACATCAGAAGTTAGAGGTCGAGATTTGGATGGTGTCGAAAGGACCTCCCTCGTTAGGAGGGAGTGTTGAAAAATTAAATCTGTGGGTCCTCCCATATTTTTGGTGTGGGTGTGATGAGGAGGACCAAAACTTTTGTCCTTTATGTATTTATGTAACAAAGTGACATTTATGTAATTAATGTTAACGCGTTTTTATACTTTAGAAAAGTGGGTCACACTTAAATGATGTATTTAATAATTAAAGTTTTTTAATTATTAAAAAGTGAAATTAAATGTAGACCCTTGATAGATTAGGTAGTTGATGAATTTGGTTACAAAAGACAAGTATAAAAGAAAGTGAGAAGGACATTTAATTTACTCACCATCAAGAGAGGAAGAGGAAAAATTTGAAGAGCAAGAAGAGGGCCAAGGAAGGGCATGATTTCCAAGAAAGGAACAATAGTACAATTTTCAATGCAGTCTGTAGTATAGCATTAACTCAGTCACACGTGTGGGCATGAATTTCCAGAAAGTTGCTCGAATCCCAAGACTGTGAGCAATGCATTTAATGCAGACCGTACAACATTGAACCAACACATGTAGGAACAAATTTCTAGGATGAAAAGTATAGTCCGTACAGCAGAATAGTACAATCTGTACAGTCCATACAGTAGAATAGTACAATTCGTACAGTCCGTACAGCTGCTTTTTGGCATAGAAATTGAGGTTGGCTCAAATTTCTAGGTTGTCTGGTTTCTATAATAAATTATGTTTATGGATAATCTGTCAGTTAGGGTGTAAAGAAATTCCAGTTTTGAATTTCTGATTCTCGTCTTAAAGAATAATTTTTTCCTAGGGTTTTCCCCAAGAAGTGGGGTTTTTCCCAGTCTTTGACCAAAATATTTGTGTCCATTTTCATAAAAGATTGTTTCAGTATTGGCAGTAATTTTGAAGTACATTTTAGAAGTGTAATTTTACTTTCTGAAAATTTAAGTTAAAACCTTAGTTTCTGTAAGTGTTTGACGGAATGTGTAAACGAGCCATTTCATATTTTAATTCAATTTTATTCAATCTATTACAAATATATAATTTTTCTGGTGCCTGAATCCAAATTAAAAGAGAATATTTTGGTGGTTTCCCACAATGCACCAGTAGCAGGCCACCCTGGATTCCTAAAATCTTACTGGAAGGTGAGAGAGAGGTTCACTTGGAATGGCCTAAAAAATGATGTGTTAAGGCATGTAAGGGAGTGTACCACATGCCAACAGAACAAAGTGGAGCACACTCAACCTATTGTTCTCCTACAAACCCTACCAATCCCACAACTGAAATGGGAAAGTGTGTCCATGGACTTCATCATAGGACTGCCAAAAACCTAGGGTAAGGATAACATCTTTGTAGTAGTTGATAGTTTGACTAAATTTTCTCTCTTTTTTGTTGTCTCATCAACTATTACAGCTAGTCAAGTAGATGCACTATTTTTTAAATAAGTATCAATTTTCATGGTCTACCCAAGACTATCATAAGTGACTGAGACAACAAGTTTACTAGTGCTTTCTAGCAAACTCTGTTTGGACTAGTTGGAACTAGTTTGAATCTTAGCAGAAGCTATCACCCTCAAACCGATGGCCAAATTGAGAGGGTAAATCAGTGGTTGGAGGGCGATCTCATAAACTATGTTACCAGGAAGCAAAAAACATGGGTCAACTGGATACATTTGGGGGAGTTTTGTTAAAACACAACACTCTATATCTCCATTGGAATGACCCCATTCAAAGCTCTATATGGATATAAATCCCCCACATTTACAGATCTGATTTTTTGGGGATTACAGAGCACAAAAAGAAAGGATTGGCTGCAAGAAAGCCAAGACATACTCAAATCCTTCAAGGAAAACTTGTAGGTTGCACAGAACCAACAGAAGGTGAATGTTGATACGAAGAGAATAGATCGGACCTTCCAAGAAGGTGACTTGTTCTACTTGATATTGAATCCCTACAGGAAATATACTCTGAATTCAAAGGCAATTGAGAAATTGTTTCCAAGGTTCTATGGACCTTATAAAATCACAAGGAAAGTGGGTGAAGTTTCTTATGAATTAGATTTTCCATTAGGGAGCAAGATATATAATGTTTTCCATGTGTCATGCTTGAAGAAAGCAGTTGGCCAACAAGTAACTATTTTAGAAGAATTTCCTCCTCTTTATGATGAAGGATACCCGGTCTTAGAAACATAAAATATTTTGTAGGTTAGAGAGATGAAGTTGAGGAGCATAATCATTAAAGAATATTTAGTGCAGTGGAAGGGGTTTCCTAGTAAAGATGCAACCTGGGAAGGTGAACAAATTCTGCAACATCCTGGATTGCAACTACTTGAGGACAAGCAGTCTTGGGGAGGGAGTACTATCATGTACCTTCCCTAGGGGCCTTGGAATAGACTTGGATCCTCCCATCCCTAGGGGGTCTAAGAAAAATAATTAAATAAGGAATAATTAATAGGGGTAAATTTTGGGCACAAATACTATAGTGATTAATTAATTATTAATATTCTGAGTTTTAATTTAGTTTTAATAATAAATGTCTCATCATTATTAATCAATTTTTGTGGAAAGAATTGATGATAACATGGCTATGAGGGTGCATAAGGTTAAAGTGGGCCTCCCTCACTCAAGAGGAAAGCTCAGAAAAATCAAGGAGTTATCTAAAGGAAGATGGCAGCATGAGAAAGTGGAAACTGACAAATGCAAGAGAAAAATAGGAAAAAGCACAAAGAAAGAACATTTAAAAGAAGGAAATTGCAGAAAGAAATCAGCTGGAAAAGCAAGAAACAATCAGAAAATCTAAGTAGGGCACACTTGCCAATTTCAGTGAAAGGACACAAAAGCAGGAAAGTTTGCAAAGCAAGCAATTGCTAATTTTCTCAAGGAATGCACCCTTCCTCTCTCACACATGTGGGTGGCTTGGGGATGAATTTAAATCGTCTATAAAAGAATTATTACAAATCCCATTCATATCTTTTTGGTTAAGCATTCTTCATTGAGAGCTCTTGCTACTCACAGTTGAGAGATGTGCCTCAACCTTTGCTTGGGAGATGAACCCCAAGGTCTTTCATGTACCAGTCAGTCATTGATCAGATCTAGGGCTATGGAGTAATGATATATAGATCCATATCAGTCTAGAATTGAATATTATAAATATTACAGAGAGTGATCATCAGTTAAAGTGCCATTGGAGAGAGCGTTGGAAGATTTCATCAGAAGGAGGACTTCCAGTCAGAGTAGGAGATCAATGCAGCCCAAAATGTTCAGTGAAACCTTAATATATATCCAACATCCCTGATATAATCCATCTATCAGATCCATTCCATAAATTTATCTCCTCTTTCTCTTCTCATGTTCAATTTCTCCCTATTGTAAGATTTACTAGATTTGGAGGTCAACTGAAGATCTGAATGTTAAAGTACCTTAATTATATGCTTAAGACCTATGGTTTCAACCTGATACTATTACATATATTGTATCAGAACCCTCCATAACTTCAAAACTAATATTTGTAATCCTTTGAGGCAATTTGGAATAATTAAATGGAAGACTAGCTCTTTGTGCACAAATTAATGACTAGTTTTTCCATTTTGGCTAGTAAAATTTATGTACAAGTCTATTTTCTGATATAATGAATTTATGAGGTTCCTGAGACATTAATTAAGCACCAAAAACCTTATTCCTAAGAATTTGGAGACATATGAGTCATTTTGGGAGAGTTTGGAAATCTACTAGGTGAGCAGTCCTATATAGCACACTTGACCAATTTTGCTCCCAAATCCATCTAAAGCCTCCCCAATCCCCAAAAAACTATAATCCAACATCTATTACAGAGTTTGATTCTTGGAATACCCCCTATTTACATTCAGTATAAACTCCCAAGTCTAGTATGCATATGCTAGAAGGCCCAAAAAGCCTATAAGTAGACATCAGATTTGTCTGATTGTTGAAATGTAAATGGCTCCAATGCTTTGTGCATATGACTTAGTAATTTCCCATGTTCTACCTTTCTGATGCACATTTTTCCATACAAAAACGAGAACTTAAAGTCATTCCCATCATCCTTGAGTTGTGAGTCATTATCCTAAGTTATAACCTTGCAAAATCTAAAAATTGTTAAACTTTAAATACTACAAAGAGTCCTGCTTAAAAGTTGTTAAACTTTAAATACTACAAAGAGTCCTGCTTAAAAATTGTGTTTTCCAGGAGCATTGGTGGCTGAGTGAAACACCTGAACTATTAGGAAGCCGTACATACCTGGGGTCCATATCTATTTTCAATTGAATTGTTGTCGATCACTTCCGCTCCAAATCCAGCTGTTTCAGATCTATTCTGAAATTCATTCCAGATCCAGTCGCCGTTTTAGATCCAGCCATTTTCGATCCCTTCTGTGTCATTGCATATCCCTTCTGCGTCGCTTTTGCCGATCCATTTCTGATAAAAAAAAAAGAAGAGTTTTTCGGCCATATCTCCCTTGTTTCAACTCTGTTTTCCCTGAAACTTCATTAACGTCCCCCGCAATCCCATTCTGCATATTTCATTCCTGAAGACCCTATCCCAAATTCCACTTCCCAAGACCATAAATCCCACATTTGTCTATTCTTAAGGTTTGCCATAACTTATTCAATTTTCACTTGATTGCCTTCAAATTTTACCATAGAGTTTTCGCTTCTAAAATTCCCATTTTTTGCTTCTCTGTCCTTTAGAAAGTGTCAAAAACCTAGTCAAACCCCAATTACCCCTCCGAGTTTTTCCCAAATCCAAATTTCCCCTTACTAAATAAGCTTGTGTTTGTGTTTTTCTATCCATTCCCCCCCCCACAAAAAAAAAAAAAATTACTGGTTATGGTTGTCACTCGCACAGGAGAAAACACCATGGAGGAAGCACTTGCAGCCATCCAAACCAAACTCCAAGATCTGGATGAAAAATTTCTCATCCTCCATCTTCAACATTCAGCCATGAACAATAACCGACAGCTAGAATCTTTTGCAGCCACCGGGTTCTCTTCTTCCAGCAATTTTCGTGGGCCGAAGTTTGATTTTCCTCGCTTCAATGGTACTGATCCGACTGGATGGATATACTGAGCAAAACAATATTTCAGTCTGCATAATACTTATAATGTCCAGAAAGTTCCACTTGCATCCTTTCATTTGGAACAGGAAGCCCTTCAATGGTACCGTTGGTACATCAAAGCTCATCCCAAGCCAAACTGGACATATTTTTTCCAACTCCTTTTGCCACGATTTGGTCCTAGTGCTTTTGATGACTTCACAGGAGCACTCACTAAACTTCACCAAACTGGCATAGTGAGAGAGTATCAGACATAATTTGAGAAACTAGACAATCACACAGAAGGATTGTCTGATGAATTCTATAGGAGTTGTTTTATCAGTGGTCTCAAGGATGAAATCTGCTCAGAGGTCAAAATGTTTTGTCCCAACACAATGATGGAAGTCCTAGGGTTGGCTAAGCTAGCCGAGAACAAGATCGTAGCTCAACATTGCTCCAAACCCACCTTTGTTCCCTTCAGAAATATGGGTTCCCAACAACCTCCCATCACGCCTGCTCCTCAACCAACTCATATCAAGTAATTGTCTGAAACAGAGATGCAGGCATGCCGAGAAAAAGGGATTTATTATAATTGTGATGAGAAATTCACTCAGGGATATAGATGTGTTCAACAAAAGCTCTATCTCTTGGATGTGGATTCTCCGCCTGCCTCAGAACTTGATGAAGAAGCTCTAGATACAGTAGATGATCAGGTCGACATTCAACACCCGCCTGTTGACACCCCATCTCAGGACGAACCACCCGAGATCTCTCTCCATGCTGTAACCAGCATCACCACCCCACAAACAATGCGAGTCAGGGGATACTTCAAGAAGCTCCCTCTTACCATACTCATTGATTCTGGTAGCACTCATAACTTCATTGATCCTTGGATTTCCAAACAGGCTGATTGTTTTGTCCATCCTTGCTCCAACTTTGAAGTCATGGTTTCCAATGGGGGCACCTTACCTTGCAAGGGGAAGTGTCACAATGTGCGTATCTCTATAGAAGATTATAACCTGCGCTCTCACATGTTTTCCTTGTCCTTAGGTGGATGTGATGTGGTTTTGGGCATTCAATGGTTACGCACACTTGGCCCCATCTTATGGGATTTTGTTGAACTTTGGATGTAGTTTTCAGTCAATGGGGCACAACACAAATTTATGGGCTTACAACTAGGGTCTCTTTGCATCATCAGTTCACATCGCCTGGAAAAAATACTTAAGAAGAATTCACATGGTGTCATCGCTCAGCTCCATTCCATTCAGATGCAACCATCAACAGTCTCCACTACTTCCTTGGATAGATATGCAGGTGTCTTTGCTGAACCAATGAGCTTGTTGCCTTCAAGAGACCTTTCCGGTAAGAATTTAGCTGCATCTACCTCTCAGCAGGGAATGATGACTATTTTGCATACAGTACAGAAGTGGCAGCCATCCCTATTGGGGAATTATTTCTGCATCAAGACTGCTCTCTAGAGTCTGGAAACTTTCCTGGAACAATGGGTCTCCTCCCCAACACACCTGAAATTAGTTATCCAACTCATGGGTTATGACTATGCGACCACTTACCAGAAGGGTAAGGACAATATGGTGGAAGATGCTCCTCCTCGCACATTTGATGACCCAATTTCTCTTACAGTTATTTCTCTGCTTGTTCCAAATTGGTTGCAATCTATTCAACGGGGCTATCTCTTCTATGAACTCCATGCTTCTTCATCAGTAGGGCACTTTGGGTTCCTCAAAATGGACCAGGAACAATGTAACTTCTTTTGGCAGGGACTCAAAAGGACAATTCAATGGATGGTGGTTGATTGTGATACTTTCCAGGTCAACAAGGGTGAAACGAGCCTCCTTTCGGGACTGCTCGAACCCTTTCCCATCCCTCCACAGATTTGGACAACTATTTCTATGGATTTCCTAGAAGCGCTCCAGTGGTATAGTACCACATCTCAAAGGACACCATATGAAGCAGTCTCTGGACAGGCACCACCAGTTCTTCTTCCATACACCTTCAGCAGCTCCCCGGTTCAGGAAATTGACTCAATTCTTCGAAACCGTGATCAGCTTCTTCTCATTCTGTAGGACAATTTTCACATGGCAAGAATTCGACTGAAACAACAAGCCAATCAGCACCGTTCTGAGCGCACTTTTCACATCGCTGATATGGTTCTTCTTCGTCTACAGCCTTCAATGCAATCCTTCCTAAAACTCCAAAGGCGCCAATGGCTCGGAATGCAACCCGAGGATGCTACAGGGGACCCACTCCTTCAGATTCTGCATCAATTTCCACATCTAAAGCTTTGAGGACAAAGCTTTTTCTAAGGGAGAGGGGATGTTAGGAACCCATGTCTTTACTTTGTTAGTATATTTTTGTTGGACGCATATGCTTTGTAAGTCGTCTCGTAGTATTTGTTGATCCATAGTTTATATTAGCCCATAGTATTGGACACATATGCTTTGTAAGTTGTCCCATAGTATTATATGTCCCATGGTTTTGACTCATAGTATTGGCGCCTAGACTTAGCCCATGGTTTGTATTGACACATAGTATTGACCCATGGTATTGGAGCCTAAAATTAGTATATAAGTGTGTGTTGAGGCCTATGAAGGCACCGTGAAGTTAATTGTATTGAGCTTGCTCAAAGGAGGTTGCCCCATCGAAGTGGCCTGTGATCAATATAAAAGTGATTCTGAGTTCTATTATTTCTGATATCTCGTGTATTTGCATTAATTAATTATTGCAGGTTCATCACAGGGCTCAACAAGAGCATCATGTCACTTACAAGAATTGAACCTAGGTGGGCAGGGTAACAATCATTCCTCCCAACCATCCAAGCTAAATCCAATAGACAAAGTCATGCATATGCTTTTACTTTAAAAAGAGAATCACATACATTAAAATTAACATAATTAGCATAGACTTTAATTAAAAAATCACATAAAATTTAACTGGCATAAACTTTCACAAAATTCACATAAACTTCAACCATTTGTGAAGAATATCAGATGCTTCTCACTGCAATAAAAATGCACAATATTCTTTGAGTCATGCATATGCTTTTACTTTAAAAAGAGAATCACATGCATTAAAACTAACATAATTAGCATAAACTTTAATCACATAAAATTTAATTGGCATAAACTTTCAAAAAATTCCTATAAACTTTAACCATTTGTGAAGAATGTAGAATGCTTCTCTTGCCCGACAATAAAAATGTACAATGTTCTTTGAGTCATGCATATGCTTTTACTTTAAAAAGAGAATCACATGCATTAAAACTAACATAATTAACATAAACTTTAATTAAAAAATCACATAAATTTTAATTGGCATAAACTTTCACAAACTTTGCACAAACTTTAACCATTGGTGAAGAATGTTGGTTGCTTCTCTTACACGACAATAAAAATACACAAGAGGTGCTACCATTGGTGAGTCATGCATGAGTTAGTGGAGACAAGAGGTGCTACCATGGCCCTCATGTGGACATACTTTAAAAGTGAATGAGGTAACATAGTTTAAAAAAGGGAATGGGGTAACATAGTTTAAAAGGCGAATAGGAGGCTATTCTAATTTTGATTTTTTGCTTCTTGTTATTTTTATTTATTTTATTTTATACATATTTTAATTTATTTAGTTTTAAATTGGTCTCATAGTATTTAACTTTATTCTTTTTTTATTTTGTTCTTAACTTTATTTCATTTTATTATTTTACTCTATGTTTCTTTATTTTCAGATAAGCAAAGATTAAAGGGAAGAAAACAAAATACGTCAAAATAAGCCATGAAGTTATGTGGAGACAAGCTTGCTAAGAAGATTGGTCCTTAACCATGGAGTAGAAAAGAGTGTTGAAGATAGAGACAAAGATGAAGATGTTAATGATTAGATCAACCAATATCTACAAAAGGTGAATTATCCATGCACTAAGAATATGAAGAGTTGCTTAGTACCAAGAAGTTTGGCACCTCATTTCAAACAAATGAATGCGCGGGAAACTAGTTGGCCACCAATGATGTCGATGACCCATGATCCATAAAATTCCAATAACTCTTGATTCATTGACATGCAACAATGATTAATCCCTCGACATGGAACAATGAAAGCACAATGAAAGGTCACTTTCAATATTTGATCAAAACTTTTTCCTCCAGCATCTATTTTGAACATTCTTTATACCATCAGAAAGGAATCGATGAGATCTATGGTTTGGTGGCTACAATTTTTCCCTATATTTCCAACCAAATAGCACAAAAATTCAAATACAATCAAATATGATGTCACTGGTGGCTAGAAGGATCAATCTAATTGAAGACCCTATATGTTGAAAATTCTATGAAAGAAGCATGGACCAAACTTATATGGTCTTATAGGGTAACAATGTACATCACAAACACTCACGATGAACACCAAGAAAGCCAATGTTGGACTGACAAATAAAATTGTTTGAAAGGAAGTACGTTAACTATGAACAAGTGGAGATCAGGTTTTATTAGTGATGTTAAGCCATAAATTTATGAAGATTCCAACAGAGAATCTCTCTACAGTAAGAAGACAACAAAGTCACCATGTCACATGAAGACAATTTCCACTGGGTGACAAAAATAGCTAGAAGACAAATTGGTGGAATGCCAAAGGTCACCCAAGGGTGAATTAAATCAATTTTTGTAATAAATTTATTCAAAGAATTCCAAAAATCCCAAAGGAATATGGAAGTAAAATGGTCACCTAGCCTTGGCATATATATTGTGATCTCGTTTGATGAGAGGGAGATTTTTGGCTCTTGAACTTTTCCAAGGTACTATTGTTGAAATGTTAAGAAGAGAAGCCTGGATTAGCTTTTGCATAGGAATATTTTTGTTATGGGGATGAATGTATTGAACTACTTCATGCTCCTTCACATGTGGATATGGAGTAACATTGTTTCATATTTTCGAATGGATTCTTCCTATAGTTTTATGCTTCTTATTTCATATATTATTTATGTTCTCTTACTTTACATGGGTAGTGAAATCTGAATGAAATAAATAGAAGGATTGTTATGATATTTATGCTTTCATACCATCAATTGTTTATTTGCTTCTTAAAACAACCATCTAAATTCTAAATATGTATGTTAAATTTTTATTTCACTACTCATTCTCTTTAATCTCTCTCCCAGCTGGGATAGGTTAGTTTAGTTAGGAAATGCATACAGGTTATATTACTTGCATTTCATCCCTTAATTATAGAACCCTTAATGTTGAACCAGGCGCAACCAGTAAAACTCAATAAGGAATCATTTACAGGCCAAAATCTGGATGGGTTCCCTACTCCAAATGGTTTGAGGTGTAATTGGGAATTCTTACTTGGGATAATCCCTACTATTGACCCTGCGTCATATCGACTCGTCAACAGGATGATCAAAAAGATGATGAGAATGTAGATTGAATTGATAATACTGAATTAAACTATGAACCCGTATAGTGCCAACACTATCACTGAGTTTGACATCATAAGTTAACTTGTTTTGATCTTCACCCATGCAGAGTTTTTGGGAAGAACAATCACCTCTACAAAAGGTGCCAAAAGAGAAAGAAGTTTCAATGGAAACATATACATTTTGAATGGTTAGGGACTTGGCATTGGAGTTTGGAAGCCAATTTATTAATAGGATCTTTTCGACGGGCTCATACACATTTTAAACTATGTTTACAAGGAGCAGTTTCTAGAGTGGATGGTTCTCAATGTTTTGGATTTGTTGATTTTATGGAAAGACCGGAGCCCACTTGAGGTTTTATTTTGAATTGAAGATTGATTCTTTATAATCAACTCAAATATAATGTGATTACCCCTTTCTACATTCATGGGGGATACATTTGATGGTTTGAGGATATATTTATTGGTCCTAGACTTCTCACCTTTTAGTTGAGAGGGGAAACATAGAGATGATTATTAGACTTTAGGTTTCGAAGTCTACCTTAATGCATTGTAGTTTATTTAGGATGATGAATAATTATGGATTCAAGAAGCATTTGGTTTGGTCCTATTATAAGAAGACAACAACTTCTAGATAAGTTAGGACATGTTCCAAAGGAACTATTGAGCTATAACTAGAGTCAGAGCCAAGTTCCAGAGGAAACACTGAGCCATAACCAAAGTCGGAGCCAAGTTCCAAAGAGAATTAGTGAGATAAAACCAAAGTTAGAGCCAGTGCTAGAAAGAATCATTGAACCAGAAGCATTTAGTAGAATATTTACAACCATTCAAAGCCACCACAACTTTTGATTGCAATCAATTGTGATCATATTAAAACCACCCATGTAGTAGAATATATCATATTCTACTAGTTTTTTGTTTGTGGTCACCCCAAAACCAATAGATTCAAAGAACACGTTCAATTAACATAAGACATCACCATCTAGCTAGATTATTTGATGAATGATCAGATTGTCAAATAAGAAATTTTCATCCATTGGTAGTTGTTCACTTCCATTTTTTATCTCTCTACATTTTTCTTGGCACATTAAAGATTGTTAGGGATTTTTTATCAATAATGGTCTTTTAGGTATATCTTCATCGAAAATCATGAGGTTTTAGACCATGGGTTTCTAATTGAATACTAGGATATATTATCAACTTTTGTACTAGTTATTCTTGCTTAGTTATTGATATACTTGTACAGAGTTATGATTAAGGGGGGATTGTTAGACATGCTCATAATCTAAGTCCTAATACCACCTTAACATTACACATCTAGTTATGATACGATTGTAAGGTGATTATGAAAGATGTTCTATAAATATACTTTTTGTACATATGAATAAATGCACTTATGCATTTTCTTCCATATCATTAAATATATTTTTCTTAATTTATAAAATGTGATTCTAACATCCATTAGATTAATTATGACAACATGATCTAGTCATTGAATTCCAAATGCGATACACTTAACATAAATTTGGTTATCTTTATTTTTTTCTATTTTAATAAAATGTTCATTGTTCATACTACCTAATTTCATGAATACCTCTACTAAGAACCCAATGTGTTTTTGGCAGCACTGTTACTAAAACCAC
This sequence comes from Larix kaempferi, assembly GCA_027924585.1. Lineage (NCBI taxonomy): Eukaryota > Viridiplantae > Streptophyta > Pinopsida > Pinales > Pinaceae > Larix > Larix kaempferi. Next base: position 1,459,463 of record BSBM01000706.1, read on the forward strand.
GTATTTAGTATATGATATTTTTTTCCTGTGTTGAAACAATGCTTTAGTATATGGATCATTACCCACCTTTCTAAATGTTATTTAAAGGGAATAATTATTGTTTAAATGTTGCATGAACATAAAAGTCTAAACATTTTTACAACGAATATTTTAGAACTAAAACTAAAATATATTTTGAAACTTGTGTATCCATCATTGACCACCTAGCCCATTGACAAAAAATTTGTATTCATCACCATCCACTACTATTTTTGTATTAATTATCATGACAAGCTAAATTTAATTTTTGAAGTTATTATATTAATACAAAATGATTATTTTAATTTTATAAATTTAACTTATATAATGCTAAAAGTATCACTATAGATTATTTCCTGTTAGGATATTTAGACACTTAGGAGTTAGTTAAGATCAACTTGTGTAATATATCCATTAGGAAAAGTGTGTTTCTTTAGTATGCATTAGTATGCATTTGTAAATACTTAATCCGACAGTCACGATATGTTCCTGACATAGAGTGATCCGACGGCTCAACTTCTCTTAGATCATACCTACCCTTGATCCGTGGCTTAACACCCGATTGGTCCATGATCTCTATTTAAATAGCATGGAGGGTCATTGGAAAGTTGATCGATTATGAGAAGCTCATTTGTAACTTTCTTTCTTTGCATAATAAATTGTCCCGTAGAAGCTATTTGGCCGGGGCTGTGTAGTGTTTCCCTCATGAGGGTTTAAACCATGTCAAAACATCGGTGTATTGATTTGTGATCTGTTTGTGTGAAGTGGTTGCTCTAGGTGTTCGATCTTTTGGGAGTACCCTGTGTACCCGAACATTTCCAAAAGAAAATTTATTTTAGTTGAAGTATGACTATAGATTATATACATTAATGTACATGTCCTTGTTTCTGAAATTATTACAATTATTGTAGCATCATTTTTATTTGTGGTAATGTATTTGTAACTTCGGAAGATATTCACTTCTATATTGTATGTATTACATTTGTACTTTATTGTATCCCCAACGGAGATGTATTATTCCTCCGACTGGAAGTGTCGTCATTTGTACTTGCAAGTGTTGCAAGTTATATTGTAAGTGTCGTAACTTATACTTGATGGGTTATTAGACCACCTTGATGGGGTCGGCCCTGTATGAGTTATGTGGGTCAAAGGGTTATTAGACCACCTTAGGGAGGTCGGCCCTGTATGAGTTATGTGGGTTAAAGGGTTATTAGACTACCCTAGTGGGGTCATCCAAGTGAGCATTATGTTATGTGGTTAAGTTGGGGCCAACCTAGTTGAGTAAATGTCAAGTGAAAGTAAAGATAAATAGAGAGTGTGACTCTCTCATTTGATTTGTTCACACACTCACTCACTTTGCATGAGTGATAGAGAGGAGGAATATGCACAAGTGGAGGAGGAGTATGTTGCTGGAGACATCTATCTTTTGGGTTTGATCTTTGTGATCCTTGTATTGGTGCTTATTTTATCTCTGAGGAAGTTGCGAGGTTTTTCACCTTCTTGGTTTTCCCCGATGAAATGCTTTGTGTTTCGTGTCTCTTGTTTCTTATGATGTACATGTTGTTCTCTCAGTTAAGATCCTAGATCATATTGAATTAAATGATGAAAAACTAACATGGTACCAGAGCTAGCCTGAAGGAAGGAATTGTATGGCATTTATGACACTTGTTGCGCTTGGGACAAATTGGAAGCTAGGGCTTGATATAGAAAAAACTAGTCATCGTGGAACTTTTCCTATAAATCAGTTTTGGCAAAGCTTCAGGATTTGAAACATTTACAGGTCAAATATAACATCCCCATGTACCATGTGTCTGAAGCAAAGCATCTAACTCGTTGTACTTTATGTTTTATGAACCGTACAATCTAGGGTTTCTGCCTCTTCCAGATCTCAGTCATAAACAAGTGACCTAGGAAAACAGGTCATAACTTGGGCTAGGAAGCTCCAAATGAAATTCTGTAAAAATGGGCAGTAAGGGAATGGACTGTAGTTTCACAAGTACATTTTTCAGAGGCCGAAGTTGAACCAGTGACACGTGGTACTCCATACAAGTTCGCTATATGGTTTTATCCCATAAACAGGTCATGTTGTGACACTTGGAATAAATCTCTCTCAGAGAATCCATTTGAGGTCATATCTATGGGGTTGCAAAGACGACAGGTCAAGCTACCACGGGATGAAGTTTTTAGACCTTGAAGATCTGAAATTATAGAGTTAAACTAGAAACAATAAGGAAGATATTTCTGTGAAATAGAATTGGATTTTGAGCATTCTCATTTTTGGCTTATCACTGCTGCGGGAAATTAGGGTTTTAGAGAAAGTTGGAATTTTTGGAACCTGAGACCATGGCTAGATGCTCCTCATCAAAATCAAAATTTTGAGACCAATATTGAAGTTTTTGGTTGGGTAGAAACCCGGGCTCTATCAAACCCTAGTTCCGGATTTTGACCAGAAAACCAGAATTTGACAGTTGCTTCAGATCCAAAACTTTCAAAGTCAAGCTTGAGGGGTCAAATTTTGTATATTTCAAAATTGAAGTATACCAGCATGATCAGTTGAGCAAGGTGCATATTTTCATCCAATCAGAAGTTTGAACTTCAAAGTTTGAATTTTTAGGGTTTCTCTAAGAAACCCTAATCCAGCTCCAGATCCAGTTTCTACAAATCAAGAGGATTGGATTAATACTAGAAGAGAATGAATTGGATACCTACATAAGTGAAGAGGTTCCCGTTCCAGAGGGAGACGAGGCTAAGGCCTAATACACAAGCAAGTATGACTTACAGGTACGTTCTGAAATCTATTCATGATGATATGTTTGTCTTCATTGAGGTTAGTACAATCTTGATTAATTTTAGACTTTTCCTATCACCTTAGTAAAATGTACGAATGCATGTGAATGATGGAAGACATTCATTTATTAAGGTTATGACACTTATGATTGTACTAATGCACTATGGTGTTGTATGAGGTTGATGTTTTCTACTAACATGAAAGGTACATCAACAAAGTCAAATCAAGTTCTAGTTCAAGAACATATGACCATGATGACATGAAGACAAAGACTCATCCATAGTCATGGATCACATAGAAGCTCTACTTACGAGGTATGTATAATTTGGTTCCGCAATGGTTATCATATGCAGGTTACTGGCACAAGTCATTGAAGAGAACAAGAAGACATTATGTGGGTATGTTAGACATAACTAACTAACATGATAATCCAGGTATGTTTTTCCTATATCAAGTTAGAACCCTACCTTGTGGTAAGATCTCTTATATAAGTATACTTGGCATGATTGACAATGATTATTCATGAAGTTATAAGTTTGAGTAATCAAGGGTTTATGCACATTATGTTTCTTACTTTGATTGATGATATGACTAACCAGAAGAGTCCTATGGTCAAATAAGAATATGCATGAGTAAAAGAAATCCTCCCTGAAACCTTGAATACTAACGCTTATTACTTGTGTATGAAATGACCATGACCATACATGCTTAAGATTATTTAGAATCATAATGTTTTTAATAGTACTAATATTATACTAATGAATGTATGATTATGTATGAGATATTGAGGATGACACTATGATGACACTAGTGCACACTTAAGCATGCATAGCGGTCAAGGATGGATATAAGTTCAAGGACAGATAATCTAGGAAGCAAAGATCAAGAGGGAGCACACTCCAGTAGTTCTTGCAAGGAAGCAAAGATTGAGAGGGAGTCCACCCAACAACCAAACAAAGATAATTATTTGAATTGTCATTTCTTATGATTACTTAAATGATGTTGTTCAGTCATGTACATACTTATGTTCCTAGACTTAGGTTGTGTATTATGCATATTAGAATAATTGCATTAATCAACAGTATACTACTAATATGCATGTAATGTGTAAGTGGCCTATGGCACTGTACAACATTCCATTGCTACTTATCTAGAATGAAACCTCTTTGCTGACATGTTGGGAGTAGTGCAAACTCTTAAATGTTCTGGTAGAGATGGAAAGCATCTATAAAGTTACAGGATATGGATAAATGTTGTATTGAAGCATTGGCTAAGATAATTGCATGATTGTATGACATATATCTTTATGTGTAAGATTTTTTTATGAAAACTATGAGAAGTTTCTAAACATGCAAGTTTCTAGCCATGGATGTCATCTCCATAATCAACGTTGCCATCCAAGTGATGAAAGAGGTTAATGATGAGGACCAAAACCGTCACATATTGCAAACTAATTTCACGCCTATGGAATTTCTTCTACGCTATATTACCACTCACTTCAAAGATCGCCTACCTGAAGCGGCCCGGGAGACCATGAAGATATGGCTGCAACTGCTGCATAATTTCCTTACACACACCAAAAGCTTACTCCAGCGCCGCTTCGATCCACCACAACGGTGTCTCGACTGTCTCATGTGCAAATGTTTACATTTCCTAAGATATGACCATTTGACTAGATCAAGAGGTATACTGCATACATTTATGGATATTTTAATTAAATATTTATCATGTTGTTCACATTTTAGCTTGGTTTTTTGTTTTGTTCCTAATTTTTTTACCCGTTTGGTCTATGCATGCTCTTTCTCATGCACTCTATGTAAACTTGATAAATTAGAAATGGAGTGAAAGCCATTAGAGCATATCTTCCATCTCCTTAGCATTAGTATCTCACTTGGGTACTTATATATTGGTTCATGATTCTAATGGTCCAATTTTCACTAAATTTGACCAAGTGATCCATGGGATCAGTTCATCGCTAGATTTAAGGGCGAAATTTACTATTTTTAGCCAGTGAAGGTGCATTCCTTTATTTTAGGGTCTTTTCCTAGATTTTAGGATCCAAACTTGCATGTTTGAGTTCCTAGAGTGATTCAAGGAACCTAATGCCATGAATCAAGGAGGGTAACACCCTGCTTCACTATTTTTAGTTATTTCCTACTGTGCATGATTTATGCATGCATTAGATCCGTAGTTTTAGAAAATTAATCATCCACTTGACATCCTGGGTTAGCTATGTGCTGGTTTACTCATCCTTGAGATATTGCATGGCTAAATGGGGCATATGAACTCTAAGTTAAGCCCAACTACGTTTTTTTTTCTCTCTTCATTATCTCCTTTTTTCCCTTGCATAATTGTTAAGTGTATTGTTGTTCATTAGACTTCTATATCTATTTGATCTCTTGCAGTTGATCATTAGATTTTACATGGTATCAAAGCTAGATGGAATCTAGAAGCAACATACTTTTATTTTGCAAGAAGAAGAAACATCAAGAGTAGTCACATCAGATAAGATGGATCAGCCCTAGTGTGTGATTCTTACTCCATTCAATTACAATGAGTGGAAGTATGAGGCCATTATTCTCTTGAAGAGTAAGGAATTTTATAGGATTACTATGGGAACAAAAATTGAACCCAATCCTAAAGTGGAGAAATAAAAATTCTTCAATAGGATTGGTGAATCATTTGGATTTCTATGTTTCTTGACATCAGTTAAAGAAATAATCTATCAATGAAATCTACTCCAAGTTGGAAGGACACTTTGGAATGTAGGATGAGATAAGAGGATATTAATTGGAGAAAGACTTCAATAATTTGAACTTGAGAACTATACAATATTTATCTATAGAATTTGAACCATGCACTTCCATCTTAATGTGACATGATGCACTAATTCAAATTAATCATTCAGTTAAGGGAGATGATGCACCCATTAAAATCAATCATCCAATAGAGGGAGAACTTGCTATAGATCATGTTCTTATTGATGAAGATATCATTGATGTCTATTCAATTACCTCAAGTAATATTTTAGGTTTGCTTGTAGAAGTTGTTGACACTAATGAACTCGTTGTTACAAATCCAACAACCAAAATTCCTTGGGAACAACATACTCGTCTTTCAACAAGTGATTAATTAGTTTTCTATTCAATCGATAAAACGTGGACCCACTCACATTATCAAAGTGATCCTCATGAAATCACTACCTCAGATCCCTTGATGTCCATCCATAATTACATGGTCAATAATGGATATCCATAGTCCTTTTCAAAAGCACTACGAAAACCATACGTGTACACTACCATGAACGAGGAGTATCAATATTTTATGAAGAACCAAGCTTGGAAGCCATATCTGTTAGTTTTTCAGAATTTACTTCAATCTGATCTAGGATCTTAACTGAGAGAACAACATGTACAGCATATCTACAACATATCAATCATGGACACAATAATGCAAGCACACAAGAGACATTGAGTTTACTTGGGGAAAACCATAAAGGTGAAAAACCCCAATAACTTCCTCAGAGATAGATAGAGCAATGATACAAGCCAAGCATAAGAGATAGACATCTCCTAGAAGCAGCTTCTCCTCCTCCACAAGTGCACCACTCTCCAAAGAGTGTGTGAGAGAATAGAATGATGAAATAGAGTGCCTCCCGCACTCTATTTATACTTGACTTGACTTTCCTGATAGCCTTTACTAGGTCGGCCTCAACTTAACCACATAACACAATGCTGACTGGGCCGACACCCAATAGGGTGGTCTAATAACCCTTTGACCCACATGGCCGACCCCCACTAGGGTGGTCTAATAACCCTTTGACCCACATGGCCGACCCCCACTAGGGTGGTCTAATAACCCTTCGACCCACATGACTTATACAGGGCCGACCTCAACAAGGTGGTATAATAACCCATCAAGTATAAGTTACGACACTTACAATATAAATGACGACACTTTTCGTATAGAGGAAAAATAAAATCTCTATAGGAATACAAACACTTCCGTATAGAGGAATAATAACATCTCTATAGGAATACAATATACATATATGTGAAATACATTCCGAAGTTACATATACATCAACACTCCCTCTTAACTAAGAAGGTATTTCTCAACACAGGTCTTCTAGCACAATTCTTCTTCTTTGGATCATCGTCACTCGATAATCATCATCGAGTCATCGTCATCGTCACTGCTGCTACTATCTCAATCAATCTCTGAATCTACTCATCATAGGAAGTTCTACAGAGCCAGTCCTTTTTCATACTGGATGTAGGCCCACCATCTGTAGGTCTTCACCATCACTGGCCATACTGTGGAATCCTCAGGACTTATTACGTGCGTCACAAAACCTCGAAAGAGCATCCCAGGCTATTATGGGTACACAACTCCGACCTATAGGATCTCCTAGGATCTTTTACATGTGACAATCACAAAACCTTAAAAAGGTGTCTTTCCAAGCAAGAACCCTAAAGAGCAGCTGAGGCCTTTTTAATCCTGTCTAGATCTCTAGGTCTGATTACATGTGACTCCTACCACAAAACCTTAAAAGGGTGTCTTTCCAAGCAAGAACTCTAAAGAGAATCTGAGGCCTTTTTCATCCTGTCCAAATCTCCAGGTCTAATTACATGTGGTCATGGCAATGCGTCGAAAGAGCATCTGAGGCCTTTTTCATCCTGGCCAGATCTCCCAGGTCTACTTACATGCTCATCTGCACAACCTATCCACAGCCACAAAGTATCATCCTGATACTCATGATCATCGTTCACGAAAAAAACCCAGATGCACATCACACAGCACTTACATCTACGTCATGGGAGAACACATCTACAACCATGCGAGAATGGCACAACACTTATATTGCAGCCATGGGAGAACACATCTACAACCATGCTCAAATGACCAACACTTATATCGCAGCCATGGGAGAACACATCTACAACAATGCTCAAATGGCCCCAGCAATTATATCGCATCCATGGGAGAACACATCTACAACCATGCTCGAATGGACCCAACACTTATATCGCAGCCATGAGAGAACACATCTACAACCATGCTCGAATGGCCCTGGCAATTACATCACGACCATGGGAGAACACATCTGCCACCATGTCAAAAACTCCCAGCAATTACATCGCGACCATGGGAGAACACGTCTACAACCATGTCCGAAAGCTCATGTGCATCTGTGTCTTCAAAACTCATCACACATAATCCAACTGATTATGTAATGTATCCACCTAATACATGTCATCACATATGATAATCCTGATCATCATCACTGCATCATCTTGATGCATGTCATCTGGAGCAACATCTTGAAGCTCATCATCCATGATCATCCTGATCATACAATCCATCCACCTGATGCATACCAAGTATCTACCTAATACATATCATCATACATGATCCACCTGATCATACAATGTATCCATCTGATACATACACAGATACATGATCCACCTGATCATACAAACGTATCCACCTGATACATATACAGATACATGGTCCAAGCATCCAACATGATACATATACATATACATGATCCAATAGATCATAACAAGCATCCAACATGATGCATATATAGAGCAGTAACTGGAGCATCGTCCTGATGCTCATCATCCAGCACTTACATCCACAACCATGTGAAGGATCCTCCCTCTCATCATGCTTAGAATGGCTTTAGAAAATGTCTCCATCACTTCTTCCTCAAAGTGTCGTCAATCTGAAGAACACCAGGCCTCTCTCTGAAGTACTCAAACTTCACTCTGGCTAGTGGTTTCGTCAGTACATCTGCAATCTGCTCATCCCGCCGCAACATACAGGAGCTTCACTGCTCCTCTCTGCACCATATACCTAATATAGTGATATTTGATCTCAATGTGTTTCGACCTGTTGTGGAACACCGGGTTCTTAGACAGCTTCACACAACTCTGGTTATCACAGAAGATACTAGTATACTCCAATGGTAGATCAAATAACTCAGACAGTAGCTTCCTCAGCCATACTACCTCACAACTAGCCGAACAAGCTGCAACATACTCTGCTTCGGCTGTACTCAGTGCTGCGCAGGACTGCTTCCTGCTAAACTAAGATATCACACCTGATCCCATACTGAAGCAGCACCCATAAGTGGTCTTCCTATCTATAGCACTGCTTGCCCAATCTGAATAAACATAACCCTGCAGGTTAAAATTTTGATTCACATCATACTTGAGCCCATAATCAACCGTACCCTTCAGGTACCTCAGAATATGCTTTACAGCAACCAGGTGAACACCTCTGGATCTATTAGGAACTGGCTCAATGTGTTCACCGCAAAGCAGATATCTAGTCTCGTGTTCATTAGGTACATCAAGGACCCAATCATCTGACGATACACAGTGACATCAACCGGATCAGATGAAGCATCACATAGAAGCTTCAGGTTCGATGCCATAGGTGTGGCCATGGCCTTGCAGTCCATCATCCCGAACCTCTTCAGGATCTCTACTGCATACTTTCCTTGTCCAAGGAAGATCCCATCTATACTTTGCCACACCTCCATGCCTAGAAAATAGTGCATCATCCCCAAGACCTTCATCTCGAACTTGGCAGCAAGCTTTCGCTGCGTGTCGGAAATCAAAATATCATTACTTGTTACAAACAGATCATCTACATACAACAGTAGTATCATAGGATTGCCTTCCTCAACCTTGTAGTAAAGGTTGGAATCCGCTTAACTCTTGGTAAAGGCCAAACTGGATAGAAATTTGTCTATCCTACCATCTGGTGCATGCTTGATCTTATAGATCCATTTGGAAGTCACATAAGACTTCCCTTCAGGTCTTGGGACTGCATCCCAAACATCATTCTTCATGATCGACTGGTACTCCCTCGATCATGGCATTCTTCCCGAATCTTAGGAACTTCAATATATTCAATATATTCAATAGATATCTTTGTTGCTGGAACAAATGTTGTAGTCCTTCTTTTGTAGGTGAAGGTATACGATCTTTCCTACAAAACAAGTTAAATTGCATGATTAGAAACATCTCATAGTTTTCAGAACAAATTCTTACACATAAAGAAATATGTCATACAGTCATGCAATTATTTTAGCCAATGCTTCAATGCAACATTCATCCATATCCTGTAACTTTCTAGATTGCCTTCAAATCTCTACCAGAACATTGTTAAGAGTTTGCACTACTCCCAACATGTCAGCAAAGAGGTTTCATTCTAGTTAAGTAGCAATGGAATGTTGTACAGTTCCATAGGCCATATACCCATCACATGCATATTAGTAGTATACTGTTCATTAATGCAATTATTCTAATATACACAACCTAAGTCTAGGAACATAAGCATATACATCATTGAACAACATTATTTAAACAAACAAATATGTAAGAAATGACAATTCAAATACTTATCTTTGTTTGCTTGTTGGGTGGACTCCCTCTGAATATCTGCATCCTTGCAGAAAACTACTGGAGTGTGCTCCCTCTTGATCTTTGCTTCCTGGATTACCTGTCCTTAAACTTATATCCATCCTCGATCACTATGCATGCTTACAAGTATCATTATTGTGATATCCTCGAGATCTCATACATAATCATACATTCATTAGTATAATCTCAATACTACAATAATCTTAAACATGTATAGTCATGATCATTTCAAACACAGATAATAAGCATTAGTATTCAAGGACTCTTATGGTTAGTCGTATCATAAATTAAGGTAGGAAACATAATATGCATACACCCATGCTTATTCAAACCTATGAATAATCATTATCAATCATGCCATGTATACTTATATAAGAGATCCTATCACAAGGTAGGATTCTAACTTGATATAGGAAAAAACATACCTGGATTAGTATATTAGCTAGTTATGTCTAACATACCCACATGATGTCTTCTTGTTCTCCTCAATGACTTGTGCTAGTAACCTGCATATCTCATAGGTTAACCATTATAGAACCAAGTTATACATACCTTGTTAAATAGATCTTCTAAGTGATCCATGAAAATGGATGAATCTTTGTCTCCATGTCACCTTGATCATGTGTTCTTGAACTAGAACATGATTTGTCTTTCTTGGTGTACCTTTCATGTTAGCGGACAACATAAACCTCATAAAACATCATAATGCATTAGTACAATCATAAGTGTCAACACCCTAATCAATGAATATCTTCTATCATGCATTCATAATTTTATTAAGGTGATACGACAAGTCTAAATTTAACCAAGATTGTACTAACTGTAGTAATATGAAGACAAACATACCATAAACTTAATCATGAACACAATTTGAAACATACCTAGATAAGTCATACCTGTCGAGATTGCTTGTAATCTTCTTATGTAAGGCCTTAGCCTTATCTCCCTCTGAAATAGGAACTTCTTCACTTATGCAGCTGACCAATCCATTATCTTCTAGGATTAACCCAATCCACTTGATTTGCAGGAACTGGATCTGGAGCTGGATTAGGGTTTGTGAGAGAAACCCTAAAAATTCAAACTTTGAATTTCAAACTTCTGAAAGGATAGAAAGATGTGCCTTGATGAGTTGATCAAGCCGGTATACTCAGAATTTGAAAACTACATAGTTTCACCCCTCAAATTTTCCTTTGAAACTTTTGGATTCATTGGACATGACCCCGAACTAGGGTTTGATAAGGCTGACCCTTCTACCCAATCAAAAGGTTCGATCCAAATCTCTAAGCTTCTATTTTTTTGAGGTGCTTCCAGTCGTGGTCACAAATTTCAAAAATTCCCATTTTTGCAGAAGCCCTAATTTTCCAATTTTCCGATCAAAGTCCCGAACTAGGGTCTAATCAAGCCCAACCTTCATCCCAACTAAAAAATCTGATCTTGGTCTCTAAATTTCGATTTTGATGAGTAGCATTCATCCGTGGTCTCTGATTACAAAAATTCCAACTTTCTCTGAAACCCTAAATTCCCGAAGCCATGAATGAAGGCGCTCAAAAATAATTATGTTTTGACAGAAATATGTAACTGATTGTTTCTGGTGTAACTCCGAACTTTCCATTCCACAGGGTTTGAAACTTCTACCTGTGGTATCCCGACCTGTCATATTTCCAACCCCACAGGTCGGACCTCAATTGGATTCCCTGAGAGAGAGTTATGCCAAGTTTCGCAACGTGACCTGTTTATGGGATAAAACAGGAGAGCGAACTTGTATGGCGTGCCATGTGTCACTGGTTCAGCTTCGGCCTATGAAAAAGTTTCCTAAGAAAGTACAGTCCGTGCACTACCTGTCACGTTTTACAAAATTTCATTTGGATCTTCCTATCCCAAGTTATGACCTTTTTTCCTAGGTCACCTGTTTATGACTCAGATCTGGAAGAGGCAGAAACCCTAGATTGTACAGATCATAAAACACAAATCACAACGAATAAGAAGATTTCCTTTCGGCACAAGGTACATGGGGATCTGGTATTAGACCTGTAAACGTTTCAGATCCGAAAACGTTTCTAAAATGTACTTATAGTGAAAGTGCTACGGTGACTAGTTTTTGCTATATCAAGCCCTAGCATCGCAAGTGCAACAAGTGTCATACATGCCATACCATGCCTTCTTTCAGGCTAGCTCTGATACCATGTTAGTTTTTCAGAATTTACTTCAATATGATCTAGGATCTTAACTGAGAGAACAACATGTATAACATATCTACAGCATATCAATCATGGACACAATAATGCAAGCACACAAGAGACACGGAGTTTACTTGGGGAAAACCATAAAGGTGAAAAACCCCAATAACTTCCTCAGAGATAGATAGAGAAATGATACAACCCAAGCATAAGAGATAGACATCTCCTAGCAGCAGCTTCTCCTCCTCCACAAGTGCACCACTCTCCAAAGAGTGTGTGAGAGAATAGAATGATGAAATAAAGTGTCTCCCGCACTCTATTTATACTTGACTTGACTTGCCTAATAACCTTTACTAGGTCAGCCTCAGCTTAACCACATAACACAATGTTGATTGGGCCCACACCCAATAGGGTGGTCTAATAACCCTTTGACCCACATGGCCGACCCTCACTAGGGTGGTCTAATAACCCTTCGACCCACATGACTTATACAGGGCCGACCTCAACAAGGTGGTCTAATAACCCATCAAGTATAAGTTACGACACTTGCAATATAAATGACGGCACTTTCGTATAGAGGAAAAATAACATCTCTATAGGAATACAAACACTTCCGCATAGAGGAATAATAACATCTCTATAGGAATACAATATACATAAATGTGAAATACATTCTGAAGTTACATATACATCAACAATATCCCCTACCCCTTGGCAGGAGAATTTCACTTAACAAGTGGAAGTATCAATCAAAATTGGTAGCAGATGGGCATGAGAATGATCATGGATGAAAATGGCTGCCAAATTCCAACCAACATTGTCCTCTTTTTTGGGGGTGGTTTTTTCCCACTGGGTTTTCCCTATTTTCCCATTTCCAGGGGATATTTCCTTTATGTACTTGGGTACCTAACATTTCTTCCAATTGTCAGGACCCATTTTTTATGCATTGATTTCACCAAGTTAGGCTTATGGGGGGTGCTATAGCATATTTTCCTTCTCCTTAACATTAATCTCTCACATGGGTACTCTAGATCTTGGTCTCATGATTCGAATGGTCCAATTTTGGCCAAATTTGACCAAGTGAGCCATGGGAACACTTCATTCCTAGGAATTTTCTATTTTTAGTTAGTGAGGGCACATTCCTTAATTTTAGAACCATTTCATTGAGTTTAGGGTATTGTCCCTGGTTTTAGGAAATTAAGCCTCCACATGTCATCCTACATTAGTTATGAGCTACTTAAGACATTCTTAAGAGATTACATGGCTACCTATGGAATCTAAGCTCTAAATTAAGGCCAAATAGATCTTAATGCATCAGTTCACTATTCAAATTGCCTTCTTTAGGAATTTGAAATGCATGATATGTACAACATTATTCAGGCTTTGAATTATTGAAAGAGAATTCAGGTTGTGCTCCAATATTTTTTTCTCTCTTCACTCTCTCCTTTATTTTTCCATTGAAAAATTGCTAAGTGTATTGTTGTTCATTATATTTATAGATCTATTTGATCTCTTGTAGGTGATCATCATAATTTACAAAAGGGGCTTTCTTGACTATGCATGCTTTTTTTGTGCACCTTGTGTGAACTCAGTAAACCATAAACAACGAGGAAACTTGCATTTTTTGGGTAAGCTAATCAAGTTCAAACAACAAATTTCAGATATGTTGGCTTTGGAATTTTGTTTCTTGTTTTTTTGTGGTTATGTAAAATTGTTCTACATGCCAAAATTAAGGCTTTTTGGGGAGGCACACTCTCCAACAACAACATTCCCCTTCATATTATTACTAAACCTTTTGTTTAACTCACTTGTTTGAATGTTACTTTGATAAGTAAGAGTCTGTTGTATTGGTTTCAAGTCCTTCTTGTTAGTTTTTGAAAAAATTTCATGTAACTTTAAGTTATAACGTAACTTCATTGTAAAAGTGCTTCCCACTTGTTTTATAAAAGTGGGCCACTATTTTTAAAATGTAACTTATTTGCAAAAGTGATCTTATAGGAAAATTTAGTGAGGGGGGAATTATTTATTGCATTGAGAACCTATCACCATGTGGTTCAAACTCTTCCCGCCACATTGCTCCTTGGTCCCTTTTCTGGCTTGTTTTAAAAATGGCATAATTTTGACATCCAGAGTCTATCATTTTTTTTAAATACATATTTTTTGGATATCTTTGTGTTTAGACCATTAGCTTATGCTTCTAAATCTATATTACCTATATATTATAATATGTCCAATAAAAGTGATATTTTGCTTATTGTTACTAACTACTTCTCATCGAGACCTCATATGTAGGATATCTTACAAAGTATGGAACTTTACTAGATTACCATGGGAAAATAAACTATCCCCACTAATGTCACTAAGAAAGTAAAATGAGATAATAAAATAATGAATCCCATGGATTAATAGGGATGTCCATCTTTAATGACTTGCAATTCCACCTTCAAGTAATTGTCGCACCAAATGCTGCTTGGGAAAAGTTGGAAACCGTATTTGGTAAATACAATTAGATTTGAGGTCACTAGCTTGAAAATCAATTAGTTTCTTTAAATAGAAGTGATTTATCTTGCATTCAAGACTATCCATATCATTAACACCCTGGATTTTTACCCCAAGATGTAAATATGATGTAATTATGGAAAGGATAGAAGTTGGACATGAATGGTCTAGGATGATCGAATATATTTTAAATATATGTACATTTGATGTTTAATATAAAAATATCCAATAGCTACACGTGAAGAAGGATGAAGAGGAGATGTGGATATATGTTCCACAAGTGGGGGAAGTGAGAGGGGGATAAAAGATAATGACCCTAGTTAACAATTAATATTAGCTTATGTCCTGAGTGTTCATTATAATTTTTAACCCAAGTTCCCTTAACCATGGTTATGAGGGTCACCTAAACCTTAATTAATCATGGGTTAATTATATTAATTGGGTATTAAGAGGGGAAAGGTGGCCTCCTCTAGGGAAGCCACATGTCAAGACAAAAGCATGCATATATAATGTTAAAAACCCATTCCATTCGTTCATTCCATCATCCAAGGAGCGAGAGAATCCATGATATGGTAGTTATAGTTGGTAATCCAAAGGAATATTAGTTTCCATAATCTATCACTTGAACCCACCCTGATAAATGAAAACCTAGCTACTCGGATAAACTAGTGCCTACAGATTAGGGAACCTGGCCTGTATGTGACATCCCTATATCCTTGTCATAGGGACTTCATGGATGATCCATACAGGAGAAACAAAATGGGAAGGGGACATCCTGAGTGATTGCAGTGTAGAGAAGGGGGTTCCTTTCCTACCATTGTGTAGGTTAATAGGGAATGGATGAGAGGTTGGGTACAACTATGGATGGGATTACCTACACCACTTGGGTATATGATAGGTTCCATTGGGTGAGGAGTGCTCTAAGATGAATGTGGTTTTGAATTGAAGAGTTAGTAGTTAAACCCTTATGTACTGATAGCTCCGGCTCAGGGGTGGTATCTGTCTTAAGATGAACATCCTTCACTTGTAGTTGGTTGGAGGGAATTTAAAATATAAGTGCCAAATGTGTTTGGAATGCAATGGATTTTATTGATGTTATATGTTTGTTTCAGTTATTGTTTTGGAATTATCTACGTGTATAATTTATGGAGCATGGTTTGAATGCATTCACGGTAGTGGTAATTTAATAAAAAAGAATGGATATTCTAGATAGTTGAATGTTTCATAAATGTAATATTTTTGTTGTTAAAATTAATAATATAACCAATTTAGGAATTAAAATTCAAAATTGGTACCAAGAGAAAAATTTATATAGGTATTTGAGTTTCATGTGTTTTGCACAGTTTAAAGAGGCTACTAGGTACATGAAAAATTCAAATCTCTTAGAATTTTAGTTGAAGAATGCAAGATAGGTAAGCCAGTAAAGCAGTGCATTTATGGTATTCTTGCAAAGCTTGGTCTTGCTTATGTTTTTGTATCTACTTTTTAATCCATAAAAAAATCTCTAGGGGCTACTTATAAAGAACCCTCTCTTTAATATGTTGTGATGCTTTGTTTAGATAGAAAGATAAGTGCTTGCATATTGGGGTAATTAACACTGTAGGTACATCTAATAAATACTTAGTGGCATAACAAAATGATAAATCCAAGCATCCAAAGAAGAAAAATCCTTGCAATGATAAGAAAAACAATGGTCCCAAATCCTCTCAATAAATTTATTGCATAAACTTCGGCGTCTACGTCATTCATGGATATGGTCCGTGATATGGGTGGCCATACTCTTTCTACAAGAAAGGAGAATCTCAACACCAGCGTCATAGCGAGCTGGTAACTGGAAGAATTGTAGGAAAGTAGAGGCGATGGATACAAAGGTGGAATGCATCCCATGGTGATAGTCTATATAACACTTGGTTGCAGCGTGAGTGGAGGTTCGTTGTAAGAGGCGTAGTCGAATAGAGTTGTCCACTATAGAGTTAGAGGAACACCATAAGTGGAAGGATATGATATGGTTCCGGGGGTCCTCGTCACCTTTCCCCTCTAAATTAGGGATGTCCAAAGGTAGCTTGGTAGGTGTTCATCCCAGAGACGTTCTAAGGCTATTTTAGAACTGTTCCTGGGCATCAATAAAATTTTCTATGTTCTTTATGTTATTCAAGAATCACATTCATCATAAAATGATATAGATATCCAATCTTGAAAAATATGGGCAATATTTCAATGTGCCAGTAACCAAAATTGAGTATTGATGAAAAATGAAATGGCATAAAACAAATGTACTGCAGAGAGTAAATCTTTGTTCTATGTTAAAGAATAACATATTGAGCCAAGGATAGGAATTCAGTAGTATGAACAAAATGATCACAGAACTGCAACTGGATAATGTAAGGATATTATTTCCAGATAAATTAACATGAAAACTTTATGTGCTAACCATCTTAGAAGTAACGATTTAAGCTTACATCACTCACATTAAACTCAGAAATAGTTTCATAAATCATGAATAATATGAAAGAGATGAAATCACAAGAGAAATAATTAACTGTACACATCAAACTTTTGAATCCATAAAACTTCAAGATCAGGCAAATTATAATCTTCTTTCTGTATTGATTGTACTGCCAAATATTAGAAGTAATGCTTCTTACAAAAGAGAGTTGACCCTTTGGATATTGTTGATTCTACTATATATAGCCTTTCCGGGCATTTACAAAAATGAGTTTTTACAAATATTTTGTTACAGCAGAAATTATGTTTGTGATTTACAACAAAAATTGTTACAAAAAGGAACGGTCTTGCTGACTAATGTTGACTTGTTTGTTGTTGAGAATGGGTTCCACTATGATGAGGTGGGAGGATTCCTTGTCGTGTGGAGGAGGCTTGTGCTTATGGTTGTGCTGATGAGGCTACAGCTGCTACTTGTTTTCTAGTGGACTGTTCCAACTGCTGGGATTCGCTGAACTTGGTGATACTCCTCCACTCTTTACCCATAGGATACTGGAAGAACTTGAGCTCCCTAAGAGTTGGTTCAAGCTCCATATAGCACTCGAAAGAAGCCTTTGGAAGACTACTTAAAATAGCTTGGAAGAGGTCAAGAACCTCAAAATTTTTATGTAGCTTTTCTACAACTGATTTTCCACTGAGCTCTTGTAAAGTGTTCGTCATGCGAATTTCGGTATTCCTTGCATCTTCCATCAAATTAATATACTGATCCAGTGGATATAGGTCTCTGTTTCCATCCCATAAAGAGGGAAGACCGAGGGAAAAAACTGTTTTGAACTGCTCCTTGAAAGAGAACACATCCTGCTTCAATTGGACTGCCATGTCAGCCACATTCTAGGCCAAAGCCCCCTTCGTGATCATCTTGTTTGCTTCCATGACCACTTTGGTTCGGTCTCGGACAACATACATTTGTAGCTCCGCAAAGTTCTTTTCATTTAGGAAGTCGATCACCTCTCTATCCACTTGGACCTTCTTATTTACACTGCTCATTATAGCTCGTTCATCTAGCACGACAGTCTTAGCTATTTCTGATACTTCTTGGGCGATGCTAAAATGGTTTCACTGAGACTTTATCAAAGCCGCCATCTGATTCCACAATATAACTTTGGCGCCCTTGGTCAAAGGTTTACCGGTGAGATTAGTGGATAGCTCATGAACCTTACCTTTGAGCTCATTGATCGTTTGCTGGAGTTCTGATATAACCCGATCTCTCCTCATGATCTTCTCATTTGTATTGAATAGTTCATCACATTTCGACTTCAGTTGAGTTTGCACTTGATTTAACTGGGCATCCTTGATGCTCATTTTTGCCACTGCCTAGGCCAATTTATCGATCGAATCTAAAGTTGATGAGGCTTGAAGGATGATAGCCATTTGGTGGAGGAGGTTTTGATTCAGTTTCCTCGCGTCTTCCAGCTCCCCTTCCAATAGGACCATCCTTTCCTTTAGCATTTAACCCTCACTAATCGACTTCTCCAATTCCGTCTATATTGTGACTACCTCTACAGTCTATGAATGCTACGTTGTGGGAATACTCAGCTTCTTTTTTAGGTTTGCCACTTCCTTGTCTTTCTCCTTTAGCATGGCTTGTAATGGAGCCCTATCTTCAAGATTCTAAACCATCTTTACTACCTGTTGCTCTAAGTAAGTTATTTTCAATTGCTTAGCCTTATTGGATGATTTTTCATTCGTTAGTTGCTTCTCTAGTTTACTAACCACAGCCTGTAACATGTTAGTGCTCATACTGAATTTTCGTACATCTCTATACACTCCTTCTTCTGTCTGTCGATGCAATTCCTTGATGTCTTTAGATGGGACTTGGTCCAAATTTATGGTTATCTGGGTGGTCTTAAAATTGGATGGTGTCTTCTTTCCTCCTAGCGCTATTTTCTCTAGGATGACCATTTTGAGGGCTCCCTGCTTCAAATCCAGATAACATCTTGGATTGTCTTCCTGTATCTAGCTCCTTTTTTGGAAGCAACGATTTATCCAGATCCATGTTGTCCTCTTTGATCTGAGCATAATGCCCAAACAAACCTGTCCTAAAAAATGATGTGATAACTAAAGCTCCCTCCATGCCCTGAGCCTCTTGGCCCTGTGGCCACACTGCAGAAGGGAACTTTTGAGGATGACAGGTGTTGCAGGGAAGGGTGCCAGCCTAATTTTTGATGTTGCACTAGATGTTCCTTCTACTTTCACTGTCTTGGTCTTTGATCCAATACTCCTAGATCCGTCCCTTCCGGTAGCAGACGTGGGCTCCGATGTGTCTCGTTTCCCCAACATATCAATCTTAAGGGGTGTTGGAATAACTGGCAATCCAAAGGCCTTTCTTGCGTTCAAAACAACCTGACATTGTTCCCAACTATCCAGATTAGCTATCTTGTCTAACAGGGGGTGTGGCTCGTGGAGGTATGCTGTCGAGTGGGCCCCCTATCTTTTTTGAAAAATGATCCCTCTGGGATCATAATGGTGCATCGTGCTCAAAAGGAAACCATATGATGCTAGAAGTTCCTCAACCACCTTCTAAGCAACTCTATCTCGCACCTTAAAAGGGCTTGTTTCACTGGGGACTTTGAAAGTCCTAGCACTATTCCCTTTCATAAAATGCACCTCATCACAATTAAATATTTGGAGGATAAACTCTAGTGCGAACAATCAGGGAGTCATGAATATGGGGAGCTTGTATGGAGCTAACTCCACCCCATATACTTTGATCTCGCTGTGGGTGTCAAAACAAAACCAATTGCCTACAGCCTCATTTGGATCGAGTTGGTGCAATTGTTTGCACTCAGGGAAAATTCTCGGTGGAAGGGAATCAAACACAAGTGTATAAACTTTCGCTACAACGGTATCAACGAAAGTGGATATTTTCTCCTGTGGGGGAACGGGAACCACTGACTTATCGAGATCTTCTTTGTCGAAGTAAATTTTGTTATGACAGATGTTCATGTATAGGAGTATCGAGCAGAATGGAAATAACCTCTTGGATGAAAAAATATTCAAATGGAGGTGGATGGACTGAGCGAGGAAGGATGATAGTTACAAATTGACAGGTGCTTCATGCTGAGAGAGGTTCATGATAAACAGTAGACCTAGAATGGCATTGTCG
Source organism: Larix kaempferi (assembly GCA_027924585.1). Lineage (NCBI taxonomy): Eukaryota > Viridiplantae > Streptophyta > Pinopsida > Pinales > Pinaceae > Larix > Larix kaempferi. Next base: position 1,479,992 of record BSBM01000706.1, read on the forward strand.
ATTACCAAGTCGTTGTCATACCCAATGAATTGGAAAATCATTGACAATACTGGTTGAACCGGACTTGCGAATGTCTCTAGGATGAATAATGATTGATTATCAAAGAGGGTACCCTTAGGAGGCAAGAGCATCTGGATGAAGGCATCCCTGTTCTCTGGAGAAAGATCATGAATCTTATTCGTTAATACCTCTTCGTAAAAAATGAGCATTGAGGGGTCTTCACTGGATTATGTCAATTCCATGACCAGTTCCCTATTGATTGGGCATACCACATTTCCTACCCGAGACATGATGGCCTTTCTCCCTGCAACGTAGCAATCTCCGCACCACTATATTATCTCTGGAAATGGTCTGGAAGGAAGGAGAATCATCTTGGCCAGTCTCGATTTCCAAAGGTTGAGAAAGTCGCTGCCATTCTTTTCCTGCTCCCTGGCTTGTAGATCCAATTGACGCAAGTTCGAGAAGGAGGAAAAAGAATCATGTACATCAAATAAATCATCACAGAGATGATCTTTTGGACTGCCAGATGTGGATGCAGAATTGATCTCGGGAGCAGTCTCAGAGACCATGCTAATCACAGGGGTGAAGCGGGAAGTGATGACTCTTAATTGCTATGAGAGCTTGGAGAAACATGTGAAGAGAGTGAAGACTGACGAGCTTCGAAACTGGAGTGCAAAATGCGCAATGGCTTCCACAGGAAGGTATTTATAGGGAGATATTTGAAAATGGCAGAATTAAATGTAGGATTTACGTGGAGCGGTGGAATTAGCTTGCTGTTTAAGGGGTAGATGACTTCTTAAATGCTAAGGATGCCTACTCGCAAATGACGACGATAATGACCGTTTAAGTATGGTTTAAGGTAAAGCGAGGGGGAGGAATGCACTGCAATGGAATGCAGTGAGCTGTAAATAGAAGGTGGTTTCAGGGTCCAGATAAAATGGTTTAAGGAAACCTCTTTCTGAGTCCTGACTAAACAAGATGCCGCCACGTGTAGATAGCGGTCTTCGTTCAGGAGCGATCCCGGGGTGTTAAGGTCCAAGCATCTGTTGGGTGTTTTATTGTCTTAATGAAAAACCAAATATTTAATTATCGACCAGGGTTGGTAATCTTAGAGTTGTGGAACATTATATGTTGAGGTAGAAGGGTCCCTAAGACATCGGCTCGGCCGACCTTAGAAATTTTTAATAATGAAAAGATTGAAAGATATTTGAAAATGAAAAACCGAGTCAAAATTCAGAAATACAACTACTAAATTGATTAGATCTAACCAAACCAATAGATCAAAATAGTATCAATCTATACTACTCTACTCTATGAACAATAATTGAAAAGATAAAAACAATAGTATTCTAGGAAACAAGACTTGATCAAAAGCAAACTATTCTTATGAAAATGGAAACTACTGATCAACTATTCAAACTCTAATCTAGGAATTAGAAAGACTAGCTACCATGTAATAACTATGAATTCAGGAACCTATCTATGAAATGATTTAGTGTACAACTTAAGTATACAAAGACAAGAAACTTATACTATTTTAAGCAAGATTGCAACCACTTAATAAACCTAAGAAATTCAATAGTTAAAATATTCATGCATTTAACAATACTCAAAACTAAGCTAAGCTTCCTAATTCCATTCTCCTTGAGGATTTTGAGGAAATGTGTCAAATGTAATAGGAACTGGAGAAAATGTATCGAAATGACTTTCAAATGTGACAAGGAAACAAAACGGAAGTAAATCTAGTTTAACTTCTACAAAGAGGTGCAAGCTAAAAAGTGACCAATTACAATTGATTTTAAGCATTGTAATCTATTCTTTATCCATAAGCAAATGATACTTAAAAACTAACTATAGTACTTGAAATGAAATGTTGATTAACAAAAGTACAAATCCTAAGTTATCTGACCTCTAATGACTACTGAAAAATTAATGCATCTATATGAAACACATATTAACTTATTAAACTTGAATTGGAACTAGTTCATATTCTATTCTATCTACGGAAATGAAAGAACTTGAAACAATGAAACTAAACCAAATCAAAACACTATGTAAATAAAAATGAAAGACTAATTAGAAACTTGAATGCAATATGGAAATGAAATACTAAACTACTTCAGAAATAAGACAAACTGAGATTTAACAAAGTCTATGATAATATTGTAAACAAGTTTAAGCTAATCTAGGTCCTAGGCATCATAAATAATTCATAAACTACCTAAATCATAAGCAAAAGACATTTATACTACTTGTACTTAAACCCCAACTATTTCTCATTTGAACAATAAAACATATGCTGAATGTAAATGAATTTCATCATTAATAAAACTTGAAATAATTAATCTCCATGTGAATACAAAACTGTATAAAGTTAAAGATACATTTGAATCTCAAAATAGTTACAAAACATGTTAAAGTACAGGAAATTTAACCAAGACTCTAACTAACTATTTCTGCATAAAATGAAATATTAGTAGTTCCAGAAATGACTGCAAATTATGGAAAA